>JAJJMB010017971.1:665117-732454 GCA_023531105.1 Papaver atlanticum | reverse complement strand
TATAACTACCGAATATAGAGTAGCCCCAAAATGAGATTTTGCAAAAAATCATCTATTTTTTGAATTTTGGTTGAGCCTATAATCGGTAGTAAATGAAGTTATCCTGACTTCCGATTATACAGTGGCTCTCTTTGCAAATATCCAACCATATTCGGTAGTCAAAATAGTTCATAGAACTACCGAATACAGAGTAGCCCCAAAATGAGATTTTGCAAAAATCTTTTTTTTTTTTGAATTTTGGAGTATCCTATAATCGATAGTAAATGAATTTATCATTAACTTCCGATTAATAGTAACCCCAAATACGCATTTAGCACAAATTCATATCAATCGGTAGTCTCTGTGCTTTTCTTAATTACCGATTTACTTTCAACAATCGGTTCAAAAATAACTTCCGATTACGGAAGGGCATTAACGTATTCTACTATCTTTTAGGACATCCCTTAACCTTGTCTATGGGTTGGGAATAAAAAAGTCGTCTCTAATTTTTTCGGGGTCGCCCCTAAAAATGCCAGGATATATAGGTTTTGAAAGTGCTTTTAGAAAAGAAAAGAAAAAAGGTTTTCGCTATTTCCCATCCCCATTTTTCCTATTTCCCATCCCTTTCACAATTGTTAAAATCAATTTACTTTGCAATTCAGAATTCTCCTATGTACCACCCATAAAATGTTAAATTAACTATGGCCATGACCATTATGACTTTTATTTGTCTTCTTATTCATCCTATATACCACTCATAAAATGTTAAATTAACTATGACCATGACCATTATGACTTTTATTTGTCTTCTTGTTCATGAATCATTGAATCCCTCTTTTCCATCAAACAAAACTAAAAACGATCAAGTTAGAAACCCTAATTATTCAATTAATTATTATAATTCTAAAAGCAATTAATCAGTAAACCATTATTATAGAATATCCATTAATGGAAATCTAGAGAAAGTATCTAATCCCTAATTCAATCGGGCTATGTTAATTTCATTGGATCCCATTTTATGAGCAAGGTTCAGAGTTGATTAATTAACTTCATTAATCATATAAGCAGGATAATCTTAAGAATATGATCATCTAATGGTAGCATCACTACCAATTGCACCTGAACTAGTCGTGTATGTGTGCTAAGCAAATCACACCGTTTATAGTACCATGTATATACAGTAGGGTTTACTTAAAATAATCCTAAAAGATAGTAACAGATGCCGCAGTTAATAGCACATGCTTCCAATGTTAGTATATGATTCCATCGCTCAAGTTAGTGTATGATTCAATCGGTCCCGTGTAAACCATAATACATGTTCCAACTATTCTTAAGTAATATGATGCCCTAGTCTCCTCGTCAACCATTTTTAATATTTAACCAATATCACACACCAAATTTTCCCCTTCTCTATTTTCAATGAAGGTGTCGATAATCATGGAGATGGGGTGGAAGATATAGTGGTCGGTGGTGGAATGAAGGTGCGATTTATCACCTAAGTATTTTTTTGGTTAGTTTTAGGGTTATTTTATTATTGGGTGTAAATAAAAAGTCAAGCGATAGGATATAGGATATATGAAATTTGAAATGGGTGGTACTTAAGATAATTGGGGATAGGAATTATGAGGGATGGGAAATAGGAAAAATGGGATGAGAAATAGGGAAAACCAAAAAAAAATATTACCAAACCCAACCTAAAATTATCACATGGTGTTGTAGGAGGAATCAACATCATCATAATTTGATCGTAAATCCAAAAAGACCCTAGTTCAGATTGGAATAACTGTGAAATTATCTTATTAATAAAACAGAAGAAAACAAATTAGGGACTGATCCTATGAGGGTCGCGTGAGAAAAGCGAAGTCTTACGGATGTTGTTTAAAGCACAGAAAAGCATCACCACTCGCTCCAATCCAGCTCCAAATCCACCATGTGGGGCTGTACCATACTGAAATCCGTCTATATATGCTTGATCAATTCCAAGACCTTCTTCTCTAGTTCTCAAGAGCTCAGGTACGTGCACACGTTGACCTCCTGAAATGATCTCCTCACCTCGAATGAAGACATCAAATGAATTGCTGTATGCCGGGTTGTCATAACATGGCATGGTGTAAAAAGGCCTAACAGCTGATGGATAGCGGTGAAGCATGTAGAACTCAGTGCCATATTTTTCAAGTACAAGCTTCCCCAACTTCCTCTCCACTTCTGTATTTAAGTCACCAAGAGGATCAACTTCAACACCAGCTTCCTTTAATATCTGAACCCCTTCTTCAAAAGTAAGTCTCAGAGTCTTCCTTAGGTACTTCAGAGGTTTAAAGGGATACTGCTCCCAAATGGCCTCAAGTTCTTTCTTGCAGTTCTCATTCAAACTGCCGAATATTGCTACAAATAGGCCATCTAAAATGTCCATCACCTCAAAATAATGCTCCTTAATCTCCATTTCCACATCAAGACCAGTAAATTCACATAAATGTCTGTGTGTGAAGGAGTCCTCTGCCCTAAATACAGGGCCAACCTCAAAGACACCCATGAAATCACTACAGATTGACAACTGCTTGTGAAGTTGTGGTGATTGTGCTAGGAAAGCAGGGTTTCCTTTATAGTCAAATCTGAGACAGATGCACCACCCTCACTTGAGCCTGCTATTAATTTTGGTGTATGGATTCCAACAAAATCTTTAGACAACAAGTAATTCCTAAATGCAGTTTCAACTTGAGACTGAATACGAAAAATCCCTTGGTTAGCAGGTGTCCGCAAATCTAAAACCCGAAAGTTTAAACGTGTATCCTGGTTAACGTGAACAAATTTTTCGCCAGACTGCATAGCTTTCTCAATATCAGCTTCACTGCGCGCTGCGTCATCAATATTGATTGGAAGCATGGGTAAAGCTTTACTGATGCCATAGATTTTTCTGATTTGCAGTTCAACCTGCTGGGTTGCTCCCTTGATTGGAGCATCAGGAACTGATACAATCCCTTCCACATCCACATGAGATTCTTTGCTCAAACTAGTTGCAAACTTCACCATTTGTCGACTAATAAGATTTTCCGCTACAGTAAGAACACACTGAATAGTGAAGCCCTGCTCTCTCAATACCAAGAATCCAATATTTTTACCGACAGGACGGGTTGTTTGAATTCGGCCACGGACGAGAACTGTTTTATCCTTCAAACTTTCGTTCACCAATCCAATTCTAATCCATTTTCGGCCAGTAACAGCTTTTGATTGCATATCTTGAAGCGCAACTTCCCCATAATTTTCTGACAAGGGATCAGATTCTATCGAGGCAGAAGCGAGAGCAGCAGCAGCAGCTGCTGCAGATTCTTGTTGAAGTTTAAGTTTCTCCTGTTTCATTGCTTCTTTCTTTGCAGCTTTTTTGCTCAAAGTAGTCCCACCTTCTTCTTCTGCAACATTAGAATTGTTGTTCTCCGGATGCAACGATGAAGAATGCGTCTCGCTAACTGAAGTACCCATGATGGAAGTCGAAGAAAACACCACCGGCTCGGCTAGGGTTTTAGAGTGGAACGGAGAGATAGAGGGTTTCTCGGCTCAGGGTTCAAAAGAGACAATGAACATATGGCTCAACAGTTTCCTGGAACAAATTCCTATTATTCCGGGCCTAACGAGTTTGACCGCCCGCCACCCTTCCGGGCCTAACGAGTTTGACTGCCCGCCACCCTCTGAAATCCTAAAAGAGTAAGGAGTTAACGAGATTATATTATCACCGGACTTTTGTAGGACAGCTCCTTATCAAATATTCCATACTTATCTTGTTTTCCTATTCAGTTAAGAACATCCTTTTGAGAGGAACAGGAATATCACCATCTATAAATACCTATCTTGTCACCCTACAATAAATCTAGCTAGGGCACGAGAAAGTTATATCCGCAGTAACTTTTCTAATCAACCACAATGGCGGTTGAAGAAGATTTTGTCTTTGTCTCTTCTGCAGAAGGGAACAAAGAATACCCTGGAAAACTTACGGGTTATGTCTTTTTCACTTGTATTGTTGCTGCTTGTGGTGGTCTCTTGTTCGGATACGATATCGGTATCTCTGGTAAGTTTTTCCCTGGTCTTATAAGTCTTTCTGTTCTTGATAGCTTTGATTCTCTTTTTAGTTTTGAAATTTATATTTATTTATTTATTTGTATTTTTTATTATCTGCATATGATTTATGATGTGATGAGGGCTTTAACTTTATTTTTACGTGTGTAGGTGGAGTTACTGCTATGACACCATTCCTGCAGAAGTTCTTCCCAACAGTTTACAGACAGCAAATTGGTGCCGAATCAGCTAATCAGTACTGTAAATTTAACAGCGCAACTTTAACTCTATTTACATCATCTTTGTATTTAGCAGCTTTACAAGCATCAATTGGTGCCTCCTCTGTAAGTAATAAGTTCGGACGCAAATTCACAATGTTTTGTGGAGGTTTAGTTTTTCTTGTTGGTGCTGCTCTCAATGGTTTTGCTATGAATACTACAATGCTTATTATCGGACGTATGTTGCTCGGCGTTGGTGTTGGTTTTGCTAATCAGGTAGCGTTTATTTATTTTTTCTTTGTCGCCGGCTTTTAAGTTGTATGTGTAATTTGGACCATGGCATAGTGTTAACATGCGTTTGTCATATATTTTGGCTTACAGTCTGTGCCGCTATATCTTTCGGAGATGGCACCATATAAATACAGGGGAGCACTTAATAGTTTCTTCCAATTGATGATTACTGTTGGAATTTTCGTGGCGAATGTATTAAATTACTATACGGCCAAGATGGAGAATGGTGAAGGATGGAGAGTAAGTTTGGGTCTAGCAGCTGTACCTGCAATTATAATGACAGTTGGTGCAATTTTCCTACCTGATACTCCTAATTCCATCATCGATCGTAACAAACCTGGAGAAGCTAAGAAACTTCTCCAGCGTATTCGTGGCACTGTGAACATTGACGAAGAATTCAACAATTTAGTTGCTGCGAGTACTGAATCTAAGAAGTATGAAGGCCAATGGATCACCTTAATGCAGAGAAGATACAGACCTCATCTAGTTATGTCCATACTTATCCCATTCTTCCAGCAATTTACTGGTATTAACGTGGTTATGTTTTACGGTCCGGTTCTCTTTAAGTCAATCGGGTTTGGTGAATCCGCCTCGCTTATGTCTGATGTGATTACTGGTATGGTTAATATCGTTGTTACATTTGCCGCAATCAATGTTGTGGACAAAGAGGGAAGAAGGTTTTTGTTTCTTCAGGGTGGTTGTCAGATGTTTATCTTTCAGGTACTTTTAACTCTATCTAATTCTTTAAAGTACACGCCTAGCTAGATGTTTAGTTTTATGTGTTAACTGAATCATACTTTTTAATGTTTCAGATGCTTGTGGGTATTTTAATATGGATTAAATACGGAGTAGATGGAATTGGAACGATACCTATAGGGTATGCGCACCTTGTTGTTACGTGCATTTGTCTATTTGTGGCAGGATTTGCTTGGTCTTGGGGTCTTCTAGGATGGTTAGTACCTAGTGAGATATACCCACTTGAGATCAGATCAGCAGCTCAAAGTATCACTGTTGTGGTGAATATGTTCTTCAGATTCGTAATTGCTCAGCTCTTCTTGAGCATGTTATGCACTATGAAGTTCGGACTATTCTTCTTTTTCGTTGGTTTTGTGGCTATCATGACTCTTTTCGTCTACTTCTTTGTACCTGAGACTAAAGGAATTCCAATTGAAGAAATGTCTCAAGTATGGAAAGACCATTGGTATTGGGGAAGATTTATGACTCCAGATGTTGAGTTGGAGGGCAAGCGCAAAACTTTGCAAGATTTTGAACTCTTGGACAAGAACAAGGACATGTAGAATGGAGAAAAGAGTAGTTTTTTCTTTGGTTTTTTTTTATAGAACATTTTCTTTTTCATTAATTAGCTTTTCCTATTTCAGTATATTCAGTAGTTAATCAAAACTGTCAATAGATTTTCTTTTTTGTTTCGAGAATTGTCTCCATCTTCGAAGGCTTTGGTTGAATGGTATTAACATACTCTTGTGTTTTTATTTTTATCATTTAGTAGCAGTTTATGACTACATGTTTTATTTTACGTTCCCCAACTACACAGTAAAACATTAAAATAAATAACTTTTTACATTTCCAGTTAGAGCATCTTCAATGCAAGGGGTAAATATATTTAAGAAAAACATGACATATATGATTTAAGACCTTTTCTACTAAAGTTTTATATCAAATGCAAGAATCAAGATCATAAAGAAAGATGACATGGTTAAGTAGGGATAAAGGAAAAAGTCTAGATTAGACTTTCTTCATGACCCTGGGTCTTAACTCCACATCATCTTTTTGTCTCTAAATTCTAAAAAGATCTTCTGGTTTGGAGATAAACTTTAGCTAAAAAGTCTTATCTTTATTTTCTTTTGTCATTTAGCAATGACCCACACCAACAAAGGTGTTAATAAGACCTCCACTTAGGATTACCTTAACACCTTGCATTGGAGATGCTCTTAGGGTGTTCCTAAGCTTAAGCTTGATGCCTGTCACAGTACTTCATTTGCCTTCCATATTTGAGGACTTGGTTGTCTACCCCCGGCTTTTGCTAATGGTTGGAGATTTCAATAGTCGCTGGACTTTATGTCCTTACATGTTACTTTTTCAAAAGAGTTTAAACACAAAATAAGCTGATTTACTTTTGAGTTGGTCTTCCAACTAGTTCTTTTGTTTCCTCCTTGCATTGTTTTGTTTAGCAGATGATTTGGACCTAACAAGTTGAAAACCTTGCAGTTCCGTTGAGAAGCCCACTCTAAAGCATTTTGAGCAGCTGTGCAATCTTTTTATTCTTTTCTATTGACCTGACTCCGCTTGTTTTCCTTCCAATTGTTTCTCTTGTGGTACCTGTTATAAAGACATCAACTCATGTTAGTCTTGTGCAATTATCAAAGTAAGATATGTAAGCAAAGGATACATTCAAACCACATGGTTTCCCATCATCTATCCCACTGTTTATCATAGTTATGTTTGTTCTTATAGGAATCAAATTATTGGCACTGGGGATTTGAGTAGTAATTTGGTTTCCAGTACATCTAGGACAAGGGTTGATGTTTTGGAAAACAACTTCACATATCTGGCCTTCCATATGAACCAGCATATGGTGGTACACAAGTTTTCCCATTGCCCAAAATGGGTTATAGGGATGGTATTATTGAACCTGCTAGAGCACCAAGTTTCTAAAGAATCAAAACCATGAGCGATATTCTCCAAATTTAAGGAGCAATCCACAACACCTAATAAGGCTAGACATTCCATATGCTCTACATCTATTGTTTCATGAAAGTATATGCATTTTCTTCCGGTATATTTTCCCGCAGAATGATGAGAAAAAAAGATTGGATATATACGACTCAGTTAGGAATAACGATTAAGTTCATGTGTTAATTTTTAACTAATTAGTTGTACTACTTAAGATATGATTTCGTTCTACTTAAGTGTACAAACAGTGTACTCCCTCTGTTATTTAATAGATGACCTAGTTCAAGCTTGCACATTTTTTAAGGCAATGAGGAGATAAGAGTATTTTTAAGTATTTTTTACAATTATAATTAGTAAAATTTAGAAATGATTCATCTCTCAAACTATATTACGGATTTTTTTAATATGTATATCGTTGAAAAACATTTTAAAACAGCTAAGGAATGAATATAAATATGACTATCAAATTATACATACTTCTTATACTGACAATAATCAATTAAAAATGTAGTTTTAGAAATATCCTTTGTTTAAGGATATAGGTCATCTATTAGTGGGACAAATTTAAAAATAAATAGGACGGAGGGGTTATGATTCTAGCTAATTTGATCTGAAAAACTATAACCAAATAAGTACAAAATCGAGCACTAACAATATATACAATTGAGATATATTAGACACATAAATGCGTCTATCAAATACCCCCAAACTTATTATTTGCTAGTCCCGAGCAAATCAAAACTACAAAATAAAATCCTAACTCACTGTCGCAGGCATCGCGATTGCACTTAGCGTGTGCAACAAGCCTTTAAACCCCTAGGTGGCCCTAGTGGCCGAGTTATAGTCTCGGGAGGGTTTACTAGAGATATACCCACAAAACCTTTACCCCAGACCCTAGCTATCTACGCAGAACTTTGGAATGGCACTAAAGAACCTCCTTGGTTTGCATACTTTTTGATTACAGGAGGAAGTACCCTGATGCGAAATTCCAATTGATGTACACGAGTTTGCACTCAAGCATACTAAACTCATATATAAGTGACAGAGCTCTACTCAGATAGTCGCACTATGGACATCAATATCCGGAGTCAACAAATCACATGGATAGATTAAGAGATGGATATAGAAAATCATAGATGGTTTTGATGTTGACTAGGTGAACGGTGTTTCTCATATCTGTCTGAAGGCCACTGCCAAAATGAACCTATCCTAATGGACTGAAATACTGATCTGACTAATATCAACACAACTGATATATACAATGGAACCAGTGGTCGATAATCCTAATTCTAGATCAACTCGTCTGGCATATACAAGGGAACCAGCGGTCGATTTATTGAACACACATTTATTTTATTTTTATTTATTTATTAAGAACTAACAACATGATCAGATCTTGTGGATCCGAGCGCATGCTTCTTGTCAGCAGATTACATGGTAATTCCCGTGGATCCTGCATTCCACGCTTGTTTAGGCGACGTAGATAGGGAGAACACACACATATTGCTATTCAAGTGTTAATATTTATTCCGATTGGTCTATTGGTCTGGTCTTTCTTTTTTTTTCTTTTTTTTTGTGTCTCAATCGCTCTATTTCACCCTAGCAGTGGTAACAACTTGAATCGTGAGCCCCACCTAATCACTTAGAGAAACATATTTTAAAAAGAAAAGAAAATAAAAACAGAAGTGAAAAGGACTCAACGAGATATGGCGAAACTATCATGTTATTTCTAACACCTGGGCTTTGTGCTTTTATGAATAGACTCTTATAGATGTTTCCATCTACTCAGATTGGTTCCTCAACTCCTACAACCAAGATGCTTCCATCCACTTAGATTAGTTAGTGCCATCCTTAATAGGCATAAATTTCTAGGCTCTGGAGTTTAATAATGCAACTAAAAAGTTTTTCCCATACCCCCAAACTTAAATCTAACATTGTCCTCAATGTTTTAAAGATAAAATTAAAAGCATGAACAAGGAGAAACTGTTACCATTTTAAGCAAAAGAGTTAAGGAAGGATATTATCGTGTCGCATAAACCATGGGTTACCTCCCAAGAAGTGCTAAATTTAAAGTCTTCAGCCAGACATCAAGTACCATAAAATGGCTAATTACCTTCCAAATCATATATCAGTAGTCGAAATAACTGTGGGTCATCAAAACCAAATAGCACTGCCATGAATATAAGACAACTGCACAGGATTAGAAAAATTAACAGACGGAGCACAACCTTATCGAAAGTTTCTTGCAAGACAACTGGGTTTATCTGTGGCGCCCTCTTAGGCTTCATATGAGTGTCTTGACAAACATATTTTTCCGAACTATGAGTTCCCAATTCCTGTACAGTATCAAGAGGATCGGGTTGTGGAGTCGAAAGAGACTCAAGTAATACCTCAGGCACACTAGGCTCGAGTCCCAAGTTAGGGACTTCTAATAAGGATACTTGACCATCACTACCCCCAAAATTAGGGTAGTCAGTATTCTCAGACAAACCTCTAATTATTGCTTGAATTTACGGATCCTCAGAGTATTTAAAATACTCAAGAGCTTCTTCTAGTTCTCTACCCCCAAACTTAGGGTCATCATTACTCTCAGAAAGACTGAGCACTATTGCCTGAATTTCTGGGTCTGTAAAGTCTTTAAAATATTCGAGAGCTTCTTCTAGTTCTAAAGTCTGGTCATCTATCTGACCTAAGAGAATTGTCTCATCGAATTCATCCAAAGAAAACAAAGTGTCATCCCAATTATCCTGAACTAGATCCTGAACCAAAGTACTAATCATATTCACTTCCTCTAAATCATCAGAAGATTGTCTAGTAACATTAAAGACATTTAGTTCCGTGGTCATATTACCAAAGGATATGTTCATAAGTCCGGTCCTACAGTTGATAACAGCATTAGACGTGGCTAAAAATGGGCGACCTAAAATCACCGGTATTTGATTCTCTGGGTCAGGGACAGGTTGTGTATCTAGGACTACGAAATCCACAGGATAAATAAACTTGTCGACCTCAATAAGAATATCCTCTATCACACCACGAGGAATTTTAACAGACCTATCAGCTAACTGCAGTGTTATATTGGTAGGTTTCAACTCACCAAGTCCTAGATGTAAGTACACATGGTATGGAAGTAAGTTCACACTAGCTCCTAAGTCGAGTAAAGCTTTTTCTACCCTGTGTTTTCCTATCATGCAAGCAATGGTAGGGGCACCTGGGTCTTTATACTTAGGAGTTGTGGTGTTCTGAATGATCAAACTTACATGACAGGCTAAAAAGGTTTTTTTAGGGACACTAAGCTTTCGCTTTCGCGTACACATATCCTTGAGAAACTTGGAATAAGCCGGCAGTTTCCTAATTGCTTCTAATAACGGAAGATTTATGGTAACTTTCTTAAAAACCTACATTATGTCATTAAAGTTGGATTTACTCTTTGTTGGTACTAGTAGCTGAGGAAATGGGGATCTAGGCATAAAATAGGGCCTCTCAGGAACCGAATTGACATCATCAGAGATTTTATCAGTCTCCTCAGCTATGGATGGTCCTGAGGGGTGAACTAGAGTATGCTCACTATCGGGCATAGTTACCTTATTGTCTACAACTCTACCACTCCTAAGGGTGCTAATAGCATTCAGCTGATGTGATGGTTTCGCACCTACTTCATAAACTCCTCTAGGATTAGGTTGTGTTTGACTAGGAAACCTACCTTTCTCTCTCAAAGACTCATTTATCAAACTAACCTGGGTTTTTAACTCGGAAATAGCCTAAGAATTATCCTGGACCATCTTTTTATTTTCATCTAAACCTTGTATCATCGATTGATGAAACATTGCAGTTTGTTGGGTTAACAAAGCGAGAGATTCCTCTAGACTTAAAATTTTCTTATCAGACTGATTCTGAAACGGAGTTGATCCTGAAGGATTCTTAGTATAGCCAAAACCTGGAGGAGCATTCGAATTACTAAACTGACCTTGATTCTGGTCCTTAGACCATGATAGGTTCAGATGGTTTCTCCAACCAGGATTATAAGTTTCTGAATATGGGTCAAATTTCTGACGATTATCGAATCTAGTGTTATTATTATAAAGAGCATTGGCTTGCTCTTCAATAGTATGGCCTTCCCAAAAAGGCTCCAATCTACCACTAGTGTGACCCACTTCTAAAGCTTCTAACCTTTTAACTATCGCTGCAATCTTGGCATCTGATTCATAGCCTCCTTCTACCCTATTAACGTTTCCTCTGCCTAGAAGAATTGTTTTCTGGGGTTCCCTACTATTTTCCCATTGGTGGGTCTTTTCAGCGATTTCATTCAAAAATGTCATCGCCGCATCAACAGTTTGGTTCTCAAACCCACCTGTACACAGAGATTCTACCATGGTTGTTGTGGAATAATCTAAACCCTCATAAAGGATCTGAACTAGCCTAACCTTTTCTAAACCATAGTGAGGACATTGTGTTAACAAATCATTGAACCTTTCCAAATACCTATACAAAGATTCTCCCTCTTGTTGTGAAAATGTGCAGATTTGCGTCCTAATAGACGATGTTTTGTGCTTAGGGAAAAGCTTATTGTAAAAGGCAGATGTGAGTTGTTCATATGTTACGATTGACTCAGAAGTCAAACTATATAGCCACGACTTGGCTTTATCTCTCAGGGAAAAGGGGAATAACCTAAGTTTCAAAGCATCATCATCTAAGCCTCTAATTCTTATGGTACTGAAAATTTCTTCAAAATCCCTAACATGGAAATAGGGGTTTTCATTTTCTTTCCCTAAAAAGATTGGGAGCATTTGTATGGTCCTAGGTTTCAGTTCATATGTTTCCTCCGTGTCACCTAACTTAATACACGAGGGACGAGTAGTCCTAGTCGGATTCAACAAAGCTTTCAAAGTAGCCATTTCTGGCACTATCGGAGTATCAGGGATTCTCTCCTCAGTAAAAGAAGAACGTTCAAAACAGGACTCTCCGAAAATCGGACTTTCTAGATTAAGGTAATCGAGACGCTTAGAACTGCTAGGTTGTTCTTTAACAAATCTACCTAGGGCGTCTCTTTTACGTTCAGGCATACACAAGAATTTCCTAAATTAGAAGGGTAAGCAATCACAAAGCAAGGATGACTCAACCAAATCAAACCTATTGATTTCTAGCAAACAAAAAGCATGATGGCTCCACTTAGATTGTTTCTAGACCAGTTTCTACTCTTCCAAGAGGCAACTAGGTACAATTTTATCAAACCTCGTAGGACGATCCGAATAAAGTAAGTCGAAGAGAAGCAGGAAAAGCTCAGAGGAGCTTTGATACCCCCACCTCTTTGGCAACGCTTCCCTGGGTTACAAGGCGGCTCTAATTGACTTCCAGTAATCTTCCTGAACTTTGAGCTAGGCTAATAAAATACCCAATAGGATCCTTTTGAACGATTTTCCTACAAGCTCGTTACCTTATCGGTCTTGTTCTAGTCAAAATTTTAAGCTTGGGTTTGCGTTCGGTATTGTTTTCTTAAGGCGGGCAAGAAGAGAACGGTGATGAAATCGGAACCCTTATCTTGTATGGCCAGGCCTTGCCCTTTACTAGAAAAATAAATGTCCGTATTCATTCCTCAACATATAAGCATACGAAGGAGTCCAGTAACTCGCTGACAGGGGATTCGCGAGTGTTCAGAATCTTACCTCCCGTTCCAGACGGGGGATGAATCGGTTGTAGTCGACTCGGGCCACTGACTCCTGTGTCAGTGTATGAACCCGAGGGGCCGAGATAGTATCGTAACTGTCGTCCTTCCCTGCAAACAGTTGATATTTAATACCACCCTTCCTTAGGGTTTAAAAATAATGTCCAAAAGTCCCAAAATGTCCAAAAAGTCCAAAAACAAAAGAAAAATTACAAAAAAATAATAATAAACCCTAATACAGTTTCTAAAAATGAAAAGAAATAAAATCTAAAAAATAAAATAATATATACAAAAATCTTCTTCTTCACTCCTTCGGACTCCTCTTTTCTTTCCTTCTTTGGCGATGCTTTCCTCTTATAACACTTTTTCCTTCCTTTTAGCTCCGCTCCAAATGTGAAAAAGAATCGAAAAATACCAAACGCGTAAAGAAGAACAAAAATAATAAAAACAAACAAATAAATAAAACCTAAAAACAAGTCCGCGTCGGCGGCGCCAAAAATTGATATGATTTTAATTGTTGTAGAAAAAGTGGTAATTAGATTCGTTCAACTCGGACTTGTGAAGAATAATTTTTAGACTTAATTTAGAATACTAGAAAAATCAAAATAATGTTTTGGTCAAGATTATAAAAAGCACTGAGACAAAGGATTCCACCAATCTCCAATTTTTATGTGATTTAATCTAATCAATATTCATGCAACTCTTTACGTTTAAAGTGATTCTAATATTCTGCAAAAGTAGATTTTTGGAATAACAAGTGTATTTTGAAAGCATAGAATATCAAAAACATAGGTCTAAGCATAATCTATCAAGAGAAATCACAATTGTTTAAGAAAAATCATTCAATCAATTCTCAATCAAAGCAAATAATCATATAAGAAATTGCAAAAATTAATTAAATAGAAATTACCACACAAATCTTGGAAAATTGGCTTCCTCCAGCGCCTCAGCAAAGGGGTTTAGCTCCTCATATCAAAAACAGACTCAAAATAATAACGCATGGCTGAATAGGTGTTTTTTTGAAGAGAATGAATTGTAGTTACAGAAAGCCTTTTGCAAGGAAAATAGAAGTCGCTGAATATCTTAAGCAAGTACAGACGTAAACGATAAAAGGGTTTCGTAGTTGAATATACGACTGCTTCTGCGACAGAGTCTGTAGGTCTAATGTTCTTTTTCTTCCTTTCTTCCCTGAAAGTGCAGAACGACTCTGCAACTTTCTGATCTTCTCTGCAGCCTCTCCCGTAGCTCTGTATTCACCCCAAACTCTCGACACTTTCCAAGGTCTCGATCAGGATATATTTATAGCCAACAGGTCTCTCCAATTTTCGGAAATATTTAATTTCCATAAATTTATTTTCTTCCCTGCCAAGCTCCGGGAATCCCTGTTCTTTCTCTCCTACGCTGCTTGTGTTTGCTATCAAACTCTTCTAAAGATAGGATTTAAATCTTCGGCATAGGTTCTCTCCATTCTATCCACGTACTTCCCAAAACAGAACCCCAAAAAAAAATCCCGATATCTTTCACTTTCCCAATCGAGTAGGTGATTTTGGATTAGCTCCTGGGATTTCGGGTCGTTTTACATTCACCGAGATATGCATGGAAACTTATTTTTCTGCGTATCTAAATCCTTTACCATCCCTGTTTGACCGGACCAGGCCCAACCAATCATATCCAGCGATAAAATCCGACAAGAATCCACCAAACTCGATCCAACAAATTCATGCAGACGTGAACAAAATTTCCCGCCAAAATTATACTTCAAATGGTGAAGATGGGTGTCCCCCTAATCCAGTTCCGGTCTGCCAATAGAAGTTTCCCTGGAAATGGATGCTCCTTAGTAATTAGGTTACCCCTTATCCAAAGTGTTGGAGTCCGCATAACAGTCGTCCCTTGGGTGCCTTTAGTAATTTTTCTGGGATGTTTTCAACACTTTTTCGGGGTTCCTCCGGGGTATTTCTGGGTGTCTCCAACATACTTCTGGGGTGCTTCTGGTACGTTATCTACGGAGGTTCAAATGCCACATTTTGAGCTAATTTCGCCGCAAAAGCTTATTTTTCCAAAAACACCTACAAATACATAAAATAACCAAATAAGTACAAAATCGAGCACTAACAATATATACAATTGAGATATATTAGACACATAAATGCGTCTATCACCAGTGCCCATGCAATTTATTTCCGTTTGAACTCTCTTAGGTGTTTGTCTACATTGTTAATTGGATTGTTAGTGAGTGAATGTGATTGTCGGAAAATTAAATACAACTATCGTATATATGAATGGAAAATTAAATCCTTGGTCTAGTACCAGTTTTTATTTGGATTTTGGGTTGTACAACATGGTCCTGGCTTAATCTTAAGTTTGTATGTCCATTCAAGTAAGTTTCAAATTTGAAACTAAACGAAACCTAAAACCAAAAACCTGAGGAGAATTCAATTTGGAATTCAAGAGGTACTAGTAATGTCTGTAAATACTCTGCACTCCATTAGGTTAGAGTCACAATTAGAAAACTAATAATCATCATATTGCATTCAATAAAAATCATTAATTAAGCTTGTGTCAATTAAGAGAGCTCATCACTAAAGTTTTGGTTCGCCGTTTCTCGAAGTTTGGATTTCTACTACACTGGGAAGTAAAGTTGTTGAATCCTGAAAGACAGACATCGATAGTTCATGAGCACCATTGCGGTGTGAATCTGTCTTAAGGCCAACGGATATAATCCTTGCCTTGATTTTGGTTTGTTCTAATTGGGTTTGCATTCTTCTTCTTTTCTATTTTTAATTACAGTTGCCAATACACAAATTTAATATTTTCTTAATTGAAATCTTCTCACCTTTAGTTTGTATATGAATAAAACTGAAAATGGGTGGAAGATAACAAAATTTTAAAAGTACTAGGATGATAGTTGTGGGTAATATATCTTAACCACCGTATAATTTATGATATCTATATTAAGAAATCAAACTTGTTATCTCTAGATTTTCAATGTCACAAACTTTTTACTATTTTTGATTAAACTTTAAGTCTTGTGTAAAGAATTTGAATTGTTGAATACTTGGAGCTAACAAAACTGCTGGTTTTTGAAAGCTAACATATTTGCACCGAACCGTTACAATTCAGTTAATACAGTTTTAAATTCTTAAAAATCGTTCCTCTTGGTTTCGGTTTTAGCTGAGTAAAAATTGGAGGTAGGAAACCCACTAGACTAGCTAGTGACTCCTAAAGATTTGATAAGTTAAGCCTACGTATCCTCACTCTTTTCTTTCAGATTCTTGATAAGCTTCTTATGGTTCACTTTCTTGATTAATTTTCCTCATCTCTCAAAAAGTCAAAAGTCAAAGTCAAACCATAATAAGTGTCGTATTTTACAAAGCCTGATTTGTTTTTATTTTGCAATACAAGCTGGGAGTCTTTCATATTCCGTAAAAATAGATTTGAAGGGGATCATACAGTGTTTTAGACAACAAAATCGTTTTCATTTTAAGATACTAGTTTTGAATCTTCAAGTTCCTTTGAGAATAAATTTAAAAGGGGATTTATGTCAAATTCGACACCCATATTGAACCAGAAGCACCAAATCACATTGGGCCAATAATTTTTACTCATAATCTTTCCGGGTACTTCGAGGTTTTTGTGGCGTATTTAAGAAGATGGGGACAAGTTAGTAAACTGCTAATGTCAAGTCTACTACAATGACAAAGTTATTGTACGATGACCTGAGTTTCAAAATATCAAACTCTTAATCCCTTAAAAAAAAATATATTACAAGTTAGTAAAACTGTCAAGGTCTCATAATCCAGGACACCCGATACGGCAAAACCAATACCTACAACCAAAACCAAATGCAAATTGGGTACCCCTAGGGGTGGATGGGTCAATCAAACAAAACAAAAAATTTGAAGGTACTAAATGATCGCTTAATTTAGTCAAACCCAGCTACACATAGAGTCAAGCCAGGGTACGAATTTACCTGTCAAGCCAGGGTAAGGAATTTTGTTGGGAGGTTCTTAAATGCAACTATGGGTAAGGGAAGTTGTTGTTTTCTTCAATTAATTCCAGCGGAATTCAGTAGATGTGGTAATGGTTTGTGAGTGATGTTTTCTATTGAAGGCAGTCATAGTGTTTGACAAATTTACTCATCCTAGTCGGATCTCCGCACATTACTAATGAAGACGACATGACATCTATATTGGGATTGAAGACATAGATTGTTCGATCAATCTCACCAACAGGAGCAAACCAGGAAAAAAATCTCAATCTCCACTGGAACAGAAATTACTAAAGTAGCCGGCGGCGGTTAAATTCTAGTGATGGAGGGAGTTCCATGACGCTTTCGGGTTTGTTAAATTTCACTAATGGGTTATGGTCTTGTCGTGGAAGTGAAAAAATATTTATCTTAACTAGAAATCACATTGAGAAACTAGTACTAAGAAATGGAAGGATGAATATGCAAATAAACACGAGCTTTTGTTCATTTGAAGCTTCGAAGGTTTTGCTAAAAAACTATGTTGGATTGGATGAAAAAGACTTGTGGAAGAATGAGATTGTGAAAGGTATGAAGCAAGTGATGTGGTTCATTTTAGAGCTATCTTTCTTTTGTTTTATGTGTGCTTCTGTTTGCGATCCTGTGTCCTTTCTTTGCACTTTTCTTGATTTCAAATTCCTATTTAAATTGAAAGAGTGATCTGGTTTCTGTATTATGTTTCTGTCATCCTTATTGCGTCTCCCAAATATGTGTATACATAACTGTTGTGTATCAAGTATACCTGCATAGGAGCCAAACCCCCACAACATGCAAAAACCATAGAGTCAGTAGTTCACTATCGCAAATTAACCTATAATCGTTATATATCCTGTGTCCGGTTTATTTATTGGCAGTTGGTGCCAAAGAGAAAACCTTACACACTGTGTACAAAATAGTGTTATTAAAGAATTTGCTATTAAAATTGAAAAATGCACTTAGTATAGACAAAATGAGCCGCTATATGTTTAGAATGAAGAAGGTCATGTATGAACACTAGCAGTCTGGCACACAAAAAAGGTTCACTTAACAGCGTGCCTTTCGTAAATTCTTTTTATTTTTTTGAAGAATGCTATTCATAAACTGATGACTTGATTGGTCGCTAGAACAAAAAATCTACTTTGTTGTTTTGGGTCTTGCCTGTGATTTTGCTAATCCGATATGCATTTATTGGGGTGCATTCCTTGCTGATACTTCTTGTAGTGCTTGATCTTGGGGTTGCTAATAATGTCTTGGCCCATCAGGAAACACATTGAGAAGCTGCTGCCCATATCATCTGGAAAAAATTGTCAAAAAGGGACTATCAGGACTTCCGATGTTCTTTTAATAGGTAATCTTATTATTTGTCTTGCACCGCATTTTTTTTTACAAGTGCACAATTTTTTTTTCCAAGCCACCCCCAGTCTTCAATCTTGGTTCCGGGTACCCCGAACACTCCTGCTCATTTGCTAAGGAGAGAGAATTAGCTATAAAACTAGATGCATGTACTAAAAAAGGTAATCGTGAGAAAGCAGAGGAACAGAAGTTCAACTCTTAGAGGATTTAGCCGAAACAGTAAAAATGATTTAAAAAAAAATGCTCTTACAAAAAGTCCTAGACAGTAAAATTACTGAGAAAGTATGACTCTTGATTTCTACCATTAATCCGCTACAGTGTTAGCGCCTGAGATGGAGATAAGAAGCAAAGCAAAGTAATAACATGAAATTGTTAGAATTCTCTACCATTAGTAGTCTATGCAATTTCATGCAAGCCCACAAGTACTGTGTCAAAACCCATGTTGTCTTTCTAATACTGGTGTGTTGGTACAAAAATCCCAAGGCGGATGCCTTTCAGTAGTAGTTAAATTAAAAATCTTAGTACATGGCAAATTGGCGATAAGAGTCAATTTTAGAAGACGCATTCAATAGTTGCACTTGATTCATAAAAAAACTATGCGCATTTTCACATATAACTAAACTCTTAAGTACCATCCAACAGCCTCTAAAACTTTAGATAATATTTTTGTAAAAAGAATTAAATAGGAAAATTGGCTATCTAAGTAAGCTAACAAAAAAAAAAAAAAAAAATTGTCTATGAAATAAAACTAACTGATACGAAAACAAAGAAAAAAACTACTCTTCACTGAACACTGAATCCGGTGTCCTTCAAGGATCCAAAGATCTGCGCTTGTTCTCCAGCTCAACATCTTGAGGAATAAATCTTCCCCAATACCAGTGATTTTTCCACACTCTAGACATTTCTTCGATCGGAATTCCTTTGGTCTCAGGTAAAAAGAAGTAGACGAAAACAGTCATGATAGCCTCAAAACCTCCAAAAAAGAAGAACAATCCGAACTTCATAGTGCATAACATGCTCAAGAAAATCTGAGCAACTACGAATGTGAACAACATATTCACCACGACAGTAATACTTTGAGCTGCTGATCTGATCTCAAGTGGGTATATCTCACTAGGTACTAACCATCCGAGAGGACCCCAGGACCAAGCAAATCCTGCCACAAAGATACAAATGCAGGCAACAAGGAGGCCCGCATACCCTTTAGGTATCGTTCCGATGCCATCTGTTCCGAATTTAATCCATATCAAAATAGCCACAAGCATCTGAAACATTAACATATACGATTCGGTGAACTATTAAACTACAAAAAAATATATATGGAGAAGAACAGAGGAGGTAGCTAGAGTCATATAGTACCTGAAAGATAAACATTTGGCAACCACCCTCAAGAAACAAAAACCTTCTTCCCTTTTTGTCCACAAGATAGATTGCGCCAGATGTAGCAACCATATTAACCAGACCAGTAATCACAGCAGACATAAGCGAGGCGGATTCACCAAACCCGATAGTTTTAAAGAGAACCGGAGCATAAAACATAACCACATTAATACCAGTAAATTGTTGGAAAAATGGGATAAATATGGACATAACTAGCTGAGGTCTGTATCTTCTCTGCATTAAGTTGGTCCACTGGCTCTGGCCTGCATACTTATTAGATTCCTTACTCGCGGCAAATAAATCGTTATATTCTTCGGTAATGTCAACAGGGCCACGAATACGCTGGAGATGTTTCTTAGCTTCTTCTGGTTTGTTTCGATCGATGATGGAATTAGGAGTATCAGGTAGGAAAATTGCACCAACTGTCATTATAATTGCTGGTACACCAGCTAGACCCAAACTTACTCTCCATCCTTGACCATTAGGCATCTTGGCCGTAAAGTAGTTTAGTAAATTCGCTGCGCATATTCCAACCGTAATCATCAATTGGAAGGAACTATTCAGTGCTCCTCTGTATTTATATGGTGCCATTTCCGAAAGATATAGCGGCACAGACTGCAAACCAAAATATATAACAAACCCATGTTAACACCATGCCGAATACCATAATTACACATACAACTTAAAGTCAGCGACAAGGAGAAATTAAACGTTACCTGATTAGCAAAACCAACACCGATACCGAGCAACATACGTCCGGCAATAAGCATTGCAATATTCATAGCAGCTCCATTGACGGCAGCACCAATAAGAAAAACTAAACCTCCCAAAAACATTGTGATTTTGCGTCCGAACCTCTTAGTTATAGTGGAAGCAACAAGTGATGCTAGCAAAGCTGCTAAATACAAAGATGATGTAAATAGTGTTAACGGTACGCTGTTAAATTTACAGTACTGGTTAGCCGATTCAGCACCACTTTGTTGTCTGTAAACTTTTGGGAAAAATTCCTTCAGGAATGGTGTCATTGCAGTAACTCCACCTATACACGTAAAAATAAAGTTAAAACCGAAATCATAAAATCATATCCAGTGCAGTTATAAAAACATGTAAAAGAAAAGAGAATCACAAATATCAACAACATATGGATTAGAACCTAGGAAAACTTACCAGAGATACCAATATCGTATCCGAAAATAAGACCACCACAAGCCGCAATAAGACAAGTGAAGAAAACATAACCCGTAAGGTTTCCAGGGTATTCTTTATTCCCTCCTGCGGAAGCAGAAAAGTCTCCGCCCGCCATTGCTGATAATAAACAAAAGCAATAAAAAAAAATTATTGTGTATAACTTTCTCTTCTCGTTCCCTAGCTAGATCTATTAATGTAGGCTGATGAGGTGAATTAGAGTGTGTATTTATAGATACAACGAGACTTTCAGTGGATTTGGATAAAACAAATATTAAGATTGGATAAACAGATATATTTGATAGATTCTACACTCCTACTAACGTGGTATATGATTATAAACTAAGTTGTAACTGTTTCAGATTTTGTTAGCTGTATTATGAGTTTTCAAGTAACTAATTACCCCAAGTCCTTATCCCTTAAATCTATTTTTCAAGTTACGTATTAGCCAAGCTATGATTTGTAGTATATTCTATTGGTTAATCAAGAGTCTTTAAAATTTGAAATGCTGAAAAATGTACATAAAATCAGGGGCATGGAGAAAGCCTGGATATGACTTTATCTGTTACGGTGAATCACAGTTTTAAGATATTAAATTCGGCCAAATCTTCATTAAATATATCCAAACTTTTGGATATTAGATATATACTAATGTTGTAAAAAGAATTATCCAATAATATCTATATATCCAAAATAAATCATCTGGTATCCAGATGACGGATGAACCCAATTTACCGACCTAAGTGAGTAGAAATTACCAAAATGTTACAATCTGAGTGCACATGAAGCTATGAAATCGTAATGTGCGCACGAGTTTATCAACACTGTAATATAAAAACACAATAAGTTGACATGAGCATCACTTCGACCAGATTACCCATCCGCGGAGATAAAATGATCCTAGGATTTGATTTACAAAATGGAGAATTTTCGTCACACCTGTACACAGTTTAATGCCCGTCAGTCCAAATGGCATCTGTTTAGGTGATTTTGTTCTCATTAAATATGCTCAACTTCACATCACTTTTCGTCTTTGCAGCGTTGCTGTGATTATATAACAAGGAGTGTGGAATCCATGCCATTTCTCTTGTCATTGTTTGTGTTCCTTTGCGGGACTTCTTGGTTCATCTATGGTCTGCCTATGTAGTCTTCAAATGTAGAGAAAACATAAATTATCTCAACTATTATGTGGGGCTACAAATAGAGTCACCAGAACATCATGGTGTCTTTTATGATCTGAATCAGTGTTTCCACCCAGCTGTCTACTGCTATAAGTTTGTAGTTTGTAAACAAGAATCTCGACGCAGACAAATACAACATATGAGAAGAGCAAATGCACCTACCAAAGAGTATGCTTGCCACTCTCCAAGTTTCCAATACAAAACCTATAGAACTAATAGAAAAGGGATCGCAAAAGTAATTTCTGCCCCAAACCCAGAGTAAGGCAACTCTATACAAAGCACCGTGGGTAAAAAGAAAAACAAGAAATAAGACTACCCCCATGAGCATCACTCTGGTATCTGTCATCCAAAACCAGGTTGCCACACATAGCCACCACCAATCATTTGCTCGCGAAACAGCCAAAACAAACACTGAAACTTATGCAGCATACAAGGAGCTCCTCCAGAAAATAAGAGAACAAAATAAGTGTTCAGATGGACCATACTGCTCTTTATAGTATGCAATAAGAGGCGTACTATAATTGTTCAGTATTTAATACTAACCATCTGATCCATCATCATGTTGCTTCATATGACCATAAGGAGCTCAATGCTTCAACACAATACTTTGATCAACGTGAGGCCTAACATGCTTGAGTCCTCAATGCTCCATCAGGAATTGGAAATTTGCATTCAATTGTTGTAGTTAGAAATCAAAATGATTATTTGGCACCGTGTCTGACGCTTTCTTCTACTCTAGTAAGTGCATCTGTGAGCACATCGATTCCCCAATCCTTAACATCCCCCTGCACATCACCATATAAGTACACCATATTTGTTCTCTGGGGCACAAAAAATAAATGAGCATGTCATAGTACAAGAATGTGATCATTGGGTGCTAAGCATTTGTTATTTCCAAATGATACCAGCAAGCATCTGCAATATTTGCTTCGCATCAAAATCCAAAGACATAATAAACAACTCACCCTGAACCCTACCTTCCACCTCAACGCATCAAGAACTCATGCAACAAGTTTTCCTTGACGTGAACATAATCAGAATAGTGAAAAGAGAGAAGAGGGCCAGATGTTGCAGCACAGTGAAGGGTTTAATTTCATTATCCTACTTTATCTGGATCTTGCTGCAGAAAACTACAACATTTATGTCCATGAAGGAGAACCAAACATTCTAATTACAAACGATTTCTAGTGAATTGACCTACTTTGCAAGATAGGAGGATGAGAGTGAGAGAAAATTATTTAGTTTGATTACCGGAAGCTGGGCATCTTAACAATAAAATAGGTGGTGCAGTGAGGATAGCCCTAGCGGCCATCCATAGAGGCTCGTCATAATTGTTACTCGGATCACTATAAGTTATTCTTTTCCGCTTCATCAGTAAGCTCTCTAAGTCGGAGTCTCCTCGGAGAGTATCCCTGTGCACCTCCAAGGTTGCAGAGAACCCTAAATCTAATTTTTTTAAATTGGAAACTGAGAAAATTAGCCCAGAGATATACAAGCTCACATCGACAAGAAACAGTCAGCGAAGCTGTTGACATTTGGCAAGAGCTTATAGATAGGAACTGAGAACAGCAGCCATGATAACCCCTACTGTTTTATAATTACTTCATTATAAGACTTTGGAACTTTCAGTGTTTCAAGCATACATAAGAAAAATGCACCCTAGTGAGTCAACCTACCAATGGACCAATCTGTAGTGCTAGAGACATTATGAACAAGTTTGAAGTTATGATGAAAACGTTACCAACTTTGTGTCACTGCCAACAAACTACTGGTCAATAAAAGGAACTCAAAATAATAACAAAGAACAAATCAGTGTTAACGTGCTGGAGTTTGAACTTTGAACTTATCAAACAAAGTTGTACAGATGACTCACTAAACGAAGTGGCTCATCTGTTCTTAAGCGTGCATTTGGGCGAGCAAGCTTGGATTCAAAAGGAGTCCTTGGCCTCACTTCTTGGATTTCCTCCCATTCTTCAGGACTAAGCATCCTAACTGTCCCCTGACCTTCAGGAGCATTCCTAATTTTGCGCTCAATCCTCTCTTGAGATTTTGATTCATCATACTGCCGAAAAAGAAGATCAACAGAGATATTAAAGGTACAGTCCTAAAATGGATCTTCATTCAAAGCAATACACAAAGGAGGAGACGAAAAATAAGCTAGAGTTGTTCACATAAAGAGCACTAAAGATTTCTTCCACCAGTATACATTGAAGAAGTGGGTACGGATGTAAGGTGGTTAATGCCATTTTTCTCTTCCCGAAGTTCCAGACTTACCCTTTAATAATTACATGTTGCTTTTCCTAAATCTCCCTCCATGTTATGAAACTTTAAAGCTTAATTTGAGGGAGTTTTCAACCTCTGGCATCTAGCTACTATTTTCGGATAGAATCAATATAGGCTTCATTTGTGTCTAGAAGACTCACTATTCATTGATCTTCTACATCCTAAGGGGTCGACGAACAGAGGACTAAGTTCATTACTTGCTTTACGAACTAAGCGTAAGGTATCCACATTCGTTTACTTTAAATCACCTATCAACTCCACAGTGCTTTTACTAAATTCCACTCTAATTAAGGAACTTAAGACCTTAACTCCGGAGAGTTTTCATTATATACATTTTATCTTCAACATAACGTTCCCTGCTGATGCAGACGCTAGAGGTATCTAGCTATTGACTTCTAACAAAAACGATGTACCCTTCTAGGATGTCTAGAGACTCATTATCCCATTATAAGGGGACGAACAACAAATGACTTGGTTTATTACTTGCTTATACAGACTAAGACACGTCCACAATCTTATATTTTCAATCACATGGCAACTTCAATAGACATAACAACAACAATGCAACGAAGTGCAACATAAATATACGATCAAATGGTTAAGTGATGTTGTTCTATGAAGGCATTGGCTACAGAATTCAACTTCAATAAGTCATAACTACAATATAACTTCATAGTCTTCAAGAATTATCAAGAAGATTCATTATCCTAGTGTTCTTTTACATTCAAAGGGGTCTAAGAACAAATGACTTGGTTTATTACAAGCTAAGGCACATACATATCCACATTCTTATATATTCAACACCTATCAACTTCATATACATAATATCAATAACAATGCACCAAGTGCAACACCCGACAACATACAAATACATTTAAATGGTTAACTAATGATGCTCTACAATCAAAACAGCAAAAACTTAATAAAAATTTTGTTAAAGTTTTGAACATAGGGGCATACAATGATGCTGTTCTACAAAGAATTGGCTACAGAATTCAAAACAGGAAAATCTAGATAAATTTTTGATAAAAAGGGCATTACATACCATCATGACTTTAGCGAACAGAGCAACAGCAACAGCAAGAAGAACCACAGGCATTTTAAGTGTATCTAAATAAGCCATTGAATCTGGTACATCAACTAAAAACTCATTCTTTTTATTACGGTGATTCAAATTCTTCTTCATCCTCATTTCTGATACTGTTTTCTTTAATGCTTCACTTGGTGGTTTATGAGATGCTGTGTGTATAAGTCTTCTAGTTTGTAGCAATAAACGACTAATGCGATACATTTTGGGGGGAATTGGGGATTTTTCAAGATAGATTATGGGGTAAATTGGAATTGTTAGGGTTTAGTTTAGGTTCAATATTTAGAGTGAAGCCTTTTTCTCTAATTTCGGGGAAATGAAGGAAAAGGGAAAGAGGAAGAATATGTAGAGCAAAGAGTCTAGAAGGAAAAATTGGGGTGAATAATTCTAGTCAAGAAGGAAAATGGAAAGAGGAAGACTCTCCTTTACCCTCTTTTACTCGAAATCTACTTGATAGGAAAATCTTGACTAATCTTTGACTAATTTTGGTTTCTGTAATAGGAAAAGTTTGACTAATCTTTTGAAACTGCTTGATACTTATGCTCAGTCCTCAAGTCAGGTGGTTGGTTAGGCCAAGAGTAAAATTTACTTTGGTGGTGGTACGGCTATGCAGGGATAATGTTGGGAATTTGACTGAGATTGCAATAGCTTGCTTCCATGATCGGTATTTAAGAGCATCTCCAATAAATGGTGATATACTTTTTTTTTTTTTTTGGAAATACCATTTAGTCCTAAGAACAATATATTAGAGAGAGTCTAGTCAAGTTGACCTAGTCAACTATCTGTTTGGTCCTTTTTAAAAATTTATATTACTGTTTGGTCCTAGAAATTATGGTTTGGTCTTAGGGTGATGTCATGGATGATATAATTGTCATTGTGTGGTGGCAGAAATACCCTTTTGGGACCACATATATACAAAAAATGAGTAGAAAATATCTCATTCTCAAATTTACTTTCTTTCTCCTCTTTATTTTCAGATCTAGTTTCTTTCCTCTCCATTTTTTTTCTTTTTCTGCTGCTGCAAGAAACGATAAAGATTTTTGTTTTTTTCTAGGGTTTTGATTTGCAGAGATGATGAAGACGATTTGCAGAGATGATGAAGAAGATGAATCATATAAAGATTATGAAAACGACGAAGATGAAGATGCTTTTTTGATTTCTTGCTACTGTTTTTGATGTTTTCTGCTGGTGTTGAAGACGAAGATGATAAATTTTTTGTTTGCTGCTCGTGTTGAAGATCTCGATTGTTGATGTTTTTCGTGTTGATGATGATTTTTGTTTGTTGCTCGTGTTGAAGATCTTGATTTTGATGTTAAAGATCTTGATTTTGATGTTTGCTGCTCGTGTTAAAGATGAAGATCTATTGTTGTTGAAGATGATGATGTTTGCTGCTGGTGTTGAAGACGACGAAGATGATGAAGATGCAGTTCATTTTTACGAATGAACTCTATTTTTTATGAATTTGTGTTGTGTGTTCATTTTGAAAAATGAACTCTTTTTTCTTTTATAAGTTTATTAGGAGTTCATATGAAAGAATGAACTCGGTTTTCATATAGGTTTTATTACGAGTTCATTTGAAAGAATGAACTCGGTTTTCATATAGGTTTAATTAGGAGTTCATTTGAAAGAATGAACTCGGTTTTCATATAGGTTTTATTAGGAGTTCATTTGAAAGAAAGAACTCTTGTTTTTATTCATAATAGTGGAGTTTTTGTTGTGTGTTCATTTGAAAACATGAACTCTGATTTTTTGTTCTTACTAACGAAATTTTTGTAGAATTTAATGAAGTGTAATTAAGTTCATAGACATAGAATATAATGAAGTGTACAATTTTCATGAGACAGAATGAACTCAAATCTAAAAAAGCCTGATAGTTCATCAAAAAGAATGAACCGCTACAAAAAAATAAGTAATTAATTAACACGGAAGGGTATGTTGGTCTATTTAATATTTTTAAATAATTATGGACCAAACAGGAATACCGTTTTCCCAGAGGACTAAACTGACTTGGGACCACCTAAAAAAGGACCAAACAATATTTTTCCCATACTTTTTTTAGTGACACATAGGATTTTAGACTCCCGTTTGGCATAAGAGATACTCTAGTGTACAATTTATGCGTGGAGTTGTTAAATATCGACTGGTGGTGGAGAAAATAAGAGATACTCTTGCAGGTTGGAAGGGCAAGATGTTGTTTTTTCAGGCCAGAACTGTTCTAATTAAATCTGTTATTACTAGTTTCCCCCATTCATATCACGGTTGTTTATAAATGCCCACTTCATAGCCTGCGTGATTGTGAAGTTGTTATTCATAATTTTCTTTGGGCTGGGGATTCCAAAACTAGTAGATGCTTTTTTATTGCCTTCGACAAGTTATGATGTCCTTATAATAAGGGCGGCCTGGGTCCTACAAGACTAAAAGTGGTGAATAAAGCTTTGATCATAAAGCTTTGGTGGAGAATCGGCCATTCATACAAGACTTGAGCAAAACATTTACGTGCCAAATTTCTAAAGCTGGATGAAGATGTTAGGGCACTGCTCGGTTGAACTCACAAGTTTTGTTATCTCAAGCTTGTTGTCAATGTTAGTTGAACAAAACTATATCTTGATTTCCAGTCTACTAAGTCAAGTCCCGGACTACGGGACTAGGTATAGAAGTTGGTAGTTGAGTATCAGACATCACTCTAACAACCATCCAAGACTCAAGATCGACGAAGACGTTTGGAGAAGTTCATCAACAAGATATGTGAAGACTGAACCATTCTATTTTACTCACAAGCTTTACCATTCTATCTAGATGAAACTATGTCGTATGACTTCTAGTAGATTTATTGCAAAGAATAAATTTTGAGTCAAACTTGTATTGTTAAACATCTCGATTCAAGCAATGGATGTTCATTGGTCCTTAATAATATTAGTTTGAAATAATTTATTGTTCAAAAATTAATATTGTGGATCATTTGAAAATCCCTGAAGCAATTATATTTATATCTATGCCATTTAGGAAGGTTTCAAACATTAAGAGAGAAATTCAGAACTATTGTAATTTGGACTCAGGGTAGGTTGGCGAACCATCTCGCAAACCATAGATATCTGAGTTTCTGAATACCGGAAGGTTGGCTAACCAGTTCGCAAATCGTAAGTTCAGAATGAGAAGTTCACCAACCTGGTTTAAGAACCGTGGAAATCTGAAATTGGTGAAAGGAAAAAGTTGGCAAACCCAGTTCGCGAACCGTTGACATATGAGTTCACGGGTTGCTGAACGGTTCATGGACCGCAACGCCCTGAATTCACGGTTCACGAACCGTTTCACCATCGGTTCCAGTGAATATTAGCAGGTGCTAAGAGACTTATTTTTTAAATATGTTTAACATTGCTATGACTCTCATAAATACCTCTAACACATCATTGATCACTGAAATACCTTGTGTATGTGCATCTTGATTAAAGTCTTAAGTGTGTAAATGAACACGATATTGCTTATTAGTTCGGAAGGCATATTTTCCAAGAACTATCATTATATACAGTTCACGTGCCCAGACCACTGTGTATACTCTTTTATGTGATGTCAAGTCAATCTTCTCATATGCTTACTTGAAACCGTAATTAGAGTTTCATCTAAACAGAGAAAGAGTTTGCTTGAATCTCAAGTTATCTTAGCTTGAATTCTAAGCAACCCTCAGTCTTGAACATCTATAAATAGAAAAACTCATTCAACTGGAAATTCAATCCTTAACACTTTGTGTCCTAATTGATTGCTAAAGTCGTTATATATTGACCAAGGTTTCCTCTGAGAAATATAATTAGGTCTACGACTTAAAGACTTCACTTAGGGATTCACCATGCCAGGTCCGACTATCTTTACCTTGATATGTTGTGTATCTTGATCTTATTCATTCTGTTATCGAGTTTTAGTAATCTCTTTCAGGAACGAGATAAATAAAAACCGCAAAGTTCTCTTCGTATCATACTTGGTGATTCTTCAAGATAGTGTTGATGGGGAAAAATGATTTGCTGGTTTTCTAGGAAGTGGAGAGATGACCGTGCAGATGGAGACTCCTCAAACGAGCAAACTGCCTAACCTCAAATAGATGCACTGCACGGGAGTGCTTTGAGTTCGAGATATCAATCTGTAGGACTCCAGCCTAAACCAAGAAATGGTCGTTCCAGAGTCAATTCGGTCACAAAGAGGGAAGAAGGTTGATCTGTAGTGTAGCACCCCGTGTTTTTAGCATGGAGCATGCTAAAAGATGCACCATGGCCTAAGATGAAGCTTCATCAAAAGCTTCCATTGCTTGGTAAGAGGTAGATTGGCTTAAGGTCAATATCGTGCCAAAATGGCGCATTATGTTTGGTATTTGGCTAAGGGCCAAATCTCGCTTAAAATGATGCATTAGGCCAGTTGGGTAAATGGCCTTGAGCTTGCAGCGTAATCATTGCACATTATGAAGACTATTGGCTTATAGCCAATATCACACAATCATTGTGCATCATGCCAGAGAGGGATGGCCGAACGAATGTTGCGCAATCATAGTACGCAATCATTGCGGATGAATAGTGAAGCAAGCATGTCAATTTGCTCCCCTATTCTAACTTGTAGAAATGTCATTAAGACGTATATAGGAACGGGTACTTTGTTCAAGGTGCAAATGCGGACCATGCACCAAGTAAGCTTCATAGCTTAGCCGGAAGAGTATAAATGATGCCTAAGTCTCATTTATAGCTCCGTAACGTTGCCAATGAGGCATATGTTGAGAAGGAATCACAATGCCACACCGCGGACCCGATGATGCATAATCATTGTGCATCTTTACGGAACGGCCTATACGGACAAGGCCATTACCATTATTGCTTAGCCACAGCTTTGCGAACGAGTTGGTTTAAGTTGTTGTCCCTTTGAGGATGAACTACGGTCTGTGCTTGATCCATTTAGAGTAGGGAAGGGTACGTAGGCAGTCGCAATGAGTTGCAGCATTACCGGTCCAGCACTTTGTCGCTCATATCATCTTATTATGAGATGATTGCGACATTTTGGCCTCTCATATCATCTGGCTCGGTAGCTCGATGCAAGAGATGATTGTGGACAAACTTGATGAGGCAAATTGCATTCCATTCCTTGGATGCTCATACTTCCTATCAAGGCGTTCGACTTATGCATGTTATAGCCTATCTGGAGACTAAAAAAAAAAACGAGTGTCGTAATTTAGCTAAAGACGGGTCTAAATTGATTGAAAACGGGCCAACGATCATGACGTGATCCACGCATCACGGTCTTGGAATTTTAGCCAAATTCCATCGTTTAGGGCCTCAAAAGGCCGTTTCTTTGCCGTTTTAGGAAAGTTTTTGTGTTCTTAATAAACCCTTTGCAGAACAAGGGTTAGTCGGAAGGGTGTGGAAGCTAAGTTAGCTGCATCATGCTCCACGAGCATGCTTGCAAAGGCAAATGAACGTGCCTAGCTTTAAGGCCTGGATCGTAGCATCATTCATGGCGCATTGGGGAAGTTATGGCATGCGCGCCCAGGCGCTCCAGGCGTAATTTTCCGGTCCGTCACAGTTGGTATCAAAGCAAGTTCCAAGATAACTCTAGGGATTGTGCGGAGTGGACTCGCCAACGAGTATTTTTCCTCCAAAAAGGAAATAAAGTTAGAGAGTAGGTCAACTTTTGCGCAGAAAGGAGTTTGTAACTGTTATGCCAGTTACCATGCGAATCGAATTGGGCTTGTTTGAGTGCTGTGAGTTTTCCTGGCCTAAGTGGCACCCCACTTACGAGTGGATATCCGGAAGACTGTCTGGGACGGTGGGTAGACAATAGGATTGATCATCCCCACACGTTGGCAACTGGCCAAGGGTGTGCGTTGTCAGGCCCGGCTAGCATCCCACTTACGAGTGGCAACCTGGATGACCGTCAGGGACGGTGGGCAACTGGATCCTATTCCACACAATACTACATGTTGTTAACACCTTCAACTTTGTGAACTTTAGGGACTCCTGAGTGTGTAGTATGGGATGCACATTTGGGATACCTGGTCGAGATATCCTCTTGGCACTGGCCAATTGTGATTCTTGGTATTGTTGTGGGCACTTTTGGATTCCTGGGCATGTGGTATGGGACGTTTGCTCAGAAGGTCTAAATAGTTGTTCACGACAACTTGAAGAAATTCGTGAAATTTGAACATCTGGTATGGGACTTTTTTTCAAGAATCCAAACCGAAGAGTTTGTCCACAAAAAATTTTGTTTTGAATTTCGAGGACGAAATTCTTTAAAGGGGTGAATAATGTAGCACCCCATGTTTTAGCATGGCGCATGCTAAAAGATGCGCCATGGCCTGAGATGAAGCTTCATCCAAAGCTTCCATTGCTTTGTAAGTGGTAGATTGGCTTAAGGACAATATCATGCCAAAATGGCGCATTATGTTTGGTATTTGGCTAAGGGCCAAATCTCGCATCAAATGATGCATTAGGCCAGTTGGGTAAATGGCCTTTAGCTTGCAGCGTAATCATTGCGCATTATGAAGACTATTGGCTTATAGCCAATATCGCACAATCATTGTGCATCATGCCAGAGAGGGCTGGCCGAACGAATGTTGCGCAGTCATAGTACGCAATCATTGTGCGCAATCATAGTACGCAATCATTTCACGCAATCATTTTGGATGAATAGTGAAGCAAGCATGTCAATTCGCTCCCCTATTCTAACTTGTAGAAATGTCATTAAGATGTATATAGGAACGGGTACTTGGTTCAAGGTGCATATGCGGACCATGCACCAAGTAAGCTTCATAGCTTAGCCGGAAGAGTATAAATGATGCCTAAGTCTCATTTATAGCTCCGTAATGTTGCCAATGGGGCATATGATGCGAAGGCATCACAATGCCACGCCGCGGACCCGATGATGCATAATCATTGTGCATCTTTACGGAACGGCCTATACGGACAAGGCCATTACCATTATTGCTTAGCCATGGCTTTGCGAACGAGTTGGTTTAAGTTGTTGTCCCTTCGAGGATGAACTACGGTCTTTGCTTGATCCATTTAGAGTAGGGAAGGGTACGTAGGCAGTCGCAATGAGTTGCAGCATTACCGGTCCAGCACTTTGTCGCTCATATCATCTTATTATGAGATGATTGCGACATTTTGGCCTCTCATATCATCTGGCTCGGTAGCTCGATGCAAGAGATGATTGTGGACAAACTTGATGAGGCAAATTGCATTCCATTCCTTGGATGCTCATACTTCCTATCAAGGCGTTCGACTTATGCATGTTATAGCCTATCTGGAGACTAAAAAAAAAACGAGTGTCGTAATTTAGCTAAAGACGGGTCTAAATTGATTGAAAACGGGCCAATGATCATGACGTGATCCATATATCACGGTCTTGGAATTTTAGCCAAATTCCATCGTTTACGGCCTCAAAAGGCCGTTTCTTTGCCGTTTTAGGAAAGTTTTTGTGTTCTTAATAAACCCTTTGCAGAATAAGGGTAAGTCGTAAGGGTGTGAAAGTTAAGTTAGCTTCATCATGCTCCACGAGCATGCTTGCAATGGCAAATGAACATGCATTTTCCTAGCTTTAAGGCCCGGATCGTAGCATCATTCATGGCGCATCGTGGAAGTTATGGTCTGCGCTCCAGGCGTAATTTTACGGTCCGTCACATGTAGGAGGGAAGCCGAGAAGTGTGTGAGATCAATGGTGATTAAGGATTGTGAATGTGTTGTGCGTTTCTGCAAATGAAGAATAAGTTTGAATTCTGCTCAATTGAGAGAGAATATTGCTCACACTATGATTATTGGTTAGACGATAGATGTTGTCTCTTGTCTGCTGGACCAATCTTGTTTTTAATCGTGGATTCAAAACTTATTTATATTGTTAGAGTGTAAACACATTGATCTCCAGTAAGTGTGACGGTTTCTCGAGTGAAAGAGTGGAAAAGTGGAAATCGTGGTTAAACCAGTTCCAGGTCGTGCGGAGACTTGGTTGATTATCCTCCCACTACTTTGCTAACTACCTCAACTGCTTGCACGACTTACTCACATTTCTCATCGTGGATGAACACACGTGCCGTAGGCCGCCAGACCGAAACCCTAATTAATATCCCCCATGTGACGTGATTGATGTCTCACGAACATGGAGTCTGCAAGGATGACGTGTATTTGATTAGTCAGTCGTTGACTTGATTAGACGATGAGTCTAAGTATTGTTCAGTCGAGCATGATTGCCGAATGCTCTAGGACTCATGAATTGAACATGTCTACTGGGACGTTTAGTTCTCGGGTGAATGATGTTGATAATTGAATCAACATAATGAATATTGATAGTCTGAGCAAATATTGCTCGTATGATGAATCGTTGAATATTGATAGTTGAATCAATATTAATACTCTGAGCAAATATTGCTCGTATGAGTAAAATTACTGAATATTGATAGTTAAATAAATATTCCTCATTTGAGCAAATATTGCTCGTTTGATGGATTATTGAATATTGATAGTTGAATCAATATTCCTCGTCTGAGAAAATATTGCTCGTTTGATGAAATATTGAATATTGATAGTTGAATCAATATTCCTCGTCTGAGCAAATATTGGTAGCATGACCAAATAAATATTAATTAAAATATTGGTAGCTGGACCGAATATTATATAATTAATTTAAGATGTTGATTGCTGGATCAACATAAAATATTAGTGTTTAAACTTGCTCAGAATTATGATTTGCAGAGCATTCAGTTCGAAACCCTAATTTTGATCAATTGCTGATCAGTTGATGACTTACTGAAAATCAATCACTGAATGAAGGAGGTACCGGCTACATGGGATGATGGCCGACCATGTAGCGCCCAGGTGCTCTAGTGTGCATGCACCAAAGTACTTTGTTGACCAGTTGGTGAAAGGATGATTAAATGCTGGTTTAATCATTTATTAAAATAGTGCTCGTCTGAGCGGTAGGTGGTAAAACCTAATTATGGAGAGATGAGGACCGGCCAAGGGGTCATGGGACCAGCTGGTGGTCGATTGAGAAAATTCCAAGTTGGTTGGAAAGCGTTTGGACCCAATATGAACTGTTGAGAACTAATTAGGTCAAAATTATGAAAGAGTGTGGGACCGGCTCCTTGCAAGCCTAAGGACGACCTTGGTCGGTCAAGGTGGCATGCCCGTGTCACCATAGTGTCCGTGTCTCAGTCCTGAGAGTTTTGGTATTTTCTGGTGTACGTTTGAGCAATATTTTGGATTTTCAGAAGAGTTTGATCTTGACTGAAACTCTCAATTTTGTTCGAATGAGCAAGTAGAACTTTGCTCGTGCGACCAATATTTTGAGAATATTAAAATAATAATATTTTAATTTTTGATGTGAGAAGCCTTGTCGGTCATGTGACCATTTGACTTTTTGGCTTTTCTATGGTTTGAGCAATATTTGAGAAAATATTGAAAAACTAGGGTTTTGCTCAAATGGAGGAGTTTCATGAGATGAAGGAAATAATAATATGAGAAAATAAGGAATTGTAAGGTGTGGGACCGGTCACGGCTAGGGCATGGCCGGCCGGCTAGGTGGCCCGGTCCCGTGACACCTTTCCCTTTTTTTTACTATTTTTTCATCGTTTGAAGGAAAATATGGAGAAACTAGGAGTTTTTCTCAAACGAAGGAGTTTGCTCAAACAAGGAAAATAATAAAATAGGTTAAAATAAATTAAAGTAATGGAAGAGGGGGACCGGCCACGGGGCATGACCGGCCGGGCGGTGGGCCCGGTCCCACGCCTCTTGTTTATTTTATTTAATATCATTTTACTTCCTATTTTGTATAGGTTCCTCGTTCGTCCATATTTTTGAACGCTCGTTCGTGAGTTTGGGTGCTAGTTTGTGCATTATTGCTCAGTACACTCGCACCATTTTCTCGGGGCTTACTCGGTAGTGGCCCAGATGCCCGATCGGTGAATATTTATTACTAAATCATGAAATTCAACTGAGAATAATTCAACAGAGTAATAAAAATTATTTTAGTATTTATCACTAATTCATGAAATTCATCTGAGAATAATTCATGAAACGGAGTAATAAAATGAGTTGAGTATCTATTACTAATCCATGGAATCCAACTGAGGATCAGCCATGAAACAGAGTAATGAGATAGAATAGATTATTTTCTAGGAATTCAGTTGATGAATGACACGCTAGAATTAACCTATTTGCAGAATTTAGATATGAGATAATTGAAGCATCATACTCGTTCTATGGGGGTGTATAGTCAGGGAACAACGAATAGCGTGACATCTTGAAGGAGTTAGGCTCTATACTAGCATACAATATGTCTAGGAGCCGCCCAATCATTAAGAGATTCTATACACGGTCGCTCTACGTAGTCATGGAACAACGAGCAGTGTGACGTTCTGAAAGCGTTAGGCTCTATGCTAGCATGCAATATGTCTAGGAGACACCCAACGATTTTGATTCTATATAGAGGTAATGATAACATGTGTGAAGCATCGAAAGCTCAGCTGAGAGGCCTTTCGAGAAACATATTCAGCATATCTCTGAGAGGAACGTTCTCTCAGTCAGAGATCGTAAAATGGTTCACGGATCATAAAATATGAATTGTCACATACATTCTTGAAACCGGGCCAGAAACATGCAGTATCCTGATTTTACGATTTTAACCCTTACCGAAAATCCACCATCAACAGATAGATATCTAAAATTCTTCTTAATTGATCGGTTTAAGATTGTACTCGAGAGGTGGTTACGAATCTAGGCTTCTCAACTAACTTGTATAAGTGTTCTAGTTTTTTGAGGTTTGCTAGCTTTGTCTATTGCATACAGATTTCCAAGCCTTTGATCTAGGATTATTTGTTATAGACAGTTTGGAATCAAAAATCTTCACTTAGGTTGAAGAACCTCTCAGGTTGTAAAGGATGCAAGCTAAGGGAATCAATTGCATATATCCTTGAGAGGTTCAAGAGACGTAATGAGCGCGAGTGTAACTGAATCGCTTGGGGGATGGATTCGGTCTCAACTATATTCTGGTCTGAAGTATGATAGTAGGCTAGTGTCTGTAGAGACTTAATATAATTTGGTGTTCAAATCTGGACGATATCCCGAGATTTTTATGCTATTGCGGTTTCCTTGTTGACAAAACTTATGGTGTCTAGTGTTTTTCCTTTTTCCCATTATATTATTTATCTTTATCAGTAGGATTCACATAAGTAGATGTATTCAATTCTAGTAGACATGTTTGTATAATTAATATTAATTACGAGACTCGTTTCTTGTAGAATTCGTATCTTGAAAGATAGATAACAAGTTTTATACTTAGAAGAATTTGGATCTGAATATATTGGATACAACTAGATTGATCTTGGATATTGATTTTTGGGATCGTCCAAGTAATCTTCTTAACAATCAGGCTTAGGGACTCTATTGTCTATACTTTCTGATTGAGAAGAGATAGAGATATAAACTCTATATTGTTAGAGCACTGCTCGGTCGAACTCACAAGTGTTGCTATATCAAGCTTGTTGTAAAATTTAGTTGATCAAAACTATATCTTGATTTCTAGTTTACAATTAGTTAAGTCTCGGATTTGGATAGAAGTGTGTAGTTGAGAATCGGACATCACTGCGATCTACCTTTTAAGGCGAAGATCGACCGAAGCTTTTGGAGAACTTCTTCAACAAAAGGTAAGTGAAGAATGAACCACCTATTTCTCAAGTTATATTCATCCTTCTATCTATGAGACGTTGTAGCATGACTAATTAGACTATTGCAAGCATATCAAGAATTTCGAGTCAAGTTTATCTTGGTAATTAGTTTTCGAAATATATATGACTAAGCTTAATGAACATCTGTTCATACTTGATAAATTTCTGCTAAGAGAAAATTATTGTTCATAATCTAAATCATGATTCAAGATTATCATTCGAAAATAGCCTGAAACGGTGATATGTATCATTGATGTTATTTGGGAATATTTAGAATTGATTTAGAAAGAAATATAGAACTACTGTAAATATGGATACAGGACAGTATGCATACCAGTTCACATACAGGTGAAAACTGTTGTAGGTCCGGAACCATAGTACATGTACTCAGTACACGTACCGGAGTAGCTATATGTCGACAGTGACTTAGTGGTACACATACCCGATATCCATACCACAAAAAGTATGTGAACTCGTGAACCTGGATTGATACTCATACCTAGTATGCATACGGAAAAAGAACTGTTGGTTTTAAAACGGTGTGGTATCCATACCCGGTACGCAAATTGGAAAAGTTCTATAAGATCCGAAACTTGTTTTTGTCTTAAGGGTATGCATACCCGGTACATGTACCATGACAAAAATAGTCACGAACTAGATAGAGTACACATACCTAGTACACGTACTTGCCCTGTCGAATATTTTCAGATGCACATAAAATTATTTCTATGAGATAATTAGCATTTGAATAATTCTATAAAAACACTATATAGACATGATTAATCACATTATAACCTATGGTTGTGATTCAAGCTTAAAAGTCTTAAGTGTTTATGAAAATTATTAAGCTTATGGTGCAATCGTCTAGTTTCGGCTAACCGTCCATGAACAATGTCTTTATACATGGTTCAGTTACGGTTCATCCTAACCAAAGTGTATATCTGGTTATGTTAATCTCATTTCAAAGATTCATCTAACGGTGGATATTGTTTGCTTGGTTCCAAAGCTATCTTAGCTTAAACCTAAAACAACCTATGCTTTGAAAGTCTATATAAGGGGAACCTCAAACAACTGGGATATTTGAATGCCGACACTATCTTTGTGTTTCCTAGTTGTAAACGAGAGTCGTCCTCTTCCTAAAACCCTTATAAGGTTTAGCGACAAAAACTTCATAGGAATTCGTGAAGCCAGGTCAACTATTTTTTATCTTGATAGTTCGTGTATCCTGATCTTGTTTGATTGTTGAGCTGCTCACTCGAACAAGATAGATAGAAATCGCAAAGTTCTCTTCGTCTCAGACTTTGTGATTCCACGGGTTTAATACTTTTGAGGTGAATAATAATCTAGGATGCTCTTCGGGAAGCATAAGTCCATATTTTGAGGTTATCTAGACTTTGTCTATTGCTATCGATTTCCAGTCTCACCTTGATCTACGATAAAAAATGAAATCACACATATAGGATTATACGTGGGAGGCAGATTGGTTTAAAGTCTTCAATTGAGTTAAAGAACTCTTAGGCTGTAAAGAACGTCAGCTAAGGGAATCTGTTAGAGAATTGCTCGGTTGAACCCACTAGCGTAAGTATATCTAGTTAGTTGTAAATTTTAGTTGCCAAAATGTATTCTTGATTTAGTATACTAAAGTTAGTTTCAGACTAGATTAGATCTAAGAAGAGTTATTCTTGAAGGATGAAGATTGAAGACTACATGAAGACATCAACGGTGACTTCATCAACAAGGTATGTGGTAATTGATTTCATTTGGATTCTTGTTAAATTCTACCTTTCTAGTCTATCGAAATAGATGCTCACTCTATGGAACAATTCCTATGACGGTAAATGTACATTTATGTATATATACTCGAGGTTATTTGAGCCACGACTTTTGTGACAATAACCTTTATCCCTGGAAAGGTTCTCATATTATAGTGAATGAGCTTACGAATTCAACTAGCCAAGAATCACTCAATTCTGAGTTATAACGATGAAGTTATGAGTGATTTATTAAAGTAACAATTATAAATGTTGTTGTAATTGTTACAGTTCGTTAGTAGGAAACAATCCACGAACTATTTGTAACGGTTCACGGACTTGAGCCTAATTACGTGACTAGAAGCCTTCTTTAGTCAAGTTTTTGATGTTTTCTTATCTAGGCAAGATTGTTATTAATCCAAACATATTTGATTACCATATTAAAGTGTTGTGATATCTTTTAATTCATGCCTAAGTTAAAATGTGATTTATTCAAATAAATACAATATATGCTAATAATTATTTATTTAATTATTTATGCAAGATATTTGTAACTTAGGAAAGACTCTCATAATTAGGAGAGTCTTGAAAAAGGAAAATAGCCTAAACCCTAGCTTAGATTTCAAGCTAACTTATTCACTATAAATAAAGAGTTCGTGAATGCTAAACCTTTTTATCCCTTTGGAAAATTGGCGTAAGCTTTACAGATGGTTTTCCATGTCTTATGTTCTTCGTGAACAAGAGTGAGATAAAAGTCTTTGTATTAGGGATCACAAAGCCGAGTTGATAATAATCTTCGTGATTGTTTTTACAACTTGTAATCTAGGTTTTTCACCTCTTGTCTTTTCTAAGGTCTTCTCTTCTGATATATGACCATTCAAGAGTTGTTGATCATAAACCCTAGGTTTTGATAGATTTCAGTTCCCAATCGTATACCAACACTTGTTAGTATAAATCGGAAGCTCGGAAGAAAACTTCGATTAAGGTATCTCGTAAAAATCCTTAAGAAGTTTTAAACAAGATATCTCTAGATTTATTTTAGTTGTTCTTGTTGTAGAATCATTAGGTTTCTCTTCCTATTTTTGAAGAGTATAATAAACCATAATCTACAAGTTTGTTTTGATATTACTTTTACCTAGTAATTGTTTTTCTCAAAACAAACACAAGGTTTCCAAAACCTTGATTCACATCTAAAGGGAAATCAAATCGGTGTTTTGTGAATACAAAAGATCGAAAAGTATCAACATTGTTGTTACATCTTCTAAAGAGAACTAACATTCTGCCAGAATATTTTTGAGAGTGCTTCTGAAGAGAACCTTGTTCTGCCAGAAGATTTTCGAGAATAACTTCTAAAGAGAATTGGTGTTCTGCTAGGAGTTTTACAAGTGCTTGAATACAGCTGAAGTAGGTATTACATCTCTTCTGAATAGGTAGTAGAAATTGGTGTAACAGCTTATAATCAGTGTGTGTTTATTCTTGACTCGTGATAAGTGCATAATTCATATGATTTTAGTGACCATTCCATACTTGTTCTAGCTATTATTCTTGCATATGTTCGTATTATTACTCTTGTTTTCTCTTGTTTTCCTCTATTAGGTGAATCATACAAAAAGGAGTTAAAAAGTGCTAAAAGGAGATAATAAGAGAAGTATTCCAAGTATCCAAGTGCCCAAGTCCCAGAGAAGTGGAAGAAGTGCGACAAAAAGGAGAGAAAATGCTCAAAATCAAGAGACGGGCAAAAGACCGATATTAACTAATTCAAATTAAGGATTTATCATCACCACCTTGAATAAAATTGAAATATTAAAATAATTCAAAAAGAATGAGGTCATTCCGAGTTCGGACGAAGAAGTTGTGGGCAAAACAACCTTTTTATCGAATACCGAAGACAAGCAAGTACGCATACGGGTATGCATATGGATTTTCAGTATGCAAACAGGTATGCGTACTTATTCCCTTGGATTTTAACTGAAAATTAGGTATGCAAACTGGTACGCATACCATGGAAGGCCAAAACTCACGGTTTAGGGTCTTTCCTTCGTAATTTCGGGTCGGGTTCCTTAACCGACGGAGATACTTGATGTCCAAGCAATGTAAACCTATATAAATAGGTATTAGGCCTTTCACATATCATATAATCTCATATCACAAGTTCTATATCAAAAACTAGGGTTTACCTCTTTAGGGGAAACCACCATTATTCATCTTCTTTGTAATATGAGTAGCTAAATCCTTTGTTGATTAAGGATGAATTCAATGTTCTAAGCGTGAAGCTTTATTATTAGTACAAATCTATTGAGAGTTTTTATCATCATCGTATGTTTTTACCATATCTAGGGTTTATGAGTTATTCTTAGATTGATTTGGAGTGCACGCTAGATTGATCTATTGATCGTTATATTGCTAGTTGAAGTTAGGAGATAAGTAATAGTCGATTAACTCTGTACACAAGAAGAAATCACGAGACCTTACAGAGGGATTCTGTGGAGGAATCGTGTGTAAAAACAACACCAGCAAGTAAACCTTGAGCTAAGAGTTTAATTACTGGGATTAACCTAATTCACAAAGCCTGAAGCGTTTGATTGGATTACACCTTGAGTGAGCTACTACTTGGTGGTTCGGTTTAATAGAATCTGATATTAGAGAGATTACGTATTCTTGGTAAAAGGAGTTTTGGGGATAGCACTGAGCTAGCTTCTATTCTACGGTTGGTGATCAATGGTTCTTACGAACGATAGATAAGTATACTAATCCAGCTATCGCTTGGTAACGGCGAAGGATTCCTTAATCATCTTTTCTTCTTTATTGTCTTTCTATTTATCTTACAACCAATCCCCCCTTTACTTCAAATAACCTATCAATTACACAGCTCTCTGTGCGAATGATCTCTTATTATCACTATATTACTAGTTAATTAGTGGGAAATATCTTAATTAATTTGTTGCATTAAAGACACGCATCAAATTTTGGCGCCACTGCCGGGGAGCAGGTGCTAATTGATTTGTTATTTGTTTAGCTTGTTTTTATTTTTGTTTTTAGATTTTATTTTTCTTGTGAATCGTCATGTTTCCTTACGGAAATAACATGTACGGAGTACAAGATCAATCACATAATAGTGGTAATCAATATGGTTTTCAATCTCATTCATATGACAACTACCAACCATCCTATGGGTATAATCAAAACCAATCCTTTGGTTATGATCAATATCCCACAGAACCTTATGGGTATTCACATGCATATCAACAACCTTATGACGGGTATGTAAGTGGACAATCACAAGGATGGGAGGATAGTTATTCTTCTAATCGTTTATGTTCTAATGATGAGCAAAAGCTTGATTGGTTGATTCTTCAGTTAAAGGCCAGTTTATCCATGCCGGAACCCATTAATGAAAAACTAAGCGTGGATAATAACACATCAACTGGAGCTTACTACAATATATCTGACCAAACTCTTAATCGTTTTTATGATCATTCGCCTATTCAAAAGGAGGAGAATGGGAATAGAAATATTGCGATGAGTGAAAGTGTAGGTTTTGAAGAACGTCTTGACGAACTGATTCAAGAGATGACGCAACATCAACAAGGGTTGGACCAACACATTCAAAAGATGGAAGAATTTCAACAACAAAGGGAAGAGTCATATCGAGAAATTCAAAGGAATTCGGAGAAATTATACGAACAAATTGCTCAACTCGATAAAAATAGGAATGAAGAAGAAGTTTGGTCTCAAAGCCGAACTAATTCTGAAACTCCTTAGGACGATAACAGATATTTTGGAGATGAGCAACCTTTGGAAATTTCTTATAACAATGGTAAAATTATTCCAGCTCCGGATCTTAATAATGATCACTCTCCTATTCAAAAGGAGGAGCCTTTGTATGACCGAACCATTGTTATGAACGGTGTGACATACTCAAATGCATATCAACGTTACAATGAACATCAAGATTACAATGTTTTTAGGCCAGTTGATTTGCAAGAAGTAGACCCGATTATTCTCTCGACGGATACTCATACATAATACCCCAAAATCTAAACTGAAGAAGAGTTCCTGGGAGCGGAATTTGATTCGGATGACGAGAGTGTTGAAGATATGGAGATTGAGAATGAAACCAAATTGATTGATGTCGTGGAAGACCCAATTGAGCTAGATAATAATAGTTCGATAGAGGACCACGATATACTTGAGGTAAATAATTCACTGTTAATTAAGAAAGATGAGGATCCGATACAAGGTTTTTCCAAAACCTTTGCATAATTTTATATCTATTGATCATTTCCATCCAATTGAAGTAGTTTCCGAAAGAGTTGTCAACCCGACTCTTAAGAAAATACCTCACCTAGGATTGGAGTTGTGTGCTTCTAAAGTTTTAACGGATTATTTTGCTTTTAAGTATCCACCACTTGATTTGTTTGATTCGAGTATTGTGCAGGTTCACGGAACTGAGGAACCTTTTGAAGTTCCCGAATTCTATGTTCTCTATCCACTTTCGAGTGTAGAAAGGACTAAGTGTGTGGGAAACTTCAATAAAGTGATAGCTTCAATATTTATATTTTGTGCTAATGGTACTGTGAAGCTTTTACTAGAATTGCGGATTGTTATTTGGAAGGATTACCAAATTTTCAGATTATTAGTGTACAGACGATAACAATAACGTCGGGCTGACGACGTTAAACCAAGTGCTTCATGGGAGGCTACCCATCGGTTTTGTATCTCTATCCCTTTTGTTTTTGTTTTTATTAGTTTTTCCTATCATATCTTGCGTTCCCATCTTAGATTTTACAAAGTCCTATATCTATAATGAAATTTTTGATGAAACAATTCTCGTCAGAAAAACTCTGACTGCGCGCTGGTCACAAAAACAACACTCGAGACTTCATACGGAGTCCGATTTGAGTGGTTTGTTAGAATAACTCAAAACCAATTGGCAATGAGTGGAGAGCCCCTAAGAGATTATAAACCGCGGGATCTTAGATAACCCAACAATGTGGGACTAATAATCTCAACACGCCCTCTCACGTGTAGCCTCGTTGGGTCTAACACGTGGATAAATAAATCGGGTGACCCGGAGTAAAGGTGTGGTCAATCAATCAACTGACTCGACACAAATAGCCTGCTCTGATACCATGTTAGAATACGGGCATCCAACTCAAAACCAATTGGCAATGAGTTGAGAGGCCCTAAGAGAGTATAAACCGCAGGATCTCAGATAACCAAACAATGTGGGACTAATAATCTCAACATGGTTGACACCAACTTTTAAAGAGGACATACTCACCTTTCTTTTCCAAAAATAAAATTTGAATTCGGAGTCTGTTAAGTTGGAGCGATAGGCCTGGACATTTGAGTTTCGGTATTTTTCCAGAACTTTTTCAGATTGCATGTATGTCAGTCCGGAGACCATAAAAGTCAGACAATTTATCGAAACACTGTGCCCTTTTGACACGTTATAGAAAAGACGTAGGTGAACAACTTTCATTTAGGATGTTTTTCCTAGTTCCCTACCCATTTGTACAGTTTTCGAGTTTTTCAGGGATGTTATGTCAGAAATCAGAATTTTCGGTTTTGAACATTGAGGGCAATGTTGAGTTTAAGTGTGGGGGAGTAGTTAAGCATGTTTGGCTTGCATATAAAATAAATAAATAAATAATACTCTTTTATTTCTTGCGTTCTTAGGACTTCATCTTTTGGAGTTAATTATGAGCTATTTAGGATGACACTCTAAACCTTTTTAGGTTGAAACAGTTCTTACGGCTATAGATTGAGTTCCACTTTATCGTTATAAAATCCTTAAATATTTACGTTCATAATTGAATGCAAAACTCAGGTGCTAGCAATAGCATGGTAGTCGTTTGAAAGATTCATCCTCGCAATTAATCATTACTAAATCACTTTCTTTTTATTTTTGCAGTTATATGTTTCTCTAAAGTGATTTGGTCAGATCCTGATACTGTCGTGGATGTTGTAGCAAGGTAATCATTGGTTGAGTATATAAAAGCCCCATAGACAATTGTCTTACACTCATTAAGAGTGAGCCAAAAAAAAACATATATATAAGGCTCCTCTTCAATTATCGACATTAATAATTTTGTGATAGGTCCGGAATCGCGGACTAATCATGTAGTCGATGAAATGAGTAAAAACCTATCATCATTATTTAGAAAGTCAAAAGAAAAGACTATTGATGAGGTTCTCGACACTTGGATAGCAGTATGTGTGAAACGTTGTCCCTGTCTCAGTCGCCTAAACAAGCATGGAACGCAGGATCCAAGGCAACTATCACATACTTGCTGAAAAGGAACATGCACTTAGAGTATCTAATCATGTGGTCGAGTTAAATGGGTGATTATCTAAACTATTGCACTATAAATAAGAATCCTTTGACGACATTCATACAAGTATTGTGGGTAACATCTTTCACTTTAGTCACCATTTGCACACTTCACTTTTCTATTTCCATTTTCTTATCTATCCATGTGATTTCAGCATGCGAGTGTTGTGGAAAACGTTGCAACAAGTACGATGACTATCCTAGTAGAGTTTTGCAATCAGGTTGAATGTCACACGTAAGTAATTGCTTATGTGTGATGATTGGAATGTTTGTGGGATGTTTGCAGCTAAAGAACTTAGGAAGGCTAATTATTTGGCTTTCTACTTTGTGTCTATCCTTAGTGGTACTTCCAAGGCGAGAAATTGGAGTAGGTTTTGTGGGTATACCTCTTATAAACCCTCACGAGACTATAACTCGTCCACTAGGGACACCTAGGGGTTTAAAGGCATGTTGCATTAGCTAAGTGCAACCGTTTTCTCGATTACATGGAGTTGTTGTATTCAAAAGATTAGTTTTATTTTGTTTGCTCGAGGACTAGCAAAAGCTAAGTGTGGGGTAATTTGATAAGTGCATAATTCATATGATTTTAGTGTTCATTCCATACTTGTTCTAGCTATTATTCTTGCATTTGTTCGTATTATAACTCTTGTTTTCTCTTGTTTTCCTCTATTAGGTGAATCATCCAAAAAGGAGATACAAAGAGCTAAAAGGAGCTAAGAATAGAAGTATTCCAAGTATCCATGTGCCCAAGTCCAAGAGAAGTGGAAGAAGTGCGATGAAAAAGAGCAAAGATGCTCAAAATCAAGAGCCGGGCCAAATACCGAGATTAACTCATTAAAATTAAGGATTTCTCATCACCATCTTCAAGATAATTTAAATAGGAAAAGAATTCAAAAAGAATGAGGTCATTCCGAGTTCGGACGAAGAAGTTGTGGGCAAAACAACCTTTTTATCGAATACCAAAGACAAGCAAGTATGCATACGGGTATGCATACGTATTTTCAGTATGCATACTTATTCCCCTGGATTTTAACTGAAAATTAGGTATGCAAACTGGTACGCATACCATGGAAGGCCAAAACTCACGGTTAGGGTCTTTCCTTCGTAATTTCGGGTCGGGTTCCTTAACCCACGGAGATACTTGATGGCCAAGCAATGTAAACCTATATAAATAGGTATTAGGCCCTTCACATATCATATAATCTCATATCACAAGTTTTATATCAAAACCTAGGGTTTACCCCTTTAGGGAGAAACCACCATTATTCATCTTCTTTGTAATATGAGTAGCTAAATCCTTTGTTGATTAAGGATGAATTCAATATTATAAGTGTGAAGCTTTATTATTAATACAAATATATTGAGAGTTTTTATCATCACCATTTGTTTTTACCATATCTAGGGTTTATGAGTGATTATTAGATTGATTTGGAGTGCACGCTATATTGATCTATTGATCGTTCTATTGCTAGTAGAAGTTAGGAGATACGTAATCATCTAATAACTCTCTACACAATTAGAAATCACGAGACCTTACAGAGGGATTCTGTGGAGGAACCGTGTGTAAAAACAACACCAGCAAGTAAACCTTGAGCAAAGAGTTTAACTACTAGGATTAACCTAATTCACAAAGCCTAAAGCGTTCGATTGGATTACCCCTTGAATGAGCTACTACTTGGTGGTTCGGTTGAATAGAATCTGATATTGGAGAGCTTCCGTATCCGAGGTAAAAGGAGTTTTGGGGATAGCACTGAGCTAGCTGTTATTCTACGGTTGGTGATGAATGGTTCTTACGAACGATAGATAAGTATACTAATCCAGTTATTGCTTGGTAATGGCGAAGGATTCCTTAATCATCTTTTCTTCTTTATTGTCTTTCGATTTATCTTACAACCAATCCCCCTTTTACTTTATTTTGCTAATTCAAATAACCTATCAATTACATAGCTCTCTGTGGGAACGATCTCTTACTACCGCTATATTACTAGTTAATTAGTGGGAAATATCTTTATTAATTTGTTGCCTTAACGACAAGCATCAACTAGGTCCCGAGGTTTTTTATGCATTTGCGGTTTCCTCGTTAACAAAATTTCTGGTGTCTGTGTTATTTCTTTTTCGCGTTATATTGTTTATATTTATAAAATATCACAGGTTGTGCGTTAATTAATCATTATTGATAAATCCGACCTTGTTTGTTGGATAGGATTTTGATTGATCTTGGATATTGGTCATTGGTACCGTCCAAGTATTTATCACATCAATAGGCTCATAGATTTCTACGTGTTTGATTTGCTGATTGATTTGAGAAAAAGAGATCAACTCTTTAGTATTATTATTTGATTGAGTTTTTACTCTCAGAATATTATTAAGGTTTAGTCCATACAGATTGTCGAACGAAATATTGGGTGTGGTGTAGTACCCCCGCTTTTTCAATTGGTATCAGAGCAGGCAAACACGCTAAGACCTCATAAGTCTGTGTTTGTTGCAATCTGATTCTATGGACGAAGTGGTATCTCTATAAACGTACCGCTAGTATTCGATGGCTCAAATTACTTATGGTGGAAAATTGCTATGCGTGCCTTTCTTCAAGCATGTGATTTTCAATCATGGGTTCGTGTTGTTAATGGTTGTGATCTCCAATAGTTGTAGTATACGGTGTAACTGTTGGAAAGGATATTGGTAGTTATAGTGATGTCGAGATTAATGCTGCAAGGAAAAATTCTGATGGATTAAATGCTATCATCCATGCCATTAGGCTTAGTCCTATGGGTGCTAATTTAGCAGCTAGATTAGCAATCCACGTCAGTTAGGGCGACCTCCTAAGTCCTATGGGAGTGCTAATATAGCAGCTAGATTAGCATCCCATGTAAGTTAGGACCACCGCCCAACGTTGTTTGGTTCAGCGCTTTAAATCCCAGCCGTTATATCAAATTTTGTGATTTTTGTGATCCGTCTGATTTTTGTGATTTTTGTGAGCGCTGAACTAAACAGCGCTCAGGTCACTTTTTGAGCGCTGAACCATTCAGCGGTTCAATCTCGCTGCTAGTTCAGCTGCGAGCACGTGCTAGGAGAGAGAACTAGTGTTAACTTTTATGCCACACTTTTTTTTTGAATTGCAACACTTAACTGCTAATCTAGAAGCTCAATCTATCCCATAGGACTTAAGACTTACCCCAGATCTTCAGCACAACGTGACTACGTTTAATAAGTTCAAAAATGATTTGGATATCTTAGAAACCGTATTTGAAGGGAATGCCGCAGAGAAAGAAGCAATGCTTCAAAACCTAGCTTCTGACTGGGAAAACCTTCATATGTCTGATGATGAAACCTTTGATGAGTTTAACCAAAGACTTTCTCAAATAGTTAACTCCTCATATTCGTTAGGAAGAACTATTCCAGAGAACGTTATTGTGTTCAAAATTCTCAGGTCTCTACCATCAAGATACGAGTCTAAGAAACATGCCATTGAATAAGCAAACGATCTTTCTACACTCTCCAGAAATACTCTTGTTGGAAAGTTAAAGATCTTTGATAATGAACATCGGTCTGAAAAAGAGGTGATTTCTCTTAAAGTTGAAGACAATTCTGAATCCTCCAAGGGTAAATCTGGTTCGCCAGATACTAAGGATGTTACTCCACGACAATTTAGAAAAGTCTTGAGAGACAGGAAAAAGAGTTTTTCTAAAGGTGCAACATCTCCTAATGATGATGTACAATGCTTTAACTGTCGTGGTTTCGGGCACTTTTCTTCGCCATGTCCTAGATGGAGCCGTAGACAACTGGCATATACAACAACTTTGCCTACTCTTGATGATAGACCTGAATCTTATAGTTATCAAGAGTACGCAGGCGAGGTTGCATTAGCTACTGTAAATAATCTTTCGGATACTGATTTTGATTCTGACGAAGAAGTGTTCCATGAAGATTCAATTGCTAATAAACTTCTTAAGGAATGTCATCAGAAACTTTCGGAAGCTGAAAGCACCATATTCAATGAGAAAGTTAAATATAACATACTTCGTAGTCGAAATAAAGACTTGCAAGACCAACTTGATTCTATTTGTGCAAGAGATTATCTCAATGAAATACGAAAGCTTAAAGAAGACGTTTCCGGAGGTCGTGATCGGGAAATTATTCTTTAATCAAAGCTAGATAAATTGGATAACATTGAGATGAACTTGTTGTTTAACTCGGAACGAGAAGATCTCAAAGTTCAATGTGAATCATCCAAGAATGATCTAGTTATTGCGCTTGAAAAGGTCAAAAGGTTGGAAGAAGAAAACTCGAGCTTAAAAGAGAGTTTGTCTAGAAATAGCAGCTCAGACAAATTAAACTCGATATTGGGAGCATAATTCATCGTGATACACGAGGATTGGGCTATAAAGGAATAAACGCTCCTAGAATTTGCAAAGAGGTTATTTTTTTCAAAGCTAAAGATTCTTCTCAACCAAAATCCTCCACGGATGACAAAAGTGAATTATGTCTACCAACTGCTGATGATGAAAAGAGGAAATTTCATCAAGCTCCAAAGCAAGAACATACACATTCAGGTAACACTAAACATGACTTTTTCCATTCTACTAAACATTGCTTTTATTGTGGAAAACCAGGTCACTTGTAAAGGAATTGCAGATTTCTTAAACGATATAAAACCAGATTTGATTATGTTAAGATGACAAGATATGATATTCCAAACTGGAGAAAAACTGAGTCACATAATATCAGTTCTCTCAGTATTCCCCCAAAGAAGTTTCGTTACAATATTGGGGAGAAAAAGAAGTTCGTTGCTTCAAAAGCTACTCAGAAATGGGTACCAAAGAAGATTAATAAAGCAACGAGTGTCATTAAGAAGGATCTCACAGACAAGAGTACGACAAGGTAAAACATCTTAATGAGGTATGGAACAATTATTGAAAGTTTCAAGGAAGTTGTTAAATTCCTAGAGTTTATGCATGATTTTGTTTCGAGTACCTGTGGTGAGCAAGATTTTGTTCACCTCAACACAACTTGAGTGTGTTGGAAGTGCATCCTCACCATGAAGCCCTAGTAAATGTGGTGAGGATTGCAAAAGAATTGGGGCGCACATATTATGTTGGGTAAGTTTTTGAACATGTGGAGACTTGAACTTTTCTGTCTCTTTTTGAGACTAAGTCGTATAGCTATATAGACTTCATTTTATACACATTTGATATTTCGAGCTGGGTTTAACTCGCTTACATATTTCTCAAAATATGTGTTGGTAAGCTTTCGCTTTAACCAAGTTTATCTTATATTCTTGACGAAAGTCAAAAGATGATCATGTGAAAATCGCCTGGTAACATCTTACATGATTTGTGTGACACAGTCATTTGATGTAGACTCAGAATGTTTCTTATTGATCATTCGATCACTTGAAAATTTCTTTGAAGCTAATAGTTTGTGTGAGACAGCTATTGTCGTCTTCCGGAAATGTTTCAATGATTGAAATGGGAGTTTAGAACAAATAACCATGATTGGATATAGCACAGTATGCGTACTTGCATATGTGTTTTCCAAGTACGAGAACCATGGTATGCATACCCGTATGCGTACTGGTTGGTCAGGTAAATTCCGGGAGCTAGAGTATGCTTACCGGTACGCGTACTGGCGAAGTCAGTTGAAGTCCGGGTACTAGAGTATGCATACCTGTACGCATAGTGGTTTCAACTTAAGTTTGGAGGTGTACGAAAGTATGCGTACCCGTTTGCATACTGGCGAACACAGTCCAAGTCCGGCTACTTAGGTATGCGTACCCGTTTGCATACTTGAGTGGGTTATGTTCTAGAATTGTTTGTTCATGAACTAATACATTTATATAATAAGGAATGCAATCTTTTGCAAACTGTGGCTATAATGTTCGTGAATTGATTCGAGTGAATCAAAATCGATTTTTCTTCAATTGTGTCTTGTATACTTCTATGAGAATATAAACAATTGAAAAACTCTAGAACTAGTTTTATTTGAGTCATTTGAACTAGTTGTGTTAAGATGAAACAGGTTGATATGAAAGTGTTCATATGGCTAACTTCGGTTAACTATTATTGAGCCAATAAGGTGCACACTGTTAGAGCACTGCTCGGTCGAACTCGCAAGCGTTGCTATCTCAAGCTTGTTGTCAAGTTTAGTTTCCAAAACTATAGGTCTTGATTTCTAGTCTACTTATAGCTAAGTCTCGGATTAGGATAGTAAGTGTAGTTGAGCATTAGATTTCATGGCGTTCATCGATTGAAGACGAAGAACTACTAAGGGGATCTTGTGGAACTTCATCTACAAAAGGTATGTGGAGACTTGAACTCATCTATCACTCAAAAGTTTATCTACTCTATCTCCTATTTGAGATAAAAGTCGTATAGCTATATAGACTTCGATTATACACATTTGATATTTCGAGCTAAGTATAACTCACTTACATATTTCTCGAAATATGTGTTGGTAATCTTTCGCTTTAACCAAGTTCATCTTATATTCTTGACGAAAGTCAAAAGATGATCATGTGAAAATCGCTTGGTAACATCTTAAATGATTTGTGTGAGACAGTCATTTGATGTAGACTCGGAATGTTTCGTATTGATCATTCGATCACATGAAAATTTCTTTGAAGCTAATAGTTTGTGTGAGACAGCTATTGTCGTCTTGCGAGAATGTTTCAATGATTGAAATGGGAGTTTAGAACAAATAACCATGATTGGATATAGCACAGTATGCGTACTTGCATATGTGTTTTCCAAGTCCGGGAACCATGGTATGCATACCCGTATGCGTACTGGTTGGTTTATGGAAGTCTGGGAACTTAGTATGCATACCGGTATGCGTACTGGCGTGAGTTTCAAGTTCTGGAAATTCAACTGAGTTTTGGAAGGTATGTGTACCCGTTCGCATACTGGCGAACCCAAACTTGGTCCGGCCACTTAGGTATGCGTACCCGTTCACATACTTGAGTAGGTTATGTTCTAAAATCGGTTTGTTCATGAACTAATACATTTATATAATAAGGAATGAAATCTTTTGCAAACCGTGGCTATAATGTTCATGAATTGATTCGAGTGAATCAAAATCGATTTTGCTTCAATTGTGTCTTGTATACTTCTATGAGAATATAAACAATTGAACAGCTCTAGAACTAGTTTCATTTGAGTCATTTGAACTAGTTATGGTTAAGATGAATATGGTTGATATGAAAGTGTTCATATGGCTAACTTCGGTTAACTATTGTTGAGCCAACAAGGTGTACACGTTTAGGTACGGTTACCCATATCTAAATGAAGTCACTTTTCATTTGTGTGTAACAAGCTAAGTTCGATTTAACGGTTGAAAGATATTAGCTTGAGTCTAATCAGGTTTTCATCTAACGGTGAATATTGAATGCTTTTTTACCAAGGTAACATTGATTGCAAACCCTGATTTGAAGACTATATAAAGGAGAACTCTAGCAACTGGGAAACATAATCCCCACACCTCATGTGTGATACTAGTTGCGACTCGAGTCGATTCTCCTTTAACCTTAGGTTTTTCACGAAACCATGTAGGTTAACGACTTGAAGACTTCATTGGAATTGTGAAGCCAGCCCAACTATTTTTTATGTAGTTACGTGTTTTAATCTTGTTGTTTTCTATAGTATTGAGTACTATCTTATCTAAGATTTGCTCGAGATTTATTCTCCGATAGGCAAGATAAAAAGTAGTCACAAACATCTTCGTCTCATTGTTTGTGATTCCACAATATCTTGTTTCGCTATCATACGATTAAGATTATTATGAGGTGATTGATATTTTTAGGCTGTTCTTCGGTAATATAAGTCCGATATATCAATTGGTTCCTGTTCACCTTGATTTATCAAAAGACAAAACAAAAACTTCTAGGTATTTCTATGGGAGACAGATATATCTATTCAATAGACTTTTCTGTGTGAGACAGATTGGGTTTATCAAGTCTTCGAATTTGGGTCGTAGCAACTCTTAGTTGTGGGTGAGATCATCTAAGGGAATCAAGTGCGCAGAGTCCTGCTGGGATTCAGAGGTGTAAGGAATGCGACTATACCTTGATCAGTGTGAGATTGGTTAGTGCTTAACTACATTCTAGTCCGAAGTTAACTTGTAGTAGGCTAGTGTCTGTAGCGTCTTAATATAGTGTGGTGTTCAAATCTGGACTAGGTCCCGGGGGTTTTCTGCATTTGTGGTTTCCTCGTTAACAAAATTTATGGTGTCTGTGTTATTTCTTTTCCGCATTATATTTGTTTATATAATTGAAATATCACAGCTTGTGCGTAAGTTCAATCAGTTTGTGAATCCGACCTTTGGGTTGTTGATTAACTTGATTAACACTTGAACATTGGTCTTTGGTTCCGTTCAAGTTGTTTCACATAATAATCAGGCTCACGGATTTCTATCTGTTTGATTTGCTAATTACATTGTGAAACAGAGATACAACTCTTGGATATATTTCCATTGATTGAGTCTGACTGTCTAGTTGATTCTCTTGGAATTATATTGGAGTTTGTCCATACAGATTGCTAAGCGAAATATTGGGTGTGGTTGTTAGACCCCCGCTTTTTTAATTGGTATCAGAGCAGGCAAACACATTTAAGACCTCATAAGCCTGTGTTTGTAGCGATCTTGCTATGGATGATAATATCTCAGATAACGCATCACCAGTTCAGAAACATTCTGATTTGGTTCAAATCCTTGTTTTTCCTGAGAAGTCTCTCACACCTTCTCAATTGTTTGAAACTGTGTATAACTGGGAAGCATGCCTAGATGAGCAGTTGGACGATCTTTTAGATGGAAGTGATTCTGATGAGGGACAAGGTGTTGATGATAAAGTTTCACAATATATCAAGCTTTTTGACCAACTCATGAAAAAGAAAGGGTCAACATCTTGCTTGACTGAGTTTCTGACTCTTCTCTGTCTAGAAAACAGAAAAATGAGAAAACTCTTTAAGGGATACAATTGTGGTTATAATCTTTTACAATCTATACTTAAATATCGTGAAGAAGATATACGTTCAAAGAAGTCTGAATGTGGAAATATTCATCCAAATCTCTTTAAGTTGAAAGAAGAACTTGCTGATTCTGAAGCAAGGATTAACTCTTAACAGAGCTGTTTCAAAGACATATAAAGTGTTTTTCTTTCTCGAGAAAAGCAACTTGAGGCTGATTTAACTGATGCTCTTGATAAAATCAAGATGTTGGAAGAGGACTTGAAAAAGTTCAATTTTAGTTCAAACAAATTAACCACAATGCTAGGAGCAAGTAAAAATTATCAGGATACACGAGGATTGGACTATAAGGGAATAGATGCTCCAAGTACTAGCAAAGAGGTAAAATTTGTCAAGGCTAATGATTCTTCTCAACAAAAGGTTTCCACTGATGACAAAAGTGAAATACTTACATCGGCAGTTAAAGTTCAAAAGAGCAAAGTATATCAACCTCCAAAGTTAGCACATACGGATCGAGGTAAGAACATCCCTTATGTTTGCCACTATTGCGGAAATAAAGATCACCTGGAAAGGAGATGTAGTTTCCGTATAAGGAATGAGAAACTTCATGATGTTCTTGTTTGGGCATCACAAAAAGTTGTGAAACCAAGATCATATGTTAAGACTAATCCCCTTAACTTTACAGGTTGTAACTATCCAACCTTTAGGAAAAGGAATCAGTGTTGTGATAAACCTAGATTTTCCTATAAACGTCATACGAATCCTTTTCACAATCATAATGGTTATCAAAAGGATAACTTTATAAAGACGAAGACAAGATCTGATGCTCCCAATTGGAGAAAGACTAACTTGCAAAAGAATAGTCAATCCAATTCTCTTTCGAGAAATATAGAAGAGAGTAATGGGAAGAAGGTTCATATTGTTCCTAAATGCACTCAGAAGTGGGTACCAAAAAGCCTATGATACTTTGAGTGTGAAAATGAATGATCTCCCAGAAAATTCCATGACTGTGGAGAAGGCAGTATCCATGATGTTGGAACTTATAAAGTTCTTTGGAAAGATGGGTTTGGATGTGAAAGGTTCTAAAAGCGATCTCTTTCATGATAATCCAAAAATGAAACAGAATAAGCCAAATACTAAAGATGGTGAAAATTCCATAGTTACGGAAAAGTCTGTTTCAGTCACTTGTGGTGAGAAAGACATTGTTCACCTCAACACAACTTGATTGTGTTGTAAGTGCATCCTCACCAAGGAATGCCCTGTTATGTATACGGTGAGGGAAGCACGAGAATTGGGGCGCACATATTATGTTTGGTAAGGCTGTAGAATTTGATTGGATTCATCTAAAAAGGTATGTCTATAAACTTGAGCAAGATTTGTGCTTTTATTTATTTGCTTAGAGTACTTATAATGATCCACGTACCTTTCTTATCGTTCATTTCTACCTAACTTGATCTATGTTTAAGGTTCTTAAATGTTTAGGTTTGAAAATAGTAGTTCGGGATGTTTGGACTTCATGGTACACATACCATGTATGCATACCATCATTTAAAATCAAAATCCAGGGATTTTAGTATGCAAACCCGTTTGCATACTGCTCCTGGTCACGAAAATTCGTTTGCAAACCCGTATGCATACTGGCCTGTAGACGTCGATATTCGGTAAACTTGTTTTGGCCGTAACTTCTTCGTCCGAACTCGGAATGATCTCATTGTTTTTGCATTCTCTTCCTATTTTAATTCTATTCAAATTGGAGATTAGAATTCTTGAATTTGTATGAGTTAAGATTCGTCATTGTCCTGTCTCTTGTTTTTGAGTGTAATGCTCCGTTTCGTTGCACTTGTTCTACTTCTCTTGGACTTGGGCACTTGGATTATTGGAGTAGTCCTCTTCTAAGCTCACTTGTAGATTTTAAAAGAATGATGTTGGTGAATCACAAAGAAGGAAGTTCAAGAATGGGCAATAGTACACATTGCTATGGAATTCTTGAATGTTCATAATCACCTTTTGTGAACTATGGTGCATGGTCGTTAATGACTTTGTATGTTCTTCTTTGTTAAGAAAATCTTTTTATACGCCTTTGGTACCTATTCTTGGTGTAAATTCGGGCGAAAAAGATTGATTCTACCCTCTAAGGACAAATCATCTTGCATGTGCATTACGAGTTTGTCTTGATATCTAGGAAACTTCTTATGAGAATTTATTCTTGTGTTTTAAGAAGGATAACTATGGTTTGGAATAGCAATTATTGTGAGTACACATAGCTATTTCCAACGATTTTCATCTTGCAATGTTTTTAGATTTACTTATTTAAATTCTTAAGGTTATTTGGAAGATGATTTTGCAGTATGAATCTTTATTGGTTTTATATATTGCAAAAAAAAATTTATGGGATATGTGTGTTTGCGTCTGTGAACTATGATTGTCCCATATATGTCAAAAGTTAAGCCTATTATGTCAGTATGCAAATATTCTCTAAGATTTACTCGAGTTTTATCTCCGATATGTAAGATATAAAAAGTAATCACAAAGCTTTTCGTCTCATTCTTTGTGATTCCATAGTAACTTGTTCTACTACCATATAGTTAAGTTATTGTGAGGTTCATTTAACACCATGTGTTTGATTTTAATTACCTAACTTGATTTGTGCTGAAATTCTTAAGTATAACAGGTTAGAAGAAATAATCAAAGTCAATGTCTTTTGGTTTTTATTGTCAAAGAAACTTTTCTTACACTTATGGTAACCAATCTTGGTGTAAATCCTTGTGGAAAAGGTTGTTCTTCCATCTAAGTATATCAATTCTTGGGTATATACAAGTTTGTATCTTAGAAAAGATGATCACAATATTTGATTCTCATGATTACATATTGTGTATTGTTTACCATGAGATAAGTTCTAATTTTTTAGTAACATAATCTCATGAGAGACTTCCAATGATTGGTCCTTAGCTCGTATCTCCTTGTGGAATTTCTAAAACCCAATATATAAATCCTTCTCCCTGGAGAAGGGTCACTCTTGTTGTTCTTTCGGAAATGACAGTTTATGGGGGAGAGTTCTTAAATGAACTTGTGCTTAATTGATATATCTTTGAGGGTAGAAGCGGTTATGAAACATGTAGGAGTTAACTTGTATCTTAATAAACTCCTTGATGAAGTCACTAAGTTTCGACTCTGTGATATCATCTAAAGTGAAGTTGATCTGTTCTCTTTTAGTCATGAATAATCTCTTTGAGAATTTCATTATGATCCCACAATTTTTGTACCTTTGCCAATTTATATTGACAAAAAGGGAGAGAATTATTTTGTAGTTCACACTACATATACATATGGTTTACGGGTCATTATGTAAGGGGGAGTGGTTTCCATTTTGAGATGAAGTATTGACTAAGGGGGAGTGATACATATCAACGTAGTATTATTGTCAAAGTTGTGATACAATTGAACTTTGATGTTGTGTAATAATACTATGATGGATCTTCAACAAGTACATGATAGTTGAAGAACCAAGGAAATCAAGCATGTCGGATTTTGGAGCTGTAATGCTTTTAACAAGTACAATCCATATGTAAAATGGTTTTGTCACTAAAATTGAAAAAGGGGGGAGACTGTTAGAACATTGCGCGGTGGAACCCACTAGCATTGGTAAATCAAGTTAGTTATCAATTTTAGTTGCCAAAATGCATTCTTGATTTAGTATACTAAAGTTAGTTTCGGACTAGATTAGGTCTAAGAAGAGCTATTCTTAAAGGATGAAGATTGAAGACTACAAGAAGACATCAGCGAGGACTTCATCAACAAAGGTATGTGGTAATTGATTTCATTTGGATTCTTGTTAAATTCTACCTTTCTAGTCTATCGAAATAGATGCTCACTCTATGGAACAATTCCTATGACGGTAAATGTACATTTATGTATATATACTCGAGGTTATTTGAGCCATGACTTTTGTGACAATAACCTTTATCCCTGGAAAGGTTCTCATATTATAGTGAATGAGCTTACGAATTCAACGAGCCAAGAATCACTCAATTCTGAGTTATAACGATGAAGTTATGAGTGATTTATTAAAGTAACAATTATAAGTGTTGTTGTAATTGTTACAGTTCGTTAGTAGGAAACAATCCACGAACTGTTTGTAACGGTTCACGGACTTGAGCCTAATTACGTGACTAGAAGCCTTTTTAGTCAAGTTTTTGATGTTTCCTTATCTATGCAAGATGTCTATTGATCCAAACATATTTGATTACCATATTAAAGTGTTTGTGGTATCTTTTAATTCCTGCATAAGTTAAAATGTGATTTATTCACATAAATACAATATATGCTAATAATTATTTATTCAAGATATTTGTAACTTAGGAAAGACTCCCATAATTAGGAGAGTCTTGAAAAAGGAAAATATCCTAAACCCTAGCTTAGATTTCAAGCTAACTTATTCACTATAAATAAAGAGTTCGTGAATGCTAAACCTTTTTATCCCTTTGGAAAATTGGCGTAAGCTTTACAGATGGTTTTCCATGTCTTCTGTTCTTCGTGAACAAGAGTGAGATAAAAGTATTTGTATTGGGGATCACAAAGCCGAGTTGATAATAATCTTCGTGATTGTTTTTACAACTTGTAATCTAGGTTTTTCACCTCTTGTCTATTCTAAGGTCTTATCTTCTGATATAAGACCATTCAAGAGTTGTTGATCATAAACCCTAGGTTTTGATAGATTTCAGTTTCTGATCGTATACCAACACTTGTTAGTCAAAATCATAAGCTAGAAAGAAAACTTCGATTAAGGTATCTCGTAAAAATCCTTAAGAAGTTTTAAATAAGATATCTCTAGATTTATTTTAGTTGTTCTTGTTGTAGAATCATTAGGTTTCTCTTCCTATTTTTGAAGAGTATAATAAACCCTAATCTATAAGTTTGTTTTGATATTACTTTTACCTAGTAATTGTTTTCTCTAAACAAACACAAGATTTCCAAAACCTTGATTCACATCTAAAGGGAAATCAAATCGATGTTTTGTGAATACAAAAGATCGAAAAGTATCAACGCTTTTGTTACATCTTCTAAAGAGAACAAACATTCTGCTAGAAGATTTTTAAGAGTGCTTCTTAAGAGAACCTTGTTCTGCAAGAAGATTTTTGAGAATAACTTCCTAAAGAGAATTGGTGTTCTGCTAGGAGTTTTACAAGTTCTTGAATACAGCTGAAGCAGGTATTACATCTAGTCCGAATAGGTAGTAGGAAATTGGTGTAACAGCTTATAATCAGTGTGTGTTTATTCTGGACTAGGTCCCAAGATTTTTCTGCATTTACGGTTTCCTCGTTAACAAAAATTTTGGTGTCTGTGTTATTTCTTTTCCGCATTATATTGTTTATCTTTATAATTGAAATATCACAGGTTGTGCATTAATCAATCATTATTGATAAATCCGACCTTGTTTGTTGGATAGGATTTTGATTGATCTTGGATATTGGTCTTGGGTACCATCAAAGTATTTCTCACATCAATCAGGCTCATAGATTTCTATCTTTTTGATTTGCTGATTAATTTGCGAAAAAGAGATAAACTCTTTAGTATTATTCTTTGATTGAGTTTTTACTCTCAGAATATTATTAAGGTTTAGTTCATACAGATTGCCGAACGAAATATTGGGTGTGGTATAGTACCCCCGCTTTTTCAGAATTAATTGCGCAATGTCCTCCTGGGATTCAAGAGGCGTAAGGAGCGCGACTTTAACTGAATTGCTGTGAAGGTTTAATTCGGTTTCAAATACATTCAAGTCCTAAGTTAATTGATAGTAGGCTAGTGTCTGTAGCGGTTTAATACAATTTGGTGTTCAAATCTGGACTAGGTCTTAGGGATTTTCTGCATTTGTGGTTTCCTCGTTAACAAAAATTTTGGTGTCTGTTGTCAGTGCATAGCTCGTTTGAACTCACCAAGCGTTGGTATGTCAAGTTTGGTTACCATATTTTAGTGTGTAAAAACTCATCTACAGTCGCTTGATATACTAGAGTGAACTTCGTTTAGGTTAGACTAGAAAGTCTAGGAATGTTGAGACATACAAGTATTACTCTGAAGACCTGAAGAATGTGAAGAAGTAACGAACTACAACGACCACATCATCCTTCCACTTGAGGCTAGTAATATTGACTTGAACTGTTTCATTCCTAACGTATCTTTCAAGTCGTGCTATATTGAAAACATAACTGCGAAGCTGTATATATTGTACATATTGTATAATACTCTAGTGATGTGACATGGTCATATTTGTATGATCATAGTATTAGGGAATTAGACTATGAAGTATAACGCTTATCTTTCGAACTTCATAGCATTGGCTACAGAATTAAACTTCAATAAGTCATAACTATAATATAACTTCATAGTCTTCAAAAATTATCGAGAAGATTCATTATCCTAGTACTCTTTCACATTCAAAGGGGTCTAAGAACAAATGACTTGGTTTATTACAAGATAAGGCACATATATATCCACATTCTTATATATTCAACACCTATCAACTTCATATACATAATATCAATAACAATGCACCAAGCGCAACACCCGACAACATACAAATACATTTAAATGGTAATGATGCTTTACAATCAAAACAACAAAAACTTAATAATTTTTTTGTTAAAGTTTATAACATAGGGGCATACATGGCTAATGTTGTTCTACAAAGAATTGGCTACAGAATTCAAAACAGCAAAAACTTAATAAATTTTTGATAAAAAGGGCATTACATACCATCATGAGAACTTTAACGAACAGAGCAACAGCAACAGCAGTAAGAACCATATGCATTTTAAGTGTATCTAAATAATCCATTGAATCTGGTACATCAACTAAAAACTCATTCTTTTTATTACGGTGATTCAAATTCTTCATCCTCATTTCTGATACTGTTTTCTTTAATGCTTCACTTGGTGGACTATGAGATGTTGTGTGTATAAGTCTTCTAGATTGTAGCAATAAACGACTAATGCGATACATTTTCAGGGGAATTGGGGATTTTTCAAGATAGATTATGGGGTAAATTGGAATTGTTAGGGTTTAGTTTAGGTTCGATATTTAGAGTGAAGCTTTTTTTATCTAATTTCGGGGGAAATGAAGGAAAAGGGAAAGAGGAATAATATGTAGAGCAAAGAGTCTAGAAGGAAAAATTGGGGATGAATAATTCTAGTCAAGAAGGAAAAAGGAAATAGGAAGACTCTCCTTTACGAAATCTACTTGATAGGAAAATCTTGACTAATCTTTTGAAACTGCTTGATACTTATGCTCAGTCCTCAAGTCAGGTGGTTGGATAGGCCAAGAGTAAAATTTACTTTGGTGGTGGTACGGCTATGCAGAGGGATAATGTTGGGAATTTTATTGGGATTGCAGTAGCTTGCTTCCATGATCGGTATTTAAGAGCATCTCCAATAAATGGTGATATACTTTTTTTAGTGACACATAGGATTTTAGACTCTCGTTTGGCATAAGAGATACTCTAGTGTACAATTTATGCGTGGAGTTGTTAAATATCTCGTGGTGGTGGAGAAAATAAGAGATACTCTTGCAGGTTGGAAGGGCAAGATGTTGTTTTTTCAGGCCAGAACTATTCTAATTAAATCCATTATTGCTAGTTTCCCCCATTCATATCACGGCTATTTATAAATGCCCACTTCATAGCCTGCGTGATTGTGAAGTTGGTATTCATAATTTTCTTTGGGCTGGGGATTCCAAAACTAGCTAGTAGATGCTTTTTTATTGCCTACGACAAGTTATGATATCCTTGTAATAAGGGTGGCATGGGTCCTACGAGACTAAAAGTGGTGAATAAAGCTTTGATCATGAAGCTTTGGTGGAGAATCGGCCATTCAGTCAAGACTTGAGCAAAACATTTACGTGCCAAATTTCTAAAGCTGGATGGAGATGTTAGGGCACTGCTCGGTTGAACTCACAAGTTTTGTTATCTCATGCTTGTTGTCAATGTTAGTTGAACAAAACTATATCTTGATTTCTAGTCTACTAAGTCAAGTCTAAGACTATGGGACTAGGTATATAAGTTGGTAGTTGAGTATCATACATCACTCTAATAACCATCCAAGACTCAAGATCGACGAAGAAATTTTAGGAACTTCATCATCAAGATATGTGAAGACTAAACCATTATATTTTACTCACAAGCTTTACCATTCTATCTAGATGAAACTATGTCGTATGACTTCTAGTAGATTTATTGCAAAGAAGAAATTTCGAGTCAAGCTTGTATTGTTAAACATCTCGATTCAAGCAATGGATGTTCATTGGTCCTTAATAATATTAGTTCGAAATAATTTATTGTTCAAAAATTAATATTGTGGATCATTTGAAAATCCCTGAAGCAATTATATTTATATTTATATTTATATTTATGCCATTTAGGAAGGTTTCAAACATTAAGAGAGAAATTCCGAACTATTGTAATTTGGATTCAGGGTAGGTTGGCGAACCATCTTGCAAACCATAGATATCTGAGTTTCTGAATACCAGAAGGTTGGCTAACCAATACGCAAATCGTAAGTTCAGAATGAGAAGTTCGCCAACCTGGTATAAGAACCGTGGTGATCTGAAATTGGTGAAAGGAAAAATTTGGCGAACCCAGTTCGCGAACTGTTGACATATGAGTTCACGGGTCGCTTAACGGTTCACGAACTGCAACCCCCTGAATTCACGGTTCACGAACAGTTTCACCAATGGTCCCAGTGAATATTAGCAGGTTCTCAGAGACTTATATTTTTAAATATGTTTAACATTGCTATGACTCTCATAAATACCTCTAACACATCATTGATCACTGAAACACCTTGTGTATGTGCATCTTGATTAAAGTCTTAAGTGTTCAAATGAACACGATATTGCTTATTAGTTCGGAAGGCATATTTTCCAAGAACTATCATTATATACAGTTCACGTACCCGGACCACTGTGTATACTCTTTTATGTGATGTCAAGTCAAACTTCTCACATGCTTACTTGAAACCATAATTAGAGTTTCATCTAAACAGAGAAAGAGTTTGCTTGAATCTCAAGTTATCTTAGCTTGAATTCTAAGAAACCCTCAGTATTGAAAATCTATAAATAGAAAAACTCATTCAAATGGAAATTCAATCCTTGACACTTTGTGTCCTAGTTGATTGCTAAAGTCGTCATATATTGATCAAGGTTTCCTATGAGAAACATAATTAGGTCTACGACTTAAAAACTTCACTTAGGGATTCACCATACCAGGTCCGACTATCTTTACCTTGATATGTTGTGTATCCTGATCTTGTTCATTCTGTTATCGAGTTTTAGTAATCTCTTTCAGGAACAAGATAAATAAAAACCGCAAAGTTCTCTTCGTATCATACTTTGTGATTCCTCAAGATAGATATCTAAAATTCTTCTTAATTGATCGGTTTAAGATTGTACTCGAGAGTTGGTTACGAATCTAGGCTTCTCAACTAACTTGTATAAGTGTTCCGGATTTGTGAGGTTTGCTAGATTTGTCTATTGCATACAGATTTCCAATCCTTGATCTTTGATCTAGGATTATTTGTTATAGACAGTTTGGAATCAAAAATCTTCACTTAGGTTGAAGAACCTCTTAGGTTGTAAAGGATGCCAGCTAAGGGAATCAATTGCATAGAACCTTGAGAGGTTCAAGAGATGTAATGAGCGCGAGTGTAACTGAATCGCTTGGGGGATGGATTTGGTCTCAATTATATTCTTGTCTGAAGTATGATAGTAGGCTAGTGCCTATCGCGACTTAATATAATTTGGTGTTCAAATCTGGACGATATCCCGAGATTTTTCTGCTATTGCGGTTTCCTCGTTGACAAAACTTCTGGTGTCTTGTGTTTTTCCTTTTTCCCATTAAATTATTTATCTTTATCAATTGGATTCACATAAGTAGTATATATTCAATTCTAGTAGACACGTTTGTATAATTAATATTAATTACGAGACTTGTTTCTTGTAGAATTCGTATCTTGAAAGATAGATAACAAGTTTCCTACTTGGAAGAATTTGGATCTGAATATATTGGATACGACTAGATTGATCTTGGATATTGATTGTTGGGATCGTCCAAGTAATCTTCTTAACAATCAGGCTCAGGGACTCCATTGTCTAGACTTTCTAATTGAGAAGAGATAGAGATATAAACTCTATATTGTTAGAGCACTGCTCGGTCGAACTCACAAGTGTTGTTATATCAATCTTGTTGTCAAATTTAGTTGATCAAAACTATATCTTGATTTCTGGTTTACAATTAGTTAAGTCTCGTATTTGGATAAAAGTGTGTAGTTGAGAATCGGACATTACTGCGTTCTACCATTTGAAGGCGAAGATCGACCGAAGCTTTTGGAGAACTTTTTCAACAAAAGGTAAGTGAAGACCGAACCATCTATTTCTCAAGTTATATTCATCCTTCTATCTATGAGACGTTGTCGCATGACTAATTAGACTATTGCAAGCATATCAAGAATTTCGAGTCAAGTTTATCTTGGTAATTAGTTCTCGAAATATATATGACTAAGCTTAATGAACATCTGTTCATACTTGATGAATTTCTGCTAAGAGAAAATTATTGTTCATACTCTAAATCATGATTCAAGATTATCATTCGAAAATAGCCTGAAACGGTGATATGTATCATTGATGTTATTTGGGAATATTTAGAATTGATTTAGAGAGAAATATAGAACTATTGTAAATTGGATACATGGCAATATGCATTCCAGTTCACATACAGGTGAAAACTGTTATAGGTCCGGAACCGTAGTACATATACTCAGTACACGTACCGGAGTAGTTATATGTCGACAGTGACTTAGTGGTACACATACCCGATATCCATACCACAAAAAGTCTGTGAAATCGTGAACCTGGATTGATACTCATACCTAGTATGCATACGGAAAAAGAACTGTTGTTTTTAAAACGGTGTGGTATCCATACCCGGTACGCAAACTGGAAAAGTTCTATAAGATCCGGAACTTGTTTTTGTCTTAAGGGTACGCATACCCGGTACATGTACCATGACAAAAATAGTCACGAACAAGATAGAGTACACATACCTAGTACACGTACTTACCCTGTCGAATATTTTCAGATGCACATAAAATTATTTCTATGAGATAATTAGCATTTGAATAATTCTCTAAAAAAACTATATAGACATGATTGATCACATTATAACCTATGGTATGATTCCAACATAAAATTCTTAAGTGTTTATGAAAATTATTAAGCTTATGGTTCAATCGGCTAGTTTCGGTTAACCGTCCATGAACAATTTCTTTATACATGGTTCAATTACGATTCATCCTAACCAAAGTGTATATCTTGTTATGTTAATTTCATTTCAAAGATTCATCTAACGGTGGATATTGTTTGCTTGGTTCCAAAGCTATCTTAGCTTAAACCTAAAACAACATATACTTTGAAAGTCTATATAAGGGGAACCTCAAACAACTGGGATCTTTGAATGCCGACACTATCTTTGTGTGTCCTAGTTGTAAACTAGAGTCGTCCTCTTCCTAAAACCCTTACAGGGTTTAGCGACTGAAAAAACTTCATAGGGATTCGTGAAGCCAGGTCAACTATTTTTTATCTTGATAGTTCGTGTATCCTGATCTTGTTTGATTGTTGAGCTGCTCACTCGAAAAGATAGATAGAAATCGCAAAGTTCTCTATGTCCCAGACTTTGTGATTCCACAGGTTTAATACTTGTGAGGTGAATAATAATCTAGGCAACTCTTCAGGAAGCATAAGTCAAGATTTTAAGGTTAGCTAGACTTTGTCTATTGCTATCGATTTCCAGTCTCACCTTGATCTACGATCAAAAAGGAAATCACACATATAGGCTTATACGTGGGAGGCAGATTGGTTTAAAGTCTTCAATTGAGTTGAAGAACTCTTAGGCTGTAAAGGACGTCAGCTAAGGGAATCAATTGTGCAATGTCCTCCTAGGATTCAAGAGGTGTAAGGAGCGCGACTGTAACTGAATTGCTGTGAGGGTTTAATTCGGTTTCAAATACATTCCAGTCTGAAGTTAATTGGTAGTAGGCTAGTGTCTGTAGTGATTTAATACAGTTTGGTGTTCAAATCTGGACTAGGTCTTAGGGTTTTTCTGCATTTGCGGTTTCCTCATTAACAAATTTTTTTGTATGTCAATTTTGGTTGTCATATTTTAGTGTGTCAAAACTCATCTAAAGTCGCTTGATATACTAGAGTGAACTTCATTTAGGTTAGACTAGAAAGTCTAGGAATGTTGAGACATACAAGTATTACTCTGAAGACTTGAAGAATGTGAAGAAGTAACGAACTACAACGACGACATCATCCTTCCACTTGAGGTTAGTAATATTGACTTGAACTGTTTCATTCCGAACGTATCTTTCAAGTCGTGCTATATTGAAAACATAACTGTGAAGCTGTATATACTGTACATATTTTATAATACTCTAGTGATGTGACATGGTCATATTTTTATGATCATTGTATTAGGGAATAAGACTACGAAGTATAACGCTTATCTTTTGAACTTCGTAGATATGACATCGACATAATCTTGTATATACTGTTATGATTATGTGAATGGGTTATGGTGAAGATTTCATACTAGGAAACAATGATTTACATTTGTTTAAATAAAGTACATTCATGAACTTGTTTTGTGAATCGAAAGGGAAATTATTAGGCTTATTGGTTCGGCTATTCGTTGCAATTTATCGATGACCAATATGTGTGAGATAATAGAACCAATCTTAACGTTGGTTATGTATCTTGGTATAACTAATCACAATGCCTGACTTATGATTTGGTATGACTGGTTTTTATTAATTGGTGTAACCAATCCTAAGTAATCACCATGTGATGGTATGATCGATCTATCTAATTGGTGTGACCGATCCTAGTAATTGGTGTGACCAATCACAAGTGTTGTGTAATCGATCCTTGTAATTGGTAACCGGTTCTGGTAACTGGTGTGACCGATCACAAGCAATACCATACGAATATGAAACCGATCCTGGTAACTGATGTAACTGGTCCTGGTAACTTGTGTGGCCGATCACAAGTATTTCCATATTAAGGTATAAGCGATCCTAGTGATTGGTAGAACCGATTGAACCCATATATGTGATTTGATATTTGATCAATCACATAGTTATCTTAGAATACAGGTCAACAATTTCTAAACTTGTTTGGAAGTGTGGTATAACCGATTCCAAGAATGTAA
>JAJJMB010017971.1:626472-656030 GCA_023531105.1 Papaver atlanticum | reverse complement strand
TAAACTCTATTTCAATCATTGAAACTTTCTTAGAGGATGACAATAGCTGTTTTCACACACTATTAGCATCAAAGCAATTTTCAGGTTATTGAAATAATCATAACGAAACATTCCAAGTCTACATCAAATGATTGTATCACACAAACCATGTAAGATGTTACTCGGCGATTTTCACATGATCATCTTTTGACTTTCATCAAGAATATAAGATGAACTTGGTTGAAGCGAAAGCTTACCAACACATATTTCGAGAAATATGTAAGCGAGTAAATCTCAGCTCGAAATCTCAAATGTGTATAATCGAAAACTATCGTAATACAACTTTTGTCTCAATATAGGAGATAGAAATAGACTTTCCAAGTGATAGATGAGTTTCAGTCTCCACATACCTTTTGTTGATGAAGTTCCACAAGCTCGCCTTAGTAGTTCTCTGTCTTCAATTGTTGAACTCCGTGAAGTCTAATGCTCAACTATACAGTCTATCCTAGTCCGAGACATCACTATAAGTAGACTAGAAATCAAGACTTATAGTTTTGATCACTAACATTGACAAACAAGCTTGAGATAACAATGCTTACGAGTTCGTCCGAGCAGTGGTCTAACAGGTTGATTTTCTCCTTCAAACGGTATAACACAAATGATGACTGGCTTGTTTCTCAACTCCACTATCCTAGACCGAGACTTAACTAATTGTTGACTAGAAATCAAGATATAGTTTTGACAACTAAATTTGACAACAAGCTTCATATAGCAACACTTGTGAGTTCGACCAAGCAATGCTCTAATGAAATACGGTACTAATACAACTTTAGACAATATAAGCATAGAAAAGCATGGTAGAAAGAAATTTGTAATACGATATTTTTTTACCATACTACTAGATCTCATATACTGATGATTCTAGCCCCCTCATATCATTTAAGACTTTGATCATTGACAAGAAAAAAGAAGTCAAGATTCATTTAAATCAATTATTTTGACCTACTGTCTTTACGTAGATGATAAGTAAAAAAGCAGTAAGAACTAGAATGAATAACACAGTAGCAATAGATGCGAGAATAATTTCCATCATTCTTTACATAACAATAACTCGGGGTCTAACCCTCTTACTAACTAGAATCAAATAATTAGCAGATATCTTCCGCACAAAATGGAAATGGGTTGGGGTTATGAAGTTATAATATTATGATAGAGTTGATTCCAAGATTATAAGGTCATTCCATATTGGACCAAACAAGAATATGTTTATGTATACATTCTCGAATCTAAGGAAAACAATAATACTAGATATATATTCTCCTATCGAAGAAAGCTTGAAGATAAGCTGATAAGGTATCAGTTACTGTTTCCATAAAAAAAAATTTTTTGCTAGTGATTTGCTAGCTTCTTAAGTCGAAGCCAGTTAAAACTCTGATTATCTTTTTCTTAGGTTCAAGCTTTTTTGAAACTTGGGTTTTCTCAAAAGCTCTTAGATCTAACACAAATTTTGTAAAAATTTTTTTTGACAAAAATAAAGATCAACACTACTTATGAATAAATGATTTGTTCGAAGTTTTACCAAATATCCAGAGGTCCTTTCTTTTCTTAATGTCAACTTAACAATGTAGTAGCTTAGTTTCTTTAGGACATGTAGGAAAAAAAACTATTAAATTTTTGTTCCAGTTTCTAGCACTAAATTGTGATTATTAAAAATGTAGTAATGTCGTACTCAAAGTTAATGTAATGGTCAAGATGAGATTAAAAGGTGAAAATAAGATCATTTTGAAATTAGGATTTACGTGGTTCGATGTTAAAACCTATATCCACATAGGTGGTTTTACTATGTTGGTGGAGGATCACAAACATGGCAAAGGGCAAATCTCTTAACAAAAAGATGAGTTAGGCACGTAAAGACTCTATGTTAAGCATCGCGCGGGTCAAACTCATAAGTTTTGGTATGTCAAGCTTGTTATCAAATTTAGATGGTCAGAACTACATCTTGAATTATAGTCTACTAAAGTCAGTCTCAGACTTGGGATAAAGCATGGTAGTTGAGTATCAGAATTCACCGATCGACCTTGAAGATTGAATGCTGAAGATCGACGACGTCAATGTAAACTTCATCAACAAAGGTATGTGAAGATTGACTATCCTATTTACTCATAATATATATCAATCCATCTACTGAGACATGTCATATGATTTTAATATTGTGATGAACATTGCAAAGAAGAATTCATGCAATATAGAAGTCGTTGCACAATAGATTGAGATCAATTTATTGTTCGAAAATATCACATTTGTGTAATAAGTTCATAAGAAGTCGTCAAGTACTGATTTGCTTATTCATGAACTTGAATCTATAAAATAAAGACCTGATAAATTAAATCTCAATTAACACGCATACAGGAACTGACTTTGTCAGTTTGTGAACTGGTCGATTTTGAGACTTCTCTGCGTACTTTTAAATTCAATAACGCACAAAATATTTTTGGAAGTTCACGACCTGGTTGACTTTGAGAGTTCTCTGTAAAACTTTGTGATTACGTGCACAAACTGTTTTGAACAGTCCGCGAACCTATCAAATACAAAAGAGTCATGAGTTACGAAATGACTATTTATTCACGAACTATTTTGGAAGGTTCACGAACTGATTTTGGTCTCGTGATATTAAACTCCAATTTATGCTTGCCGGTCCCGAAACTACTTAACCATTGTTCACGGGCTAACCACTTGGTGCATAACGTATAATATATGGTTGCACATTTCTTCTTTGTGATTCAAGGAAGACTTCTCACATGCTTACATGATCAATCTATATGGAGAAGTTAAGCTTATTTGTTGACAAAGTAATTCGTAAACACGGAAACTAGTTCACGAACATATCTTCGTTTGTAAGTTACCAAGACATGTTCATCAGTATAAATAGAGGACTCTATGCACACTAAAATCTCAATCCTGATATTTTTATGTCCTAGTTGCGGCTAGAGTCTTCATATAAAACCTAGGTTTTCTCTGGTGAAACTGTATTATATGTCTTTATCGATTAAAAAAACCAAAAAAATTGGCCGCATCTATGGTTTGAGATCGACTCATTACACTGGTACAATTTGTACAACGACATGCAGTACCACCAAGAGTGGAGCCAGGAATCCACGTATCGGTGTGCAAAATTTTTTTAATAAAAAATTGAGGATAGGTAAGTATGCAAAATCGATTCAGTGCCCGAATTATGGGTACCTTGTCAAGGACTAGTTCTATCCCTGAATACCACCATGATACCTGTGGGATTATTGGACCGACCGACCGGAGGGCCCGAAGGTGCTGAAGGGAGGGAGTCCCTTTTATGACCATATTTTTTTTTTGTAAAATGAAATCTAACGCAAATGTGCAATTTGTTAAAAAGATTGGAAATGATTACTATTAAAAAACCGAAAATGCTCTTCCCTTTTGGTCCAATTATTATAACCCCTTATATATCCTATTTTTTCAAATAATTTCTTATCTATCAGCAATCAAGAAAAATGATATTTTTACCTTTTCAATTTGTCCTATTTTTAGACAAAAATGAAACTGTGAAAGTATCTATTTTTCTGAAATGGAGGTAGTATATGCCTAAACATATCATTCCAAAAAAAGAAGAAGATGAATAGCGAATTATGGCCACCACAAATGATGGATAATAGTTTAAACAGTCGTATTTTGGTTCATGCATCTACTAATTTTGTTATGCAATCACTAAAACGATGTATATGATTCAAAAATAACATTCCAACAAAAAAGGATGTATAACACGTCATACAATCAGCGATGTTTCGTTTTTTCGGTCGATCCTCCCCATCGTTATAGTTATGTTCTAGTTATTATTTTTCTTCTTCTTATAATACGGACAACGCACGGGTCGAACCTCTAACATTTTGCGTGGGAACATGTTTATCTTGCTTTCTACACCAAATGGTAACAGGTAATGCAAATGCGAGAGCATTCCTCCGTAATGTCCATGTACCTACCCCCTAAATTCATAAATAAATTCTCAATGTTGCATTAAATTTGAGACACTCGAATAAGAAAAGACAAAACGCGTCCAGATACGCCCTCTTTCGATTGGGAAGAAAACCCTAACAAAAACACAAAAACAGGGAGAAGCAAATTAAACCATTAGATCTTTAACCACGTCATCGATCCGGACCAACTTAGTATTTACGGATGAGATTAAGTTTGAGAAGCAAAGTGTTAGAGAACTTTAACTCTTTGAAAAAAAACTCTCTCTCCATCGAATTCTCACTTTCTCTCTCCATCTTCCCCCAAATTTTTTGATTTCCAATTTTTTATTTTTCTAAAAAAAATTAGGGTTTCGAATTTGATAGTCAGGGTTTGAATTAGAGAAAAGTGATGGGAATTAGAGGTAATGATGAAGGAGAAATAGATAAAGAGAAAGAAGATATTGGTAGGGTTATGAATGGTAAAGCTGAAATTAGGTTTAGGAATGGTTATGATGAGATCAATCATCATCATCAAAATATTGATACTAAGATAGATTCTGGTGGTGGTTGTGGTGTAGAAGGTGAAGATAATAATCATCACCATAATAATAATCATAATACTGAAGAGGAGGATGATGTGGTTTCTGTGAGTGATGGTGGAGATAATAATAGTGAAGAAGAGGATGTGGTTTCTGTTAGTGGTGGAGATGAGGAGGAGGATGAAGAGGAAGAGGATGAAGTAGATGAAGGAGAAGAGGTTTTGACTGGTGCTGGTGCTGGTGATGGTGCTGCTCCTGTTGTTATTCCTGCTCCTCAAGTTATTTCTGTTAGTGATGTGGATGCTGATGACGAGGATGATGAGGATGAGGAAGGTGGTGTTGATGATGAAGAAGAGCAGGACGACGAGGATGATGAAGATGATGATGAGGTAAGTTTCTAATTTTTATGCTGTTAACTTCAAATTTTTACAGGGTTTATCTTTTAGATGTTGCTAACATCTGTTCGGCAGTAGTTTGAAAATGTTAACGTTAGGAAATATATGCTCTTTAAGTTAAAAGTGTTCGTTTGTTTAAGTTTTAGTGACCCATATAAAGGGGAAAAATCCTGTTTTTCTATTTTGAGAAACAAATATTGGTATTTTAGGAAAAAGCTTAGTAAAACACACATTAGCTGATTGAGCAATACAAATAATTGCACTAGGGGAATGTTATAGGGGATAGGGTCACATTGGGTATAGAAGATAACAAAAAGGTGGGAGTCATATGGTCCTACAATTTTTAGTAGTGGGCAAGGACTGTAGCTTGTTGGCTCTGCTCATTGTAGTTTGCGTCAGAAGTCCAGCTGCTTGATTTCCTTCTATGTAGAATTGGGGTTAATTGAAGCTCCACATGATTGCCAGCATGTGTCGTAATTCATGTAGCATGGATGCCATGTATTAGTGAGGTTCTGCTCTCCCTTGGATAAACTTGACAAGCGGCTGATTCAGTTAGGTGTCTATTCTGGCTGATTAACATCTTCAGTGCAATAGGATGTGCCCATATTTCATTATTTAGAGCTGTTCTTTTTCCCACCTAGAGAACTTCCTGTAAATGATTGTTGCCCCAGCCCGGATACGCATACCCTTTTAACAGCTCCATCTATATGGACAATATTCTTAGGTTGGGCTGTTCATCAATTTGATTTGTTTTGTGTGTTAGATGGTTTATTCTGGATGGAGGTGTAGGTGGTGTTGGCAAGTGGTTGATGCAAGTGAACTAGGATACCTGAATGAGTTCCTGTTTGAGAGTTGTTGCGATCCATAGGGCTTACTGATGAGTGAGTTGGTTACTTCAAAGAATTCCTATTTAACCTTTGTCTCCATAGTGGGTTTTTGGTTTGTAGAAGCTGAGTTATGAAGGTTAGAAGCAGTTGATTGTGTATAGTAATCAGATAGTGTGGATTAAGTGCCAGCGAACAACTTCCAAGTAGTTTGAGCATGGGAGCATGCTTGTTTGTGCTTTAGATTAGCATCTGCTCCTGTACATTCCATTCTGTTTATCTTTATACTGATATGACCTGTACACATTCTTTATGGTTAGTCATAGTGATTTATGTATCCTCGTTTTTTGGCTTGTACTGAGATTCAGTTTTGTCCCTTAGTTATTATTGAGACGATAAATCCTTTGTATATGTTTTTATGTGTATGGGTGGATATTCAACCATTGACACTTCACCCCCACACAAACTCAACGATCCCAGATCCCTTTCAGCTCTGGTTATTCCTATTACTTGTGATCTCCTAGTCTTACTCCTGACTGTTGAATATTCATAAATATATAATTGTCGTGCAGGAGGATTTGGGAACAGAATACCTTGTTCGTCCAGTAGCTCGCGCAGAAGAAGAAGATGATGACGACGATGATGTGTATGAGGAGGATGATGATGAGAACCAGGAGGAAGTCGAAGATGATGAGGTATATTTCTCCTTTTCAGTACTTTTAACTTCAATTTTGGGGTTTATCATGTAGATGGTACTAAGTTGTTGTGTGCATTTCTGTTTGTTATCCTTAATTTCTTTTACCTATTAAGGTTTCAGAAACATTAATCCAATATATGTTAGTTTCTCTTTCTTATTTTAAATCAGTTGTTCGAGAAGAAGATTAAACTTGCGTATAAATTTTAGTTTATTTATACCAAAATGTCGGTGTTCCAATTGGTAATTTTTGTTCGAATAAGTCAAGTTTTCTTGTTTAACTTCTCCCATTTAGTTTTAGTTCCTCTTGAACCTTATTTGGTTTGACTTCTAACTGGCCAATAACCTGTTATGATCAGCTGTCTAGGTGACTTACGGTTATGCTTCAAGGATTATGTGTGTTGTGATTGTTGTCTGGAGGAGACATAGCCATGTTGGATTGATAGTGTTCCACTTAGTCTTGAGGGAATGGTTTTGATTGTGCTAACTAATTAATACACTGGTTGATGTATGCGGTTGTGAAGCATGCTATATCTCTTAAAGTTCCATGCTTAATCTTGACTTGCGCAAGATACACTTTGGTCTAGCTTACTAATGTAAAATACCAATGTTGTTTCTTATTATATCCTCATTTACTTTGGTTTGTAGTGAGATTTAGTTGTCCCTTAGTTTCTACCGTCAAGGGGTACTCTCTGTTTTAATGATGTGTACCGTTGCATATTCAACAATTGACATGTGTTCTCTTCCAGACTTCCACAATCTAACCAGTCCCTTTTAGTTTGTTGTGACATGTGACCTTGTATTATAAATTTACAAACATGTGATTGTTATGTAGGAGGATTTGGGTAAAGAAAGTCCTGTAGGTCGTACAGAGGCAGAAGATGATGACGATGTTTATGAGGAGGAGGATATCGAGAATGAGGATGAAGTGGAAGATGATGAGGTTAGTTTTTTTTTTTTTTTTTAATGTAATTTTGTAGTTAATCATGTAGAAGTTACTATCTTTGTGTGTACTTCTGTTATCTTCAATTTCTTTTAATGTCTCTTTTTTTCCCTAAATTTTTATCGGCAAATCCGCAGTCTAGCAACAAGCTTAGATATGTTATATATAATATGGTTCCATTTAGCTAGTTTTTGCAAAAATTTGCAGTGGCACCTTATCAATCTCATTTGAGTAATGCAAGTTGCTTCCTGTAAACCTTGTTTAACTTTGTTCGCTCCTTTCTATTTTTAGTTCCTCTATGGTCTTATTTGGTCTTACTTGTAGATGACGATAAACGGTTCAGGAATACTTTTCTTTATGCCATTTCTGGTCTTATCGTCATGTTTGCACTTGTACTGAGATACAGTTTTGTCTCTTAATTTCCATTGACAAGGTGTACTGTATCCTTCATTTTTGATGTATACTGGTGCTGCTTACATGTCTTCTGTAATACTATACTATATATCGTTGTGACCTGTGACATTGTTTTACATCAGACTTCTTAATATTTGCAAGCATAAAATTGTTGTATAGGTGGATTTGGGAACAGAAAGTCCAGTAGGTCGTGCAGAAGATGATGATGATGTTTATGAGGAGGAGGATCTTGAGAACGAGGAGGAAGTCGAAGATGATGAGGTATAGTTTCTCCCTTTTTATACGTTCAATATTATGGTTTAATTGTAGAGTTACTGTGTTGTTTTATAATTCTGTTATCTATACTTTTTGTAACTTTCTCCCTAAATTTTTGGTTTGGGACTTCGTTTTTTTTCTTTTTTTTGATGCAACTGTAGTTTAAAAAGAAGCTTAAGTTTGTGCACAATAATATTCTACTCTGCCGATTTTTCATAATCTTATCAGAACAAGGTAACTTGCTGCATCAAAACCTTGTTTAAGGTAGTTGACCTCCATCTGATTTTAGTTTGTTTCTGGTTAATGTATAAATAACCTATAAACTGTTTAGTCTCGGGTTAATGTATAAATAACCAATAAACTGTTAAGTCACCTGTTCAGGGGACCTATGCTTTGGTTCAGGGAATATACATACGGTGCCTAGGGGAGACTAGACGTGTTGAATGGATAATCTTCCACTTAAGCTTGTGTTGGAGGGACGGTTCAGTTGTCCTAACTAATGAATAATTGGATGATGGATAGGTTTTGAATCATTTTGTATCTTTAAATTTTTTGTGCTCAAAGTTTGGAAATATATCATGAAAAGATACACTTTAGGTCTGGCATGTAGTAATGGAAACATCCTTCATCCATAGTTTTGCTCGTCTTTTTGTATTATCCCTTACACACATTTTTTCATATCTTGGCATCATATTGCTTCCCTTTGTCCTCAAAAGTACTCTATTGTTTTTTTTTTAGATTCACAGTTGGAACCGTGTGTATACTTAAACATGGTTTACTCCACATGCTAGCAGAGTTTGTCAACCCCACTTTATTATTTTTCATTGACCCTGAATGGCGAATAGTGGTTCATTGAGGAGCATGTGGTTTCTGTTTCAGATGACTATCTGCGCCTGAATTTTGTTTCCATTGTATTGATATGGTTTATGCACTTCAGTTACGGTTCGCTGTAGTTCTCTGTATGCTGTTATTTTATTTTGGCTTCTTGTCTATTTTGTCGTTTACCTTCCATTGGCTAGATGTTTCCTTTGTCTACAATTATTCATCCCTTCTGACCCTTCTATTTCACCTATCTCTAAGACTTGTAACCTTGCTTTATATCTTAATTGTCGAATATTCACAAACATGGAATTGTTCTGAAGGAGGAAATGGGGACCGAAAGTCCAGTTGCTCATGCAGAAGATGATGATAATGTTTATGAGGAGGAAGATCTTGAGAACGAAGAGGAAGTCGAAGATGATGAGGTATAGTTTCTCTATCGTGATATTCTTTTTGAATTTTGGGGTTTAGCATTTAGATTACTAAGTTCAGTATTTTTATTGTTGTTATCTTGAATTTTTATTGGGTTCTGGTTCCATAATCTTTATCGAAGAATAATTTGTTCACCATTTCTACGGTTATGTTTTTGAGGAATTTGTATGTTTTCTAGGAGAGATTAGAAGCTTTATGCTCAATCTTGGATCATGAAAAGATACACCTAATGTGAAACTCTTGATCCAAGATTTGCTGGTATTTTTCGTGCGACCTTGGATATTTTTTGACTAGTTTCTATGCCATTTCTGTTTGTATCCTCATATTCTGGTTTGCAACGAGATCCAGTTTTATCTGTTAGTTTATTGACAAGGTGTATCCTTTGTTTATGATGGGTGTGACTTATGAGTGCATATTCAGTTCTTTGGTTGCTGTTATAGCTGTCTGATGAATAATTACAAGCATAATCGTTGTGTAGGAGGATATAGCAGCAGAGTACCTTGTCCGTCCAATAGGTCGCAATGAAGATGCGCAAGATGCTAGTGATTTTGAATTAGTTGAGGAGATTGGTGAAGAAGAGGATGAGATTCCAGAAGAGGATGATGATGAAGGTGTGGTAAGTGCTGGAAATGGAGAGGTTTCAACAAAGAGAAAAAGGTCAAGTGACGATGACTCTGATGAGAATGACGATGATGACTCTGATGACGATGGTGGTGAAAACTATGAGAGAGCGCCCAAGCGGTAGGATTTGGCCCTCGAGGTTTGTTGAGAGACAATACAGTCAGCTGAATGCCTCTCCTCCGACCTCGAGCACACCTCTTGTAGAAAGTACAGGTAGGAATGTTTCAGGCTTCTTAGTCCCTAGTATTTTGTTTGTATGTTACTGTTATATATGTAGCAGTGAAGTAAGGTCTTAAATTCTTTCTAATTCTAAAAGCATATCTGTTAGATAAAATTTGGTACCACATATAGAATCTTCGTTGTCTGCCTAGAGTTAGCGGTTCCATATGGAAACCTTATTTTTCATTGTGCCGAGTCTTTCATATGGAAACTTTTGTCTTCATTTTGTTTGTAAATTTAAGATTCACTGTAAACCACGTGATAGTCACTCTAGAATCTAACCCCTGATATAAGTTGGCGGTATTCTTTCCCTGATATCACTGTGAATGTTCATAATGTGTGCATTAAACAGTTGATTAAGAAAGAGGGCCTAGATCCACTTCGCACTGTTCTGCATGGTCTTTATTCAGTTATTGTGGTCACCTTTGCTGGAAGCAGATTTTTTCCCCAACTGCCACCCAGAGCAAACTTATTAAACGCTCTTTCTAAACCTGTTAAAATTCCAGGGATGTATTCCTGATAATTTTGTGACAGAGTGCCTTAGATGGTGAAACTGGCAGTTTGCTTTAATACCATACTTCTTATGGATGCCACAGGTGCAAGAAGAAACATCAAAGCAGGCTCAGGATGGGGCCATGGTCCCTAAATGTGGAAAGCCGTGCTTTATTAGCTGTCATCTAAAGGATGAAAATGGAATCAATCACTTATCTACTGTGATTTCAAAATGTTAGTGTCAGCTATCTCAAGTTATTCTTTTGACCTTCTTGCAGTGTCTGTAGTGATTAAAACTCTTTTAGCTCTTTCTCCTGCTACTATCTGTAAATTTATCCCTAGAAATTAGAATTTCCAATACTCTCTGGCTTATCTGTTAGCTAGAGAAGCCGTATAGTCAAAAGTTAAAAAATCTTGATCTGATTTGCTGGATCTTTCTGTATAACCATTCTATTCTTACAAAATGGATATGGCTATGTTCTCATATTCCCTTGTAATGTTTCTTTTTGGTTTAATGAAAATCCAGTTCATCAGGGAAAAAAAGAGGAAAAGAAAAGTGCAGATTATTAATCTGAATTAGGTGTATACGTGTAAGATAACAAATCAAAATCTTCTACTGCACAGATTATATTTTGGGAGTGGAACATGATGCAAAACCAAATGAACAATGGAGTAAGAAACCAGGGTATAATTGATTTCTGAACTGAAAATTGAGAATAATTAACGTTAAAAGAAAGGAGCTGGAGAAGCCATCAAAGCATCAAACAATGTGTCCTGAAAGAAAATGCATAAAATAAACGCTCACTGATCCAAAACTTTTAGAAAATGTATGTGATAATCGAGAAGTAAAATTATATGGCGAGGAGAAGTAAAATTATATGGCGAGATGCGAAAGACATGATACATCTCTCAATGTTACTTTTTGGCAAATGGAAGCCAATGCTGTGCTTATGTCAATGTGGGGTTCCAGGACTCATCAAAATAACAAACGGTTCTTTCTAGATGTGTGCACAATTCAGCAAGAGAGATATATGTGTACATTCAACATTGATTCAAGAGTTGACATTTTACTTGTCCATCTTAGAATAACTTAAGAACAGGAACAAAGGAAATAGGTAATCCATGTATAAGTTTTCCATCTCAGAAGAAAGATTATAAGATGCTTGGATTCTTGTTCCTCGAATCAGCTTTGATTGATAGCATGTTTATAGTTGACACTGACACTTCTTGAATTGTTTTGTATAGCCTTCCAAATCACTGTTTAAGGCTGAGTTTGGCTTGGGATCCTCTGACCATTTACGTCACGATCGCAATCCATATATTTCTTCCAAAACCAGTGTTGCTTCCAGACTCTTTCAATCATATCATCTATTGGAACATTTTTAGTCTCTGGCAGAAAAAATACTACGAATAGGCCCATGACAAGAATCCAAGCAGCGAAGAAGAAAAAGATGGTTGCACGCATATGGCACATCATTGACAAGAATGCTTGAGCTATGATGAAGGTGAATAACATGTTTGAACTAACTGCAAATGCAAAACCCGTCGTTCTTGTTTCGAGGGGAAACGTTTCGCTTGGAATCAACCAACCCAATGGTCCCCATGACCACGCAAAGCTCATAACAAACAAACATACCAGCACAACTACAACTACAGCTTCTGCATGACGTAACGATCCGGTTGCCTTCAAATTTACTAGCAGAATTATCCCTATTATAGTTTGACTGATGAACATTTGACAACAAGCTTGAAGAAGCAGTGCTCTTCTACCAAATTTGTCAACAGTTTTAATTGATACCAACGTACTGAGCACATTTACGACCCCTATAATCACCGACGATAATAGCGACGCGTCGTTTTTAAATCCAATGGTTTGAAATAAGACCGGGGCGTAGAACATAATAGCGTTGATCCCTGTAACTTGTTGGAATAATTGCATCAACATGCCAATTGCTAGAGGTGGTCTACTTGAGGGTTGTATGAGTTTCTTGAAAGGATTCTTAACTTGATGAGCTAATTCACTTGCATGTACTATTTGATTATATTCATCATGAATTTCTTCCGTCCGACGTATTTTCTCAAGAATTGTTCTTCCATTTTGTAACTGACCACGCTCAATCAAACTTGTAGGTGTCTCAGGGATAACAAAAGAACCAACAAAGAGCGTGAGAGCGGGAACCCCTGCTAAACCCAAAGCTAGTCTCCAACCCCATGGATGATACTTGGACGTGAAGAAGTTTACGAGGTTTGCACATAATATGCCGATTGTCACAAAGAGTTGGAAAAGTATGTTCACTGCCCCACGATAATTGGTGGGTGCAATCTCAGACAAAAACACTGGAACTGCCTCATTGCCGAATCCGACACCAAAGCCAAGCAAAATCCTCCCCACGATCAACATAATGAGATTGTTAGCTGCAGCATTCAACACTACTCCTAACAAGTAGAATCCTGAAGCTATTAGCATAGTTTTCTTGCGACCGTAATTCGTGCAAACCTTTGAGGCGAAAAAGCTTGAGACCAGAGCAGCGAGGTACAGTGACGAAGTGAACAACTGAACACGTTGGTTGTCAAATTTGCAGTAGTTGTTTTCTTTTGCAAATCGTTTCTTTGCATACACAACTGGGAAAAACTTGAACAAGAAATCATCCATGGCTGTCACTCCACCCGAAATCCCAAATATCATAGCCGAACATAAGCCCTCCTACCGCTGCAATCAGCCAACAGAAGACTATGAAAGGTTTTGAATAGAACTTGTTATTGTTTACCATTTTTTTTTAAACTTTGTTTTCTATCAAAAACAGATAATACAAGAGCTTTCAAGTTGGAAGGAGAGTGAAAGGAGGATTCTGCAGAAGTATATTGGATAAAAGATGGTTTGATTGTTTAGCTTTTGTTGAAAGCTTGAAGAAGCATGAAGTCTCAATGTTTCTTAAATTCAGGCGAAACTTGTTAGTTTGTTACCAACGTACATTTTGCTTGTTTTAGCAAAATGACATCAGCATCCCTTAATTAATCCCGACCCATGCACCCATTTTTCTCTTCACTACATTTATTAGGCCGAACGAGCGAAGCGAAGCAAAACTTTGTATACGGTGACTTTGTGTTAATGTGGGATATGATTTTTTCCCCCAATTTGACACAAAAAGATTGGATTTGGGTGGTTTGGTGTCATACCCTGGAAATTTCCAAATTGTCCCTCTCTTTTAGTCCAATTATTATAACTCCTTATGTATCATATTTTTTTAGGGGTATAATTGGAACCAAACTTTAATATAACATATCTAAAAATCCGTGCCTTGTAATTTCACAAATTTTATCTCGTTTGAATGGTTTTAAAAGAAATCTACGTAATAAGTACAAACAACAATATCAAATTTAGAGTTTTTACGAAAAATTCGGAGGTGTTTATCATTTTAGGCACAGTTTTCGAAAATTAAATGTATATATTAATTATGCAAACTACCACAAATGATGCATAACACATTATGCAACCATATTTTGGTCTATGCATCGGATAATTTTGCGTTTCAGGAAAAATGATACTTTCACCCCGTGTCAGAAAAAATAATACTTTCCCAACGTGTCAGGAAAACTGATACTTTCGCGACGTGTCAGGAAAAACAATACTTTCGCCTCGATTTCTTCGGTCGGCCGTCCCACCGTGACAGCGGTCATCTAGTATCCTATAAATTACTAATCAGGATTGTTACAAAATTCTTCGGAAACATTTAGTATGATGGTTATTGGTTATGTTCTTGCCTACGTAATGTGGGTTGTGCAAGGCGTGGCAAGCCAGCGTAACAACTATGCTAAACTTTTCGGAGATTCTCACTCCAGCCTACCCGGTATTTGTTACTGGAAAAAGGCTTCGGTTCTCGATTATTGGTTATGTTCTTGATCATGAAATTAAATTTGACTGTAATAAAGCGTAGTAGAAATGATAACGAGCTACAAATGAGAAATCAAAAAAATGGTTTTAATTAGTAAGTAAAGCTCATAGACCGCCACCTCCCCGTAACTAGGTAGCATTATCGCCAGTTGGTTCTATTCGTGTCTTGACCTCGACATTTTAAGGTTATCAACTTACCAATCCCCCTACTGAATAGACACATGTATAGTTTTTTTTGACTCGCGAAGGGCAAAATAGATTAAAAAAGTCAAAACTCCTCACCAAGATAGTAAAGAGCAGACAGTAGAAAATATAGGAAACACAAGCTCAATTATAGCAGATCTCATAAAAAAACCAAAAACTCAGCAAAAGAAACTGGTAGCCTAATTAGTGCATTACTGCTTCCCAGTTTTACAATACAAAATTCAGATGGATTCCGTGAAAGGTTTTTGTACCTAAACACCAGTTATATATAAGAACCTTAACCGTATTGAGAATTTCCTCTAAAGTTTTGTAACGCCCATTGAAAAGCCTCTCATTTCTCTCTATCCACACAGCCCACCATATCGCGAAAGGAATGATGTCCCAAATGTGATTTCTAATACTTGAGTTTGTAGTTTTTCTTCTCTTCCATTCCATATGGTATCTCTGACTGAACCTTGAAAGACTCATCCATAACAATTCTGAACGAAAAAAAAGCCACACCTTCCTAGTTGTTTTGCAATGCAAAAATAAATGTTGATTTGACTCCGCTGCTTTCTTGCAAAGTAAACACCCATTCACCATAATAAAATTCCGATAGGTATCCAAAGTAGGGGGCTGCACTGTAACATAGAGTCCACACGAAAAAATTACCTTTTGCGGGATTTTTGGGTTCCATAAGCTTTCATGTGGAAAGAGCAGCAAACCGTCCATCTCCATAGCCTTATAATATTCAGCAACAGAGAACACACTCCTTCCTTGCTGCCAAATTCTTTGATCTTCACCACCATTTCCAAAATTGAAAGTTGAAATCAAATTTAGGTTATGTGCGACCTCCACAATTTCTTCTTCTTTTAGTAGTCTGCAAAAAGCCAAGTTCCAATTTCTATCACCACTGTTGATGTTCACCAAGTCATTAATGGTAGCATCCTGCATTCTACTTATCTTGTAAAGACTAGGAAAGAGAGACTGCAAAGATTGCGCATTCAACCACTGATCCTTCCAAAATAGTACCCTGTCACCCGAGTTAACCTGTAAACTAGAATTCTGTTTGACCTCTTCGCTGCACTTTAAGATACCAACCCATAGACTCTTCCCGACTGCACCCTTTGTTTGATTAGGGAAAAAATCTCTAATGTTACCACCAAATTTGTGGTTTATAATTTTCCTCCACAAATAATTCTCTTCATTTCCGTATCTCCAAACCCACTTGGCATGCATGGCTCTATTCGCAAGTCTTAATTTATCTATTTCTACTCTACCTCCTTCCTTAGTCAGACAAAGTTTCTTAAACTTGACCCAACCTTTTTTAGCCTTCCCATTCAAGGTACCCCATAGGAACTGCCGCATTATCCTTTCCATTTGTTTCTCAATTGAGGCAGGCAACTGAAAAAGTGATAACTAGTATATGGGTAAACTACTCAAAACACTTTTTATTAACAATATCATACCTCCCTTGGAAAGGTACTTCCTCTTCCAAAGACTCAGCTTCTTCTGAAAATTTTGAATAATCACATCCCATACTCCTACAGATTTTGACTTACTTCCCAAAGGGATTCCAAGATACTTCATAGGGAAAGAAGCAGTTGGACAACCAAAAATTTCAGCACTATCATTCACATTTTCTGCATTACCCACTACCACTAAAGCGCTTTAAAATTGACCTAGAGACCTGAGATGAGCTCAAAAGCTAGCAACACATGCTTAAGATTACTTACCTGCTCAGTATCATCAACCAGAAAAACGATAAGATCGTCCGCGAGTTGCAAATGATTTATCTCTGGAGCATCAGGTGATGTTTTAAATCCAGCCAATTACTGCATTGAAGCTGCTTTTTTGATCAAAGCAGATAACACCTCCACAACCATAAAAAAGAAGAAGGGGGATACGGGATCTCCCAGCTTGACTCCTTTAGTACATCTGAATAACTGTGAAGCAGTCCCGTTGATAGCCAATTGCCAGTGGGTGTCGGTTGGTGTTGGCAGCTGGCAGGATTGTTCAGCTGACCGTTTGCTTATCTGAGAGACAATACCCAGCTCGACACATGTATAGTCTCATCTCAGAGATATGCACGTTGGCAGGCATGGCTCGAAAAATTTCATTAATTTTTTCCTTTTTGGTTCCTCAGCAGCAAGAATTAAACTCCAGAAAGTTGATTCCTAGGTAATATATGCAACAAAATAAAAAAAAAGAATCAAATTACTGAGCGCCAAAGAAAAAAAATCGTGTACTTAATCTATAATGGAGTTAAAATCCTCATGTTTCCAGAAAAGAGTTAATATCACTTTTTCATATAACCTAAAAATAAGCCAAATTGGAAAAGTGATAGTAACTCATTTCCTGTAACGGGGGTAGTATTTACCTTGTCTTCCATAAATTTAGTCTAAAAACGAGCATTAGATCACTCATAAGGATCTTTGGGTAGTAATGGGTATTTGTCTAGCCGTGTCTCATCGATTTTTTCCATTATGATTGATTCTACTATGGGTTTACCACCATGAAAAAGAACAAGGACCTTCTTATGAACTAGATATTATTGCAAGAGTAAATCGCTCTTACTTGAAGGATCTTCTTCGATATGTACTCTTATGAAATAGAACACATTTAACTCTACAACCATAGCATAACATGAGAATTTTTCTGGGAAGTTTGGTGCTAGCTTATGTTTTTGTAATTCTTTTGATTGGTAAAGAATTTGGTGCTGACAAGTTTCGAACGAGTTTAAATGTCATGTCACTGGTATCATCACCCAATAACTTTTTTCACCGAATTATAGTGACATTGGGAAGCTTGGTATTTATGTCGAATTATTGAGTCTAATAATTAACCGTTTGTGCAGAACTCAAGTAAAATTTTAAGACCTTTTTTAATTGCATTATTATTCAATGGCACAATATGTGTCAATCTTTTGCCACATCTTTAGGTTGTTTGATTCAATTTGTGGTGTGTATCAGCACCAACTGATCTACAATGATGTGGTTAAGGATAAGTTTTAATTATGTAAGGGAGGATTCATAGACACTCTTATATATGCACACTATTATACATGATTTTCGCTATTTTCTCCACGAAACTCAAACGACAACGAATTTAAATCTATTATTTTGATGATATGTTCCTATTATAAGACTTTACATTCCTATAAAAATGAGCATGATCCGAGATGTATAACACCACCATCTACCCGTTTGAGAATGAGGCATTAAAAGTCAATAGTTAAAATTAAGATCGGTAGATGACGAGGTTTGGTATTTTAGATTATGCTCATTTTTTGTATGAGTGTAGGGTCTTATAAGAGAACATACCGTCAAAATATTATATTCAAATACATTATCGTTTGAATTTTGTGGAGAAAATAACGCAAATCATGTATGATAATTTGCATATAAGAGTGTCCGCGTGAAATGGCGAGGGTACCAAGTACACCACAATCTTTTCGATATCAACCTATATGACCAATACCTTGTGTGATCTAATATAGACATAGACTGTCAATAAGAGAGCAACCACAAGGTATATACTTGGTATATAGTACAAGTCAGGAACCGAACCTAACTATATGGATCAACCCAATTGTTTTGATTAATGTGCAAGTGCAATTACTTTATTATAACTAAAACCAATAATTATAATGCGGAAAGTAAAGTAAAAGCACAAAACAAGATTTTGTTAACGAGGAAACCGCAAATGCAGAAAAAACGCGGGAGCCAATCCAGTTTTGAATACTCTCAGAATTAAGCCGTTATACAAAGACCACTACCAACTTCGTATAGTTGAGACCAAGTAATCTACCCCTAGTTATCTAGTTTTCTCAGTATCCTTGCGCCTACAACCAATTTGTAAAATGCACGTGAATCCTAAGATAGAGTCCACTAACTTAAGTTGCTTCAGCCGCTGTGAAGACTTCAAGCACTCAAATCATTTGGATCGTCTTCTGAAATAGTAAATAACTAATCTATTCGGTAGCCAATTTATCAATCTCAAGAAGTGAATCAGAGATTATTGTTGAGTTCAACAAAGGTTCTTCCGTTTAATCTAATAAACTCCTTTGTTCGGTTTAGATCAACCAAGATCTAGATTATCAAGATAACCAGATCTAGGTTTACAAACTATCAGATACAGATATTGAAGAATACCACCAAATGATAGTTTGCCGATTTAATACGACTAGCATTAATTTGTCTATCAAAGATAAACAAAACTTAGTCGGATCCCAGCTGATGATCAAGTATGTGCATGAAGTAAATCACAAAGATCGAAAACCAATAAGAAATCTTCTTGTCTTCAAGTCTTTAATATCTTCAAAGTACCTGCACAAACAAACTTGATTCCCTTGTTATCGATCATGCACATAACGGAGTCTGTAAACATTGGATGATCACAAACCTATCGTCAGATCTAAACACATATCTGAATTACCGTTAATCGTTGATCCAGTTCAAGTGACCTTATATCAGAAGATAAGGTTCTCAGAATAAATAAACTAGGTGCAATCAAGGTTTAACAACCGTTAGTCAATCAAATCAATAATCGAAAACTAAAATAATAATGCAAATTATAATTTCCCACCAACGGTACTATCTTGACGTTTTTTGATCCCACAGAAGTCTTTAAACTTGCGGATGTAAGAGATTTTGCCTAATTAGGTTACTCTCCTCTCCAATATAGTATTGCAAGTAATTCTATTAACCGGCTATAGCAATGACTACAAAATGAAGTGCCTTCCTCATGATGAGTTTGTAAAAAGAAAAAACTTCACTATTTATAGACCAAGGTAGTTTGGACACCAAGGAATTTCCATAACCGAAAATATTATCAAGATATGCAATATATTCTTATTTTCAGTTTTTTCTAATCCAACCAATATCCAACTGTAATACCAGAATACCTCTTGGAATACAACTTTATCTAGCATACAAGTATACTTTACTAATATATTTTCCATAGATATGTTTTACTTGCTGGAAAAATAAAATATATACATTCGAAAATCTTATAAAAGAGATTCTCAAACATTTCGGTTTGGGATCTCACCTTGAGTATCAAGGAATATCTTTGAACAATAAAATATAAGATTTGTATACAGGTTCAAATTACTCATAATGTCGACCTCTTGGACTTTCTTATTGTGCAAACCCAACTTCCAAAATCACACAAACCCTATAGTATATGTGATATTGGAAATCGGTTTTTCCATGGGGTTCAGTCCTATTATAGATCCCCAATAGGTAGGGATCGGTTCTTTTATAAATCCCCAATAAGGATTGGTCCTACTAGAGATCCCCAAATAGGGATCAGTCCTGTATAGATCTCCAATAGGAGCCGGACTATTAATTAATTAATTTCTTTCAACTCCGAAAAAAGCTTCGTATGTCTATTTCCTTAAAATCATGTAATCAAACATAGTTTTCTAGACAAGAAATCAATCCTAAGTTCATTACACAATCTAGTAACAAGTTACAAAGATAGTGTCTATGTCGCAATTACGAAGTTAAAAAGATACGCGTTATACTTCGTAATTCAATATACATCAGTTGTGAAACAATTTTTATATTCTTCCTTGACACTTTGATCATAATAAGATGATCAAGTCTCTAATACTAGAGTTTCATGTATATAACTTCGCATGGTATGTTTTCAATCTAACATAAATGGAAACAAGTCAATTTTTGCATTAATAACCTCAAGTAGAATGATGATATGTTCGTTGATGTCGATATGTTTTTAGAATCTTCAGGTCTTCAGAGTAATACTTGTATGTCTCAAAATTTGTAGACTTTCTAGTCTAACCTAACGGAGTTGACTCTAGTAATTTGATCAAGAGACTTTGAGTTATGAAACTAAAATATGTCAACCAACCTTGACATACCAACGCTTGGCGGGTTCAACCGAGCAGTGCTTTAACAATCTTCCCCTTTGTCAATTTTACTGAAAAAACTCTATTACATATGGAGAATACACGAATTAAAAGATACATATATTACATTACATAACATTCTCTTAACTCATTCTTCATACGCTTGATTCCAAGTTTTAACAGATTTAATAACCTGCACATATTCAAAATAAATGTTGTTGTTGACGCATTTGAATAATAAATTTTTTACTCCCTCTAAAGGAAAGCTAGGTAGATATTAAATCCGAACCTATTTGTTATTCCTCTTTTGTAGTATGAAATACTATACATCAAGATGATATGTTTCTTCCCCTTAGTCTATGCTATACTCTCTCGTTAAATATATATTTTTTAGCACATATATCCTTTCTCTGTGATTGTAAATCACCAGTATACTCCATATATTTCTCCCCTTTTTGTCACAAAATGACAAAAAAAACAAAACAAAAAAAATACATAAACAAACCGAAAAGATCTTTACAAGTTCATAAGAACTTGATATAACATGTAAGAGTCAAGCACAAAGGTTTAACATAACGTTTTAGATAAGCAACACTAAAACCGAAACTACCAAAGTAATTTGTTTAGCCTCTTATCAAGGAATAATTACCCGAAGTAATTTTTCTTTTGATTTGATAAATCAAACTAAGATCAGAATTAACTCAATTACTTATCAGGATCCAATTATTCATAAATAACAGTACCTCATTCAGACAAGACAAAACTAGGTTGGATAACTAGTTTTTATCATAACTGATTAGGCTTGAATAATCGTACCATGTTTTAATAAACCTAAACTAAGATCACTTTTTCTTATCAGGAATCAATTGGACTAAAGAAATTGAACCTCTTTTTGTTAAGGAAAAACAAAAGTCAGAATAGATTTAGTTTTTCTTAATTGGAAACAATTGAACCATTTTTTTTTTACCTTATTTCATTAAGAAAAAGCAAGAATAGTCATTTAAATAAGCTTTTCTTAACATAAAAACGATTAACCAAACACAAAATCGTTACCTCACTTTTGATAAGACAAATTAGGATCCCAGTAGGTCAAGTTTTCATATCAGGAAAGAGATTATTGAAATAATTCTTCCCTCGGTTTCCACAACCACTCTCCTCACAAAGATATGATGTTTAAGCACCATTTCAACAAGAACTCTCCCCTTGTGTTTTGTTATTCCTCTTCAAGACAAAAGAATAACAAAAAGAAACAACCTTTACTAGAGAAAGGTCGACAAGGTCTTAGCTATTACATGCCAATATACAAAACTAAAACCGAAAATCATATGTATACTAAATACCCAACTTCTAAAGATATAAATCGATAATAGTATAATCGTGACTTCATACAATATCTACTTATGATCTTTTGATAAAGCAACCAAATACATTAGATCCAAAATCTTGCTAAATAAAAAAGTCACAAAATTTCTTTTCAGTTGTATGATTGTTTATCTCAAACAATCGAGATTAAAAATCAATAAGCATTTCTTTTGAATCCTTGGGCATACATATGTTCATGATACTTGATGCTCTTTTTGATAGAGAAGATCTGTTTTCTTAGAGAATCTTGTTGAACCTTAAGTTGTTGATCATCTTTTGTTTTATTCATGATTGATTCACATGAAAATAATGCTAAGTCATCAGTAGATGACAAAAATTCCTTCACAGGTTTCTCCATTCAATATCATGTAGCCTCCCTTCGGACAAGATATGAGTACATATATCGAAGATATGAGAAAAAGAAGGAACAATATTTTTTTTTTACGGAAACAGAATATATTCAAATCTTAAAAAAATTCATTCCAAAAGAGAATTGTGAAAGACATAACACTAAGAAAAATTGATTAATCGTTACCTTATGTTAGCTCAGTTGAACCCACCAAGCGTTGGTATGTCAAGGTTGTTATCATATTTTAGTATCAAAACTCATAAGTCGCTTGATTACATTACTAGAGTCAACTTCGTTAGGTTAGATTAGGAAGTCTAGAAATATTGAGACATACGAATATTACTCTGACAACCCTAAGATTCTGAAGACTTATCGACAATTACGATAACATCATACTTCTAGTTGAGGTTAGTAATACATGACTTGACTTGTTTCAATTTATTATCTACATTACTTTCAAGTCGTTTAGATTGAAAACATAACATGCAAAGTTATATATGTGAAACTTTAGTATTAAAGACTTGATCATCTCATTATGATTAAAGTGTCAAGGAAGAATATACAGGTTGTATCACAACTTATGTATATTGAATTAGGAAGTATAATGCTTATCTTTTGAACTACGTAATTGCGACATAGTAACTTGTTACTAGATTGTGTAATGATATTATGAATAATTTCATGCCTAGAAAACTATGTTTGATTACATGAGTTAAAGCCGTGGAGAAAGGCCGTGGTGTAACAACCATTGAGTAGATTGATTACATTCTAAATGCTCGTTAAGCATTCTTATAAGTTGTTATCAAGCTACGGATCTTGTACAACAAGGTGCTGAACGTACACATATGGAACCATAAAAGAACTTGAAGAACGAATAAATCAAAAGTGTTGAAGATTCAATAAATCAAGAAGCATTATGGAGATTGAGTTGAAAGATTAATTTTTAAATTCGTATGTAATTGATAGTTTTGTCACTAAAATTAACAAGGGGGAGATTTTTAGAGCATCGCTCGGTAAAATTAAAAGTTTTGGTATGTCAAACTTGTTTTCAAATTTAGTTGATCAATACTGCGTATATATAATATACTAAGGTGAGTCTTGGACTTGGAATAGAGCATGGTAGCTCATTATCATAATTCACCAATCGACCTTGAAGACTGAAGAATAATGGAGACGTATACATCAACAAAGGTATGTGAAGACTAACTATCCTGTTTACTCAAATTATCTACCATTCTATCTACTGAGACATGTCGTATGACTTTGGTAATATAAATGAACATTACAAAGAATAAATTCGAGTACATGGTTCTTCCTGAGCTTCTTTTCTCACTAATTTTGTGGCTTTTATGTCCCCCCGCCTTTTTTTTTAATGAAATCTAAGATTACGGTTTGATTGATTTCTGATTTTCAGTATCATTGGGGTGAAGTGGTTTGAGGTGAAGAGTATGGTGTGCCATTTATTTGTGAAATAGGGGAATATGAAGATTTAGTTAGTACTTGATTACCCTTCAGCAAGTATGTGTTAAATCTGTTAATCTCCCGTAGAATGGTGAAACAACTTTCGTATTAGAAACCATTTTGTCTTTGTCATTCTTCTTTACATCTTCGTTCCTGAATTATGAGCAATGATTAAATTTAAAGATTATAATAATTTTGCAAATTCAATTTTTAAGTTCAATTTTTTTGAATTATTCTTAATATCGCATCAGCTTCAGTTTCCCCGCTTCTTTTGCATCGATTCATTTGCTTGATGCAACAACATATTGACCGACTAATTTTTTGATAGTATGAAAACGATTAGGCAATCCATCTCTTTCACGATGATTGAGTTCCCAGTTTCTTCATAAAAAAATTCATTTTTTTTTTGCCAATAGCTCGTTGTTGTGCACCTTTGATAACATCAAGTGTAATATATACGTAATTTCTACAAATACTTTCATCTTCTCCCGTTAATTTGGACCACGAACTCAACTAGCAGTTAGACATGATTTTCGCATGCTACAATTTGATGTCACTTTTTGCAACAAAATTTGAATAACATTTGTTTAGAGATGATTAGAGAAGGTGTGGACAAGATGTAATTTGAAATGGGTTAAATGGTAAGTATTTATAGGGAATTCAAAAAGAGTGAACCTAGCCGTTAATCGATACATGCTGCATCGCCCGGCTAAACATCAGACGCTCAACACAACATCTTTAACGTGGCAGATATCGCGTCCCGATGTACAAACCATCAAATTTATTGGTTTGTCACTCTAAGGGCAGAGCTAGGAATCTAGATATGGATAGGCAGATTTGACGAAATTTTGAGATATGCAAAACTTCAAAAATAGGCTCAGAGCCCATTACACATAAAGCCAACCCAGCGAGTAGGAAACTGCCTACCTTACGATGAGCTGGCTCCGCCCAGGCCATTTATTTTGGTAAATTGGCCATTCTTTAGATTTTCCCTTCCCATAGGCACCTGTTAGAACTTAGAATACAAGTATTTGTCTATGTGTAGATGCTGCTAGTAGTTCGGAAGCATTATTGTCCAATATCATGTTAACATTGACATGTGAGAAAATATCCAGATATTTCATCATTTACCATAAAATCACATTGTCGTACCACGTTCATTTAGATTTAGAGTCCACCTCGATAACGTTTTGACCTTGCTAGGGCGGACTGCACCTCTTGTAACCTACTTGCTAGTATCATTGACGTGGTGCTGATCAAGATATCTTAGCAGTTGGATCAACCATTGATCCGTAGAAGTTTATCCATCCATCCGTTCAGGGTTATTTCTTTGCATATAGGCATGTAGGCCATCAAAGTTCTATGGAAAATCCAGCAGGCTGTTGGCATTCGAACTTCGAAGACCCCTTCTACTGTGTGCCAAATTGTCCATGACTATCAACAATAATATTCGTAAAAACCTATGTCAACGGAGAAAATTGCTACCAAGAAATAACACCACACTTTGTTGGATACTACGTGGTGAAATTACTTCTTTATTTTGTCCCCTATGTGGTTGTGTCAGGTTATCGATGGTGAAATTACTTTGAAATAAAATTAGTACCAAATATATTTCACATGGCTTAGAATGATTAATTGGGTTGCAGTGTGAAAGACTGAAAGTCATGTTAAGTGTTAACAGTCACTCATTCTGATAATGCTAGAGAGAACCCATTAAAGTAGAATCATGTTTTTGGGCATACATGAAAATTTCAGGTCATACTGAATAAAGATAAAAATGGATTGTAAATAGTAAATCCAAAAACCCTTTAACCAAATATTTTAAGTAATGGCAAATTTATCCTTTTTGTGTTAGTGTTAATAATAATGATTAGCTCTTAATAATTTGATTAGTGTTTAATGTAAATGATTAGTGATTAAGATAATTAAGTTATAAAAGTTTGTGTTGATGATAATTTTTGGCGAGAAAAAAAAGTTAGGTTTTTTTGGAGAAGAAGAAGGGGAAGTGAGGAAAAACTTGTATTTTGATTCAAACATTTATGAGGAATCCAAAGCTTTTAATACACAGGTATATATCTATTTTATGTTTAATTTCATTTTTGTAGGTTGAAATCATCAAAAAAAATAATTTTTTTTATCGCTGGTTCGGCAAGCCAGGTATAGGTTCGGCTTATAATTATCAGCCGAACCCACTTGGTTCATTATAAATGATGAACAATTCGGCTCACTGGAATGTTTGAAGTTATCGGCCGAACTTGTATTTTGTTACTAGTTCGGCTTATTTGAAAATTTCATAACAAGCCGAACCTATTCCTGAGAGTTGTTCGTAAAAAAACTTGTTAATGTTCGGCTTATGTGGTGAATATCGTGATAGCCGAACCTTCAAAAATGCTAGGTTCGGCTTGCTCGTTAATTAGTATATGTGCCAAACTTTGTCATTAAATTTCCTAAATGAATAGTAAACTGGACGAACCAAGTTCGGCTTAAAATTAAAGTCATCGAATAAGCCGAACAACAATTGAACCTCATATCTATTTAAGGTTCGGCTTAAAATTCATATAAATTTTAAGCCGAACTGTTCATATACACTTTCAGGTTGAAATTATCAAGAACAGTTCGGCTCAAAACTCAACTCAATTATGAGCCGAACCCAATACTGTTACCATGAAAAACCCTAGTTTTTTTAGGAATTAAACCCAATTAGAAGACGTTTTTGAACGCCTACTTGTTGCTTTTTCCTTCGTACGAACCATTATGTAGTTGAGTTCAATCGACGATTAAATTTTCACGAATCAACGATTAATCACGGTGATGAATTTTTTTTCTTCTCATGAGGGAGGGGAAGATCGTTCGGCTAGAGACGAAGATGAAGAAATGATAGAAACCGATTTTAGGTTTTTATATTAAGGGTAAGGATAGATTAGTAATTTAAACGGTTTAAGGGTATATGAGTAATTGAACTACCCACTAGATACCCCTTATAAGGTCACCCTAGATGGGATTATTATTTTGTATGCCCTGAAATTTTCTTGTATGTCCTAAAACATGGTTCTTAAAATAGGGTGCAAACTTCTTAAGTAGTACTGTACGAGTTTCATTTATGTTACTGACGAAGCACCAACTTAAACAAACATGTCAGATAATTACTTGATGATCGATTACAAAACACAATTGATAACCTGACACAACCACATAGTTGGTAAAATATAACGAAGTAATTTCACCACGTGGAGTCAAACAAAGAGTGGTGTTATTTCTTGGCAGCAATTTTCTTCGTTGACATAGGTTTTTACGAATATGATTGTTGGGACATATCGATAAAATGGCCACTTAGAACCTTATAAATACTTCCAACACTCAGTCCAATCTCAGTACCTTCACCAACGTTTTAGGTTATCAGTTAATTCTTTAGGTTTTGTTGGAAGTTAAACCAAGATATGGTGAAGTTTGGTTTTGGAAATCGAGTTTACCTGAGAAACAAGGTCTTTTGGTTCTAGAGAGTACTAGAAGTGTTCTATTTTAGAGTTTGGTTTATGTTAGGAAAGTGTCTTTGTTTAGAGTTTGATCTTTGTTAGGAAAGTGCTTTGAGTGGTTGTCAAGTTTGTGAACAATATAAATAGGATGCTGAGCCATGAGAGTTTGTACACCGAATTGATTATCAATGTAGTTGGTTTTGCTTCCGTGTTGTGCTATCCTCTCTCTTGCTTGATCCTACATTTGGTATCAGAGCAAGGTGAGGGGAAGAGAGAGGAGAAGGAGAAAGAGTTGAAGAGATTATTTGTTATCGGTAGAGAATTGGTTCTTAGTTTTTCGTGAAGGATATAAAAAAAAGTTTTGTTGCGTCTGCGTTGAACCTAAAGTGGTTCGTGGGGTCAAAAGGGACAGTGGTTTGAGATAAAAAAATAATAATAAAAGTTTGATGAATGAGGTATGTGGTTCGTTGTGATGGGTATTCACTATTCACCAATAAGTTGTGCATCTGTGGAGTTTGAAACCGAGAGGAATTAGAGAAGAATTGATAGATGCCGTGTTCCGAGCTGATGCTGCCATTATTAAGATGAGATGGTGTGATGAACGATGAAGATGATGCTGCAAAGTGCGAACAGATAGAGATGGAGGATGGAGATATGGATGGTGATTGAAGGCTGGTGAAGAATGGTTAGTATATGGAAGGTGCCAGTTTTAGGAAACCGAACAATATATAGAAGGTGCCACTTTTAAGAAACTGGTTTATATTTGGAAGGTGTCAGTTTTAGGAAACTTTTGTTCCAGGGCTTGTTTTTGGAAGGCGACAATATTTGGAAAATTTTCAGGGAGAAGCTTGAAGTTTTCTTTAAAAAAAAGAAGGTTAGCTGCTGATTATGGAATGGGTGGTTTAGCGCCAGTGAAGGAAAGTTTGATTGAGTTGATTAGTGGTTTGAGCTGGAAGTTAAGAGATGTGATTATGATGACTGTGAAAGGTGGTTTGCAAAGAACAAGGGTTGCTATGGCAGAGCATTGGGGTTTCGCAAGAGGAAGAACTGATGTCGAGGAGACGGCGGTGCTGACAGATGGGTTAGAATGGTATAGGGAATTATAAAGAAGGTATCTCTACCATCCACTGTTGGACAAATCTAGTGTGTGATGGTTGGTTACAGTGGTTTTTTCGTTGCAAAGGGTTCTACCTGTTCACGGTGGTTATGTTTGAGCTTAAGGGATGATGGTAGCATGTTGGAGTTTAAGCTCAAACATGTTGGAAGAAGTAAAGTGTGGTTGAAGAGTCTGTGGCAGAAACTTTGAAATCCTACAAAGTGTGGCAGACTTTGTAAAGAAGTACGCTTGTGGCAGAAGCGTGACGACAAGATTGTGAGAGAATCTTGAAGAGTAAAGAAGTGCGAAAGTTTCGGCTTAAGAAAAGCGTAAAGAAATAAAGATGAAGAAACAAAGAAGAAAAGAGAAGAAGAAACAACAGTAAGGTTGTGAAGAAAGATAAGTAATCACCATGAGGTGATGAGAGAGTGAAGAGAAGAGACGTCACAAGGGTATGATCGTGAGAAGTGAAGAAATTCCAGTGTTGAATTTGAGAAGAGAGAACAACAATAGTGGGTGAAAATCCCATGAGTTGTAGAGAACAACAATAGTGGGTTAAAATCCCATGAGTTGTAGATGCCAATGATGCCGGGAAATATCAGAAAATGAGGTGAGATGGAAAAAAATAGAGACTGAAATGATACCGAAAAAAAATGAGGCTAAAATCCCATGGCTGTTAGAGACTGAAATGATACCGAAAAAAAAATCAGAAAAATTAGGTAAGATGGATCATTGCAGTAGTGAAGTAGGTAAACAAAAGTAGAAGATGAGCTACAATGCTCAGTGATGAGTTACATAATTTGGTTTCTAGCTTGTTAAGGATGGTGTTCCGCTGCGATAAAGAAGAACGTGAAAAGAAGTTTGTGATGGTTGATATGGTATGATAGTAGTACGAAGTAAGTGTTTGACGAAATTCCAGTAGGATCATGAAATTGGGATAAGCTATAATTGAGTATCAAGGAGTAAGGGTTTGTTGGTTGTATCTTTGAAGATGAGAAAAGACAAGAATGTGCTAAATGTTTATCAATGGAAGAAGAAGAATAGAAAATGAGAAAAGACAAGGACGTGCTAACGTCGATTAATGGAAGAAGCTGAGGAGTACAAGAGGGTTACGGAATTCTTGTTGAATGATATCTTGGTTTAAGGGAGGATGTTGGAAGTCAAACCAAGATATGGTGAAGTTTGGTTTTGGAAATCGAGTTTACTTGAGAAACAAGGTGTTTTGGTTCTAGAGAGTACTAGAAGAGTTCTATTTTAG
>JAJJMB010017971.1:607696-626462 GCA_023531105.1 Papaver atlanticum | reverse complement strand
AACAAGGTGTTTTGGTTCTAGAGAGTACTAGAAGAGTTCTATTTTAGAGTTTGGTTTATGTTAGGAAAGTGTCTTTGTTTAGAGTTTGATCTTTGTTAGGAAAGTGCTTTGAGTGGTCATCAAGTTTGTGAACAATATAAATAAGCTGTTGAGCCATGAGAGTTTGTACACCGAATTGATTATCAATGTAGTCATTTTTTCTTCCGCGTTGTGCTCTCTCCTCTCTTGCTCGATCCTACAGGTTTTTATATATGTATATTTTTACTGCATTTACAGTATGAATAACAACCCCATATCTGTGGTGAGCGAATTATTATTGATTTATGATAGTGGTGGTGGTGGTGGTGGCGTAGATGAGAGTGTGTTTTCGGGTTCGATTCCAACTTACAAAAACATTTTGAGTTTAGATTCCATTTTACGTGACACCATAATCTTACACAAATCAGCGGTGTTAAGGTATCATGATAGAGGAAGATTATGGTCGTACACACCATGAAATTATGTTTCATGGGAGCTACTGAGAGAGTGGTCGACCAAGCAAAGAGGGGAATGCCGTGAAGATAATCTACTTTTGGTCTGTCGAAAGACTAGGCAGTTTCCAGGTCCACTTTCGCACGTTCGATTAAGCTCAATAAACAAGGAGTAGTGCCATGGTTTACCATCAAGTTAGCTCTATTTCTATCTAAATATCGATGCTGATTTTCTTCCTGGGTCTTCCTCTGAATGGAAATGCGATACTCTCGAGATTTTGTAGTCCCAATTAATTTAATGGCAGTACAATACTATCTCAAGATTTTGCAGTCCCAATTAAATTAGTGGCAGTGCCACATTGTCAAGATTTTGTAGGCTCACTTAAAGTATAGTTTATGCAAAGTATTGAGCGGCTAAGATACGTAACGTTGTTTAAATAATTATTTTAATCTCTCTATATTCATTATGATATACAAAAAGAAAAACTATTAATGTCAAGAAATATTATACATTGTTTAATTGTTTTTTTTTTTCCTGAAGCTGATTACATTTAATCCACAGTAGTAGCAGATGGTGAGTTGGTGTTAAAGTCATGGAGAATAAAATCTCAATTGGCAATGGATTATTTCTAGGAGAACGTAACGCAATTTTGATAAGAGTGTTGCCGGAAAAGTTGGTTGAATACGCAACAAAAGAATTTCCAAGATAAAAAACATACTTTAAACTTTGTTTTTTCTTAAATGGATCGTTAATTTGAAGGAAACAAATTTGTACCCAAATAATGAATATTGGTTATTTCCATGAAAAGATGGCTAATTCTATGAAAGTAATCCCCATCATTTCGTTATTTCTATGAAAAGATAGATAATTCTATGAAAATAATGTCTATCAAACCGATAGGGAATAAAATTTAACAGAATATTTGACTGATCTTTATGTATTTAGAACTATTAATATATTTGTACGACCGGAAATGGTACCCTCAAACCAACCATAACAACAAAGGCACAAGATCACTTTCAATCCTACAAAGTTTCCCCGCTGCTTTTTAATGTAATATGCCATGATTCTAATTTCGTTTTGAGCTGAAACAATCTATAATACCCACAAATGCCAGTACCAAACCCAATTCTCTGCGAAGCCGGAAAAGAATCGTGAGAACTAATCAGGAAACAACCAGTGGTGAAACCCTTCTCCACTCTGGTTCTAAGAGGTCAATTTCTCCTATGGATTGTGATCCACCAGCAAAATACTCAAACACAAACCTATCCCCTTGGGTTCTGGCAACTTCCCCTGAAAAGTTGCAGGATCAATGTTAATACAATCGTGAAATTGCCGTGGTTTAGGGAATGAGATGGCTATTTCTATCCTAAATTCATTCCTGCGAGCTTGTAAACCATTTATTTTATTCTTGTCAGAAACTCGATTAAATGACAGGAATAATGTGAGGGTTTGCAACTCTTTGGGTTTTCCTCACTATCATTATGTTTCGGTTAGAGGAAGAAGTGGGGGTCTTTTACTTCTCTGGAAAGACTCCGTTGAGTTAGAGGTGATATCTTCTTCAGCCAACTTAATTTACTGCAATGTTGCTGCTTAGCTCTACATACCTAAATGGGAACTATTATGTGTGTATGGTCCACCTGCGCAGCAGAATAGGGACAATTTTTGGGTAAGAACTTCATCTCTTATTGCTTTTATCAATTATCCTTGGTGTATGATTGGTGATTTAAATGTGCTGATACATTCTCATGAGAAACATGGAGGTTCTCAAACTATTGATATTATCTGTCATGAATTTAGGAATTTTATTAGAGATAGAGATGTGGTAGATTTGGGTTATGCTGGACCTGCATACACTTGGTCTAACAATGCCATCCATTCTGACACTATATTAGAAAGGTTGGATAGGGTACTTTCACATATTGCTTGGAGATTGCTTTTTCCAGAGGCTGCAGTGCTACATCTACCTAGAATATATAGTGACCGTGCTCCCATTCTGATGAATACAATGTGGAAACTTCCTAAAAAGAACATGAAGTATAAGTTTGAATATTTCTGGACTGAGCATCCACAGTTCATGGAGGAAATTCAAAGAAGTTGGGAAGCTACCGATGGACCCACTATTGGTAGATTGCAAAGTCTGGGTTCAAAAATTCTTAAATGGAGCAAAGCTACTTTTGGTCATTTGTTTAATGAAATTGAAATGGAGAAAAGTAAATTTCTTGAAGTGCAAAAAAAAATCTCACTTGTATGACACTAGAGATGAGGAAAATGTTATCTTGCAGAGGATAGACGATCTACTGAAAAGGGAGAGGATGTTTTGGGAGCAAAGGAATAAGTCCAGATGGATTCCGAATAATGATAAGAATACAAGGAGCTTCCATCTTTCAGCCACTTATAGAAGAAATAAAAACAACATTCTGGCTACTAAGGATAATGATAATTTATGGGTTGCGGAACCTGATATAATTAAGTCGCTTCTTGTAAACCACTTACAAAGCATTTTTACTAAAGATCAGTGTGTTACCCTTTGTCTTTTTCTCTTGATTGCACTAACCCTATTTCTCAGGTCGAATGTAACGGATTGGGTGCAGTGCCTTCTCCCGATGAAATATACACCACCATTAAGAACATTGGATCCTTGGGGGAACCAGGACCTGACGGGTACCCGACCATCTTTTACAAAAAGTGTTGGCCTGTTGTTGATGCTGATGTTATTGAGCTGGTTCAAAATTGCTTCAAGTTTGGCGAATTAACTCCTGGTTTGAATCATTCGTACCTTGCGCTTGCTCCTATAGTCAAACATCCATCTGTACCAAGTGATTATATACCCATCGCATTATGTAATGTATTGTATAAAGTAGTCACTAAAATAATCACCTCTAGAATCAGTCCTTTACTCAATAATCTGATTGATCAATCTCAATCTACATTTATACCCGACAGACAAATTCTAGATAATATAGTGATTGCTATAAAGCTGTTTCATTTAATGAACAACTCAACTTCCGTACTTGGGTCTTTTGCTCTTAAATTAGAATGAGAAAAGCCTATGATAGGGTAGATTGGGACTTTTAAGTCATGCGATTCAGAGTTTTGGTATTTCTGGTAATGTTCATAAGCTTATTATGAGATGTGTAACTTCTGCCACCTTTTCAGTGTTGATTAATGGGTATCCGGAAGGGGGTTTTCGCATGGGAAAGAGGTATACAGTGAGGATGTCCGCTCTCTCTCTACTTATTCATCATTTGTTCCCATAGTTTATCCATCCTCATACACAATATGGAGAGACAAGGATTATATGCAACATACAAACTAAACAGATGGGCTCCCTCTGTTACACATACAATGTTTTCGGATAATGTTATGCTATACGGGACTCTGACTGACTCAACTATTGATGCGATGCAAACCATTCTTCACCAATACTACACATTGTCAGGCCAACAAGTCAACTGTGCCAAATCTTCTATACATTTCAGCAAAATGGTGACTCCAGAAAGGCAAATGGTAGTGAAATCTATTTTGGAGGTAAGGACTATGGATAGCCAAGAGAAATACTTGGGTGCGAATATTTTGCAGCATGGAAATAGTTGTACTTTTTATAACTATTTGATAGAGAAGATGGAGAACAGATTGCCAGGCTGGAAGCGACACAATCTGACACATGTAGGAAGGACTACTATGATTTAGTCAGTTTTAGCACTTATCCCTGTCTATTATATGGCTACGTCGCTGCTCCCAAAGAATGTGATTAAAAGGATGAATCAGATCTTATGTAATTTATGGTGGGGACATTATTCGGAGCATAGGAAAATGCACTTTCTTAAGTGGGATTGGTTCCTTACTAGCAAAGATAGGGACGGATTGGGGTTGAGATCTTTGAAAGATTTGAATAAGGATTTGGTGACAAAATTGGTATGGAGATTCTTACAACACCCAGAATCTCTGTGGAGTAGGATATTACATGCCAAATATTTACGAGATATTTCTTTCTGGGAAGCAAAGAAGCCGCAAAGATGCACATCCACTTGGGATGCTATGCAAGGTATTAGATCTACGTTAAAGGAAGGATGCAACTGGTTAATTGGGAATGGTAATAAGGTCAGGGTATGGACTGATCCCTGGATTCCGAGTTAAACTGGGAATACCCCTACTCTATTTACTACACATAATGTGCTGAACATTCAATTTGTTAGGGATTTGTTCAATCCAGAAGGTACTGCCTGGAATATTGAGTTAGTGCGACAGGTTTTTGAACCGTTTGAAGCTGAGCAAGTTCTTAAGATATACATTTTTAATGGGGAGGAAGACAGACTTATTTGGACACCTACTACACATTGTGATTTTTCAGCTCAATCATTTCAGAAACTGTTAATTGCCAATGCAGGTGAGTATTCTTTACTGAATGATGATACTTTCCCTTGGAAAAAAATTCTTGGATGTGAAGAAGATAGCTCCAAGAATCTTAGACTTCGCTGGAGAGTGGTGCATGGAGGGATTTGGGTTGTAAACCAAATTGTTAGGTTCATTGAAGGTGTGCACACTGATTTTCGTTTATGTGATAATGGTCCGGAGTCTGTCTAACATCTGTTTCTCCATTGCCATGTTACTCAAGATGTTTTATTTGCTTGTCCTCTAATCCTGAGGTTGCATAACATCAATGTGGGTTCTGTAAAAGAGTTGCTGTCCTCATGGATTTTGGTGCAAGATAACAACTATACATTCAACTTGGGAGTATGTATGTTGTGGGATATTTGGAGAGGCATAAATGACTTAGTCCTTGAGCATAAACCTATTAATATCCAGTTTATTATAACACATGGGATGTACTGGTTTAATATGTTTTATTATTATGAGGGGTCTGATGTTAAAGACACAGTCCATATTCAGACCTCTACTGCTACTGTTAGGATCAGCGATGGAGACCCCCTCATGCAAATATGAAAAAACTGAATGTATATGCATCATGGCGGATAGATAGATCTTCTTGTGCAATGGTGGGCAGAAATCAGGCTGGGAAGTTCTTATGTGCACAAGCGGATATAGCTGATTGTCAGAGTCCTCTACTCGCAGAAGCTTCAGGGTTCCTGCTAGCTGTCAGGCTTGCCGCGGATATGAAGTTCAATGAAGGGGACTCTCAAAGAGTGGTTCTTGCATTAAACGGAGTAACTCCCAATGTCCCTTGGAGGCTATTTCAGTATATTGATCAGATCAAATTGATGGTTAGTAAATTTGATCAGGTGGTATTTTTGTTCGTTCCGCGAGAGGCAAATGAAGTTGCCCATGTACTCGCTGCCTATGCTATCAGGCATAATGTTAACATATGGTGGATATCTTCTCAACTTCTTTGTATTTCTTCATGTCTTTCTATGGAAGAAATTGATGATTATTCTGGTTAAGTGTTTTGCTTTTGTTTGTCTGCTCATTTTAGCAGTCTAAAAAAAAAACTATCATTATTATGGTTTAATCTAATCCTTCTTGTTTCCTAAAAAAGGTTTTGCTAAAAGTATCTCCTGGTCAGTGATAGAAATAGAGAAGGCAATACCCGTGGTCATATGTTATTGTTGATCGCTTGATTTAGGTATGTATCTTATATAATTCATTACTTAATTAAATGCTTGAATTACCTTAACTGATCTTTTAATTTATTTGGTAAGTTTAAGAGTTTTCCAAATTAAGAACCTTTCTTTAAAACTAGAATAATGTAGTCAGAGAAAATGTCAGAAAAAAGAAAGAAAGAAGGAATTTGGCCTTCTGTCACGATTCTGTGCGATGCTATCATCTCTCTTTGTATATATAGTTATCCCCCAACTAAAGCATTTTGTCTTCATCATTGAATCTAAGAAAGGAACCAGATTTTTGTGAATGTATTTGGTATAGACAGGCATAATGTTACATTACGGGGACAATAGGTAAACTAGTAGATGCAGTGTTCTCTTACTTTTCCTATAGGTTCGGTCAATAATCCGTCAGATACCATTTTTTCAAGAAAAATGCAGAAAGAATTAGGTAAGTTTTAGAGTATAACTATAAAGAAAATATTGATAAACTTTCACTTACTTTTCCAAAATAAATATTGATAATCTAGAAAAAAAATGAACATAGTCGACATCAGTTTCGAGGTGTGAATTTTTTTTTTGTTTTGACAAAACTAATTGTGACAAATTCGTGACATTCTCCAATACAACCACATAGGATAATAGTTTCTTTTTTCCAGTTTGACTCAAATATCTTTTACTTCGTTATTAAATTATTACACGAAGAATGTCATTTGAAAGTTGCTAAGAAAAAAAAAATTGTTCACAAAAATGATAACACCCTATGTTGCAATCTACGACTTAAAATTACTTTGTTATAATTTGGTGAAGGTGGTGGTATACAATGTATGGATGGAAAAATTATAATAAAATCTCTTGACTCGTGGGTTGCAACAAAGGGTGTTGTCACTTTTATAAACAATTTTTTTTGTTGAGATAAATAATCCGAATGTGATCGTTGGGATAGTAAAAATATCAACTTAGAAAACCTTGCAAATGAAATCTGTACACATCAATATTGAGTGAATTATCAATTTATAATAATGATATGGTATGAGAGTGTTTATTGTTATGTTGTCGATGTTTTAGGAAGAGTCTAGAATAGTCTAGAATCTTCTAGAGGTTTCCTTATTTGCCTAAGTTCGGGAGTTTCCTGATTTAGCTATGTTTGAGGTTTCCTAGTATAACTCATATACTTGGAACTCAAGTTTGTGGTTTCCTAGTATAACTCTTATACTTGGAACTCAAGTTTGTAACCTATATAAATAGGTGTACAAGTCCTAAGGAAACACACACAACACAGTTTAGAGAAGAATTCTCACAATTAGAGAATTTTAGGGTTTAAAACGTTTTGTTCATAGAGAATTTTTTGGAGTTTGTGAACAGCATTCTGCTGGTCGTAGTTTTGGTGATTGATTCATCAATCGTTAAGGTTTAATTCTCTGTAATTTTTTCTAATAATAAGAGTTGATAGTAGCCGTTTGTGGACGTAGGCATATTTCCGTACCACGTTAAATTTTGTGTCTTTCTTGTTTCGTTTAGTGCATCTAGTTTCTGTTTTCTTTAGTTCTACATTGATCCAAAGAACTATCAGTGTCTTGTGGAGGTCTTAATCCTAACAAGTGGTGCGGTGAGGGTAGAGAGGATCATAGTTAGAAGTGAAGATGTCTAGTTCTACATCAAGTGGATTTTCAAAGGTGCATGGATTTGATATTATCAAGTTCAATGGGAAGAGTAATTTCACATCATGGCAAACTGATGTAAAAGATATTCTTGTTAGTATGAAACAAATCAAAGCTATCAAGGACAAGACAGCAACGTTACCAAAGGATTGGAGCGATGAGAAGTAGGATTACCTTATTTTGGAGGCATGTTCAACTATTCGTTTATGTTTGTCAAGGGAGATCACTCACAACTTTTCGAGTGAAATCTCTGCAAAGGTGTTGTTGGACAAGTTAGAGAAGCTCTACTTGCAAAAGGATTTGACTTCGGAACTTTACCTGAAGCGTAGACTCCATACCTTTAGGATGTCTTCAGGTAAGTCTATGATTGATCATATTAACGAGTTTAATAAGATCTGTTCTGATTTGTCTAATATCAGTGTCACTATCTCTGATACGGATAAATCTATGATATTATTATGTTCTTTACCTCCGTCGTATGATGCATTCGTTGACTATTTGTTGAGTGCGAAAACCGAAGAAGACAGTAAGTTGGTTTTCGATGATGTGGTCTCTGCTTTACAAGCTAAGGCGTTAAGGAAATAAGAGTTTGGCAATGAAGCACAAGTCGAGGGCTTGTTTTTTGATAGAGGAAAGAATGGTAATAAGAAGTTGAAGTCGAAGAATCGTTCCAAAAAGAGCGATATTGAGTGTTATTATTGTCGGAAAATTGGTCATATTTGGGCTGATTGTCTCAAGCTTAAGGCAAGAGATGAGAAATGTGAGAAATCAGATTCGAAGAATGTTGTTGCTTCGGTTGCTGAAGGAAGTGAAGCTTTAGAAGACCCAATGTGTGGTTTTGATGAGGAAATGTTAACCGTTACATCAAAGAGTTATCTTAATGATGGTTTGATGCTTGATTCCGGTGCTTCGTATCATATGTGTCCTTCAAAGGATTGTTTCACTACTTACAAAGAGGTGAATGGTGGTACTGTTATGATGGGCAATTCTAATTCCTGTAAAACAGTTGGAGTTGGTATGGTACAAGTTCGTTCGCATGGTGTTATCACAACACTTTCAGAGATTAGACATGTTCCAGATTTGAGGAAGAGTTTGATTTTGTTAGGAGTACTTAAATCTCTTGGATACAAGTATGTTGCTGAATACGGATTCTTGAAAGTATTCTACAATGGTAGTTTGAAGATGACCGGTGAAAGACATGGTAATCTATATTTCTTACAAGGAGATATAGTTTGTGGTGGAGCTATGGTTTCTCAATCAATTGATGAGAAACAGGTGGAGTCAACACGTTTATGGCATATGCGTCTTGGGCATATGAGTGAGAAAGGTATGTCCGTGTTGAGTGGTAAAGGCTTGCTTGGTGGTGAAAAAACTTGTAAGCTTGATTTCTGTGAGCATTGTATCTTTGGGAAGCAATGTAGGAGCAGTTTTGGTACCGCTGTTCACCACACGCAGGGTATGTTAGATTACATCCATTCGGATGTTTGGGGTCCCTCTCGTACAGTTTCTAAGGGAGGTGCAAGGTGGTTTGTGACCTTTATCGATGACTTTTCGAGGAGAGTTTGGATTTACACCATGAAGCATTAAAATGAAGTCACCAAGGTGTTTAAAAAGTGGATGACCATGGTAGAGAAACAACTTGGTCATGTGTTTAAGAAGATACGTTCCGATAATGGCGGTGAATACATCGAAGACCCACTAAAGGAGTTTTGTGAGGAACAAGGTATCGTTAGGCACTTCACAGTCAAGGGTACACCACAAAAAAATGGAGTAGCGGAGAGAATGAATCGAACATTACTTGAGAGAGCACGGTGCATGTTGTCAAACAGAAGTTTAGATAAGATTTGGTGGGCTGAAATAGTTAGTACGGTGTGCTATTTAGTGAATCGATCACCATCAACAACTATTAAGTGTAAGTCACCTATGGAGGTATGGACTGGTAATCCCGTGAACTATTATAATTTAAAGGTGTTTGGTTGTCCAGCCTCTTTTCATGTTAAAGAAGATAAGTTGGGTGTTAGGGCCAAGAAAGCAATTTTCTTAGGTTATCCATTAGGTGTGAAAGGATACCGTCTATGGTGTCCAGAATTGAATAAGTTCATAATTAGTCGTGATGTGACCTTTAATGAGAAAGTGATGCTTGATTCAAAGAAGTTCACAGGTTGGGACTCTCGAATTGAAAGTGAGAGTAATAGCGGTGTTGAAGATGATTTGATGCAGGTGGAGCAAAGAGTTCCTAGTTCATCTACTGTAGAAGAAGAAAAAGAAACTCTTGTATAAGATGAAGTTGAGTTTGAGGTTCCTAGTGAGGAATTTACATAGCAACAAGTTAAGAATATTCCGTCCTTGACGTCTCAACATGAGAGACGTGCACCAGTCCGTTATGGTTTTGATGAGTATGCGTCTTACGCATTATCTGTTTTTTAGGATGAGCCGTTTACCTTTGAGGAGGCAATGAGTAATACTCATGCCATTGAGTGGAAAACAGACATGGATGAGGAGATGAAGTCTCTTCACAAGAATCGCACTTGTGAACTTGTTAAGTTTCCTAAGGGACGAAAGAAGATTGGATGCAAGTGGGTATATAGGGTAAAGGATGGAATTCCAGATTGCAAGGGTATTGTTAGTGGTGTACGATACAAAGAAAGGTTAGTGGCTAAGGGATATGCACAAAGGGAAGGTGTGGATTATAATGAAGTTTTCTCTCCGGTTGTTAAACACACTTCTATCCGAGTCCTTTTAGCATTTGTGGCGCAATTTGACTTAGAGCTCGAGCAATTAGATGTCAAGACAGCATTCTTGCATGGAGATTTGGAGGAAGACATTTATATGTCACAGCCCATTGGTTATGAAGTTGCTGGTAAGGAAGATTATGTATGTCGACTTGAGAAATCATTGTATGGTTTGAAGCAATCACCAAGACAATGGTACAAGAGGTTTGATACGTTTATGTTGCAGGAAAAGTATACTCGTAGTGAATACGATCAGTGTGTATACTTTAAGAAGTTTCCAGATGGAAGTTTTGTTTATCTTTTACTCTATGTGGATGACATGCTCATAGCTGCCAAGAGCAAGTCAGAAATTAATGTTTTTAAGAAACAATTGAGTTTAGAGTTTGAGATGAAAGATTTGGGTCCGACTAAGAATATTTTGGGTATGGAGATTACTCGAGATAGATCTAAGGGGAAGTTATGCCTTACTCAGAAATCCTATCTTGAGAAGGTTCTTCGTCACTTTGGAATGCATAACCCCAAAGCTATTAGTGTTCCAATACCGCCTACAGTTAAGTTAACAAAACAATTGTGTCCTACTACAACTGAGGAGAAGGAGTTTATGTCAAAGGTTCCCTATACTAATGCGGTAGGTTCTTTGATGTATGCTATGGTTTATACTCGGCCGGATATTGCACAAGCAATTGGTTTAGTTAGTTGTTATATGGCTAACCCTGGGAGAGCACATTGGTATGCGGTGAAGGGAATTTTGAGATATCTTAATGGGACTTTGGATATTGGTTTAGTGTTTGAGAAGGAGAAAAGTTTGAAGGTCTGTGGATTTGTTGATTCAGATTATGCGGGTGATAGAGATAAGTGTCGTTCTACTTCGGGGGTATTGTTTTACATTGAGTGGAGGACCTATCATTTAGAGGTTTATATTAAAATCAATTGTAGATTTGTCTACTACGGAGGAAGAGTATATTGTTGTGACAGAGGCTGTTAAGGAAGCATTGTGGCTTCGTGGTTTAGTTGAAGACTTGGGGATTATATAACATAGTGTTGTTGTGAACTGTGATAGTCAAAGTGCTATTCATTTAGCTAAGAACTAAGTTTTTCATGCACGCACTAAGTATATTGATGTTCGTTATCATAAGGTACGAGAAGTGGTTGATAACGGATCAGTACAACTATTGAAGGTTGATACTGAAGATAATCCAGCAGATATGTTGACGAAAGTCGTTCCGAAGGTCAAGTTTGAGAAGTGTCTCCGCTTGATCAATGCTGCTCGTTGTTGAGGCCATAAGGGCATTAGAGACTACGGTTAACTTGTGAAGATCAAGCTCAGTTTGGTGGAAACATCGTCAAGGTGGAGAATTGTTATGTTGTCGATGTTTTAGGAAGAGTCTAGAATAGTCTAGAATCTTCTAGAGGTTTCCTTATTTTCCTAAGTTAGGGAGTTTCCTGATTTAGCCATGTTTGAGGTTTCCTAGTATAACTCATATACTTGGAACTCAAGTTTGTGGTTTCCTAGTATAACTCTTATACTTGGAACTCAAGTTTGTAACCTATATAAATAGGTGTACAAGTCTTAAGGAAACACACACAACACAGTTTAGAGAAGAATTCTCACAATTAGAAAATTTTAGGGTTTAGAACGTTTTGTTCATAGAGAATTGTTTGGGGTTTGTGAACAACATTCCGTTGGTCATAGTTTTGGTGATTGATTCATCAATCATTAAGGTTTAATTCTCTGTAATTTGTTTTAATAATAAAAGTTGATCGTAGCCGTTTGTGGACGTAGGCATATTGCCGAACCACGTTAAATTTTGTGTCTTTCTTGTTTCGTTTAGTGCATCTAGTTTCTGTTTTTTTAGTTCTACATTGATTCAAAGAATATTAGTGTCTTGTGGAGGTCTTAATCCTAACATTTATTTGGGTTTAATTCTAATATAATGAACATTTTGAGTGTCGGTTCCATTTTTCGTAACACCATAATCTCACACAAACGGCCGATGTTAAACCATGAAGATTAGGGTGATACATTCCATGAAATTATATGTTTCGTGAAAGTTAGACAGATAAAGAGGTCGGTGAACTTAAGAGAGGTATATCCTGAAAACAATCTACTTCTGATTCATCGAGAGATGTTGGCAGGGAAAAAGTATTACTCTGCATACTTTCAAAATCCATTTTGGTCTAGTTGATGTCCCCAACGGAGAAGGAGTGCTGCCATGATTTACAATTAATTCAATTTTATTTTTATATAATAATAATCAATATTGATTGTCTTTCTAGGCTGTTTTTTGGCAGTATTTTTTTAACGCTTAATTGAAATCCATAATTACATATCAATAACCTTTTCGTTAAGGGATAAAATAAAAAAGATAAAGAAAAAATTATGAAAACTAGGCCTTTTCTTAGAGTGTGAGAGAAATTCAACTCTGATTATATAATTTGGCGGACGAGGGAGTATATATATGTTAAAAAAAACAGTGCTTCCGGAAAAGAGAGCGAACGGTGTACACATAACTGACATACAAATTAGGGATATTTTGATTTTGGGTCACAAAAAATGACTAGAGTTGCGTTTAGGTCACCACAAAATTTTAATTAGAGTTTGGGTCACGGACCGTCTTTAACTGTTTGGGGACTCAGTTATATCCTGAATGACTAAAATGACCTTAACGGTCACCTAGTTTTACTAACTAAACCAAACAGATCCTAATCTTCAATGTCCGGCCATTAACGTGAATTACAACACTTCTTAGTGAACCGTGAATGGTATTTCTTTTTCTTAGCTAGTCTACACTACATCATTACCTTCTCCATCAAAGGACAAGAATTGTTTTATGTTATCATTTTGCCTAATTCCACAATCATCAATCGAAACCAAAATCCGCACGATAGTAATACCGCTGCAACTCAAGATCCAAAATTGGGAGAAAACTTTACACTGCAAATCAGGTTAATTCTCTTCAAATCCCCTTCTCAATTAAGTTTTATTTCCTTTCTCCCAGATTTAGTAGTACATATCTTATTCAACATCTGGGTTCTATCCCTAATTATCACTGTGATTCGCGCAATGGAAACCCTTAATTGATAATTCTGCCATCACTATTAATCTTAAATCTATTGCATTCTTTAGGCACTTCTCCACTATCACCATAAGAAGACAAGAAGTTGAATTGAATGAGAAGAGATGCAAATGCAAATACTTAAGTTATCATTTTGCGTGATTTTTTGTTGTTGTTGTTGTGTTTTTACTCATTTCCCATGATTGATGTATATGAATTTGAGAAGGGAGATGTGAGAGTGTTAAAGACAGTTTTTGCTGCAGAGAATGAGGTACAATGGATTTAGGAAATAAACAACTAGCTCATCTCTGGTGCTTGTGGAAAGGCCTGACGAGTGTTCTTGAGATTGAATGTCTGTTCTCTCCACCACCACGCCGTTACACACAGACGTTGTTAACTACATACAAATTAATTAAAAAATAAATAAAATGGTAACGGTGAACGACGGTCCGTGACCCAAACTCTAATTAAAATTTTGTGGTGACTTGAACGCAACTCTGGTCACTTTTATGTGACCCAAAATCAAAATATCCCTACAAATTAATATGTGATCATCCTGTCATAGTTTTAAGAACGCAATAGATAGAATTATATCAATAGAAGTCTGATAGATTCGAGATTTTACAAATGATCCTAGCATAGTTTTAAGATTATTATACGTAGAAATTTGTAAGTGGAAGTGTTACAATTTGTGATTTTGCAATGATACTACCGTAGTTATAAGTTCGCAACATGTAGAAATTAGCAAGTGAAAGTGCGTTCATCTCGAGATTTTGCAAACAAATGAACCATTAATTATTAGCGTACGTAAATTTATAAAAAAAATCGAGGTTTTGCATGTTGTAACAAGAGAGATTTAATATTTGACAACCAAGAGGATTATAATTTTCACATTTCATTGACCATAGACGAAGTAAATATTGATAGTGATTTATGTTATTCATTCCACACTAATCCTTTTAGATTTTTTCTAACCATGAAATTAGATATTTAACCTCAACAAACAAATATTCCTGACCTTGAAGTTTTGGAGAATAAAATATCGAAAGTTGAAGTATTTGAATTTTTTAGGATTCTTAATGTTCTAGGTTATTATATTCAACATAGACAAAGATTTTGCTAGAATATTTTGTGAAAAAAATTATACTCCATACTCCCTCCTCAGATAAAAAGTGAGCTTTCTGGTATTTGCAAAAAATCTAAGGAAAACATAAGAGAGAATTTTTTTTTTTGTTTTTTTTTCTTCTTATCTACAAGTCATTTTTTATGTTCTTTTTTTGTGTTAAAATTTCGAGTTCACATATCTCATAAACTAAAAGTCGGATATTCATAAATGTTATATTATTAGAATTATTTTATAAAAGACACTACCAAATTCTTTAGATTTCTTAAAGAAAATTTTAACAAAACCAATGGTTAGTAAGGATTTGTTTGGGATGAAAATGAAAAGGATCACCGATAAGAACAAAATAATAATAAAAAAAAACTTTTGTGGCACAAAGGGAGTATATGTTATTTAATTACACAAAAACTTCTTAAAATATTATTTAAAATGAAACAAAAGAAACACTAACTTATGCTTTATAATATGTTGATTTTCTTCATCGAGAAGGAAGAAAATTCAAGATGTATTTGAATGATCTCTGTATATTCAAAACTTTCAACATATTTATGTATGTGCAATATATGTGAAGTTCAACATTATTGTGTATTGGTATCGGTAACCCGACAATAACACTAAATGGTACTTGTTGTGAATTATTATTATCTAATTAAATAAAAGGAAAAGATGAGTTTGCGAAAATCTTACTTGTTTCAGATTTGAAATATGTATACAGGATCTTCTTAAAGTGCCCGATCTAGCCAAATTCTTTCGAAAGTCGGAGGTTCAAGACCACCCATGTGAAGTTCAACATTATTCTTTATTGATGGCGGTAAATCAACAATAACACCAAATGGTACTTGTTGTGAGTTATTATCTAATTAGAAAAAAAAATGAATTTGCACAAATCTTACTTGTTTTGGATTTAAAATAAGTATACAGAATCCCCTTAAAGTTCCCGATGTAGCCAAATTCTTTCGAAAGTTGGCGGTTCAAGACCACTCCTGAGGCAACGACTTGAGGCATAAAAATAAAAGATACCAAGAACATCAGACTTAGATTGAGTTTGGAATTCATGTTGATTTCATCAATTCCTGGGTGACTTGGAAACCAAAATATGATATTGAAACAGACGATTTTTCTTGTTCAAATAATCCGCCCCGAAGGAAATAAACTACATATAAAGAGAAAGCATGAACATCTGGAGGAAAAAAAGAGCGAATGAATGTGCACGTAATTGGCATGCAAATTAATATGGAACTATTCTGACACATTTTTGAATTTGTATTTACATTGATTTAATAAGCTGAATTGCGTTAATTTCGAGATTTGACAAATAAATGAACCATTTAACTATCAACACGTGTAAATTTTATAAAAGAAAGCCCGGTACTTTTGAGGTTTTGCATCCTAATATAAGAAAAAATTCTTCTTGTTAAAATCGTAAACGTAGATTTCATTAGTCTAATTGTAGTAATTTCGAGATTTTACAAGTAAATTAATGAACCATTTAACTATTGGCACGTGCAAAATTTTAAAAGGAAAGCATAATAATTTTGAAGTTTTGCATCTTGATATAAGGTGTTAGAGCACTGCTCGGTCGAACTCGCATGCGTTGCTATCTCAAGCATGTTTGTCAATGTTAGTGATCAAAACTATAAGTCCTGATTTCTAGCCTATTTATAGATGTCTCGAACTAGGACATAGATTGTGTAGTTGAGCTTTAGACTTCATGGCGTTCATCATTTGAAGACGAAGAACTACTAAGGGGAGCTTGTGAAACTTCATCAATAAAAGGTATGTGGAGACTGAAACTCATCTATCACTTGGAAAGTCTATTTTTACTCTATCTCCTATATTGAGACATAAGTCGTATTACGATATAGTTTTCTATCATACACATTTGAGATTTCAAGCTGAGTTTATCTCGCTTACATATTTCTCGAAATATGTGTTGGTAAGCTTTCGTTTCGACCAAGTTCATCTTATATTCTTGACGAATGTCAGAATATGACCATGAGAAAATTGCCGAGTAATATCTTACATGGTTTGTGTGATACAATCATTTGGTGTAGACTTGGAATGTTTCGTATGATTATTTCAATATCTTGAAAATTGCTTTGATGCTACTAGTGAGTGAAAATGGCTATTGTCATCCTCTAAGAAAGTTTCAATGATTGAAATGAATAGTTTGGAATCAAGTAACCATGTTTGGATATAAACATAGTGTGTTCTCACATTTGGGTGTAAGTTCAAAACCGGGAACCTGAAGTATGCGCGCGTACTAGCGGTTGTTGGATGTCTGTGCAAGTATGCGTAGCCGTACGTATACTGGCGGAAGTCTCAAGTCAGTGAAATTCTGCTGGACTTTGGAAGTTTGAATGGGTATGCGCACCCGTACGCGTACTGGCGTAACCAAACTCGGTCCGGCTACTTAAGTATGCGTACCCGTTTGCATACTTGAGTTGGTTGCTTTCTAAAATCGGTTGTACATGAACTTAAACATTTATAAAATAAGGAATGCAATCTTTGCAAACCGTGGATATAATGTTCATGAACTGATTCGAGTGAATCAAACCGATTTTGCTTCAATTGTGTTCTTGTATACTTCTATAAGAATATAGCAATTGAACGACTCTTTAACAAATTACATTTGAGTGACTTGAACTAGTTATGGTTAAGATGAATAAGGTTGATATGAGAGTAATCATATGGCTAACTTCGGTTAACTATTGTTGAGCCAACATGGTGTACACGTTTGGGTACGGTTACATAAACCTAAATGAGGGTACATTTCATTTGTGTGTAAAAAGCTAAGTTCGATCTAACGGTTGAAATATATTAGCTTAGTTGAATTATGTTTTTCATCTAACGGTGAATATTTAATGCTTTTTTACAAAGGTAACTTGGATTGCAAAACCTGATTTGAAAACTATATAAAAGAGAACTCTAGCAACTGGGAAACCTAATCCCCACACCTCCTATGTGTTACTAGTTGCATAAACTAGAGTCGATTCTCCTTTAACCTCAGGTTTATATCGAGACCCTGTAGGTTAACGACTTCAAAGACTTCATTGGGATTGTGAAGAATGACCCAACTATTTTCTTTGTAGTTGCGTGTTCTGATCTTACCCGATTCTAACGTTTGAGTATTATCTTCTCTAAGATTTGCTCGAGATTTAATCTCCGATAGGAAAGATAAAAAGTAATCACAAACACCTTCGTCTCATCGTTTGTGATTCCACAATATCTAGTTTCACCATCATACGATTTAGATTATTGTGAGGTGATTGATAATACTAGGATGTTCTTCGGGAATATAAGTCCAGATTATCAATTTGTTCCTGTTCACCTTGATTTATCAAAGGACGGAACAAAAACTATTGGGTATTTCTGTGGGAGACAGATTTATTCATTCGATAGACTTTTCTGTGTGAGACAGATTTGTTAATCAAGTCTTCGACTTTGGGTCGTAACAACTCTTAGTTGTGGGTGAGATCAGCTAAGGGAATCAAGTGCGTAGTATCCTGCTGGGATCAGAGACGTAAGGAACACAACTGTACCTTGAATCAGTGTGAGATTGATTAGGGTTCAACTACAGTCCAGTCTGGAGTTCATTGGTAGTAGGCTAGTGTCTGTAGCGGCTTAATACAGTGTGGTGTTCAAACTGGACTAGGTCCCGGTTTTTTTTTGCATTTGCGGTTTCCTCGTTAACAAAATTTGTGGTGTCTGTGTTATTTTTTTTACGCATTATATTTTGTTATATAATGAAAATATCACAGGTCGTGCGTTAGGATCAATCAATTAGATAATCCAACCTTTGGTTTTTTATTTAAATTGATTGACACTTAAACATTGGTCTTTTGTACCGTTCAAGTTGTTTCACATAATAATCAGGATCGTGGATTTCTATCTGTTTGATTTGTTGATTACATTGTGAAACAAAGATATAAACTCTCGTATATACTTTTCTCTAGATATAGTATGACTGTCTAGTTGATTCTCTAGAAAGTATATTAGAGTAAGTCCTGTCAGATTGCCAAACGAATTGTTGGGTGTGGTTGTTGTACCCCCGCATTTTAAATTGGTATCAGAGCAGGCAAACATATTAAAGACCTCATAAGTCTTTGTTTGTAGCAATCTGTGTTCTGAGGACCTAAGAAGTATCTCACAAGATAACGCA
>JAJJMB010017971.1:585192-597696 GCA_023531105.1 Papaver atlanticum | reverse complement strand
ATTGTCTATGGATACGAGATCGAGACAATACAACAATCAAAGTGTGATTACTTGATAATAGGTTCGGAATTGACCAAACTCTATAGGATCACTATCAAGTAAATCGGAGTTAACGTTTGTGTAATTTACTTTAAATTATAATAACAACAAATATAATTGCGAAAAGGAAAAGTAAATGACACAACAAGATTTTGTTAACGAAGAAACCGCAAATGCAGAAAAACCCCGGGACCTAGTCCATAATTGAATACTCTCAGAATTAAGCCGCTATACAAAATCTAAACCAACTTCCTATAGTTGAGACCAAGCTACTAACCCTAGTTCACTTAGTTTCTTCAGTATCCATGCGCTTCTGACATTCAATGAGTGAACGCACTGGAACAATTCCTTTGGATCGTATATCAAACAGTTAAGGAACAACAAATCTGTTTGGTAACAACTCTATTGATTCTTTCCAGATAAAGATATCTCAAGTCATATGCACAGGCTCTTCCGTTTAAAATAATAAACTCCTTTGCCTGGTTAAATCAATCGAATCTCTATTACCTAAGTAATAAGATTCGGATTTGTAACAATCAAAATAGATCTCAAGAGAACTATTAGGTGTTACCGATCTCACGCAACTAATCAACCGAATAGATCCGATTCTAGTTGGATCCCAGCCGATCAAGGTTTGTGCTACACAAAGATATGAGAAATCAATAAGAAATCTTCTTCGTCTTCAAATCTTCTTTAATCTTCAATTAAACCTGCACAACACCACTTGAATCTCTTGTGATCAATCACGCACAGAACGGAGTCTGTTAACAATGGATTATCACAAGATGTCTTTAGATCTACAAACAGTTCTAAAGATCACGTCGACACTTCGATCTAGTTTGAGAGAATCTTATATCAGAAGAGAAGATTCTCAAGAATAAACAAACTAGGTGCAATCAAAGTTCAACAACCGTTAGTCAATCAAATCAATCGAAAACTAATAAACTGCAATTATCTAGTTTCCCACCAACAGTACTCGTAGAGCTTCTTGATCCTACAGAAGTCTTTAAACGAGCTGTCGTAAGAGATTTCGCCTAATTAGGGTACTTTCCTCTCCCAATAGACGGCTCCACAAGAAACAACAAAAAGATGAAGTTTGTCTGGCTCTTAGGATAGTTTGCAAAATGCAAACTTAGGTATTTATATACCAAGGATGTTTGGACACCAAGTTTGCATAAATAATAAATGCCCATTAGGTATATAAATACCTTGGTGTCCAAACATCCTTGGTATATAAATACCTAAGTTTGCATTTTGCAAACTATCCTAAGAGCCAGGAAAACTTCATCTTTTTGTTGTTTCTGGTGGAGCCGTCTATTTGGAGAGGAAAGTACCCTAATTAGACGAAATCTCATAGGACCGCTTGGTTAAAGACTTCTGTGGGATCAAGAAGCTCTACGAGTACCGTTGGTGGGAAACTAGATAATTGCATTTTATTAGTTTTCGATTGATTGGATTGACTAAAGGTTGTTGAACTTTGATTGCACCTAGTTTGTTTATTCTTGAGAATCTTCTTTTCTGATATAAGATTCACTCAAACTAGATCGAAGTGTCAACGGGATCTTTAGAACTGTTTGTAGATCTAAAGACATCTTGTGATAATCCATTATTAACAAACTCCGTTCTGTGCGTGATTGATCACAAGAGATTCAAGTGGTGTTGTGCAGGTTTAATTGAACATTAAAGAAGATTTGAAGACGAATAAGATTTCTTATTGGTTTCTCATATCTTTGTGTAGCACAAACCTTGATCGGATGGTATCCAACTAGAATCGGATTTATTCGATTGATTAGTTGCGTGAGATCGATAACACCTAATAGTTCTCTTGAGATCTATTTTGATTGTTACAAATCCGAATCTTATTACTTAGGTAATAAAGATTGGATTGATCTAACCGGGCAAAGGAGTTTATTAGTTTAAACGGAAGAGACTTTGCATATGACTTGAGATATATTTATCTTGAAAGAATCAATAGAGTTGTTACCAAACAGATTGTTTGTTCATTTACTGTTTGGGATACGATCAAAAGTAATTATTCCAGTGTGTGCACTCATTGAATGTCGGAAGCGCATGGATACTAAAGAAACTAAGTGAACTAGGGTTAGTTGCTTGGTCTCAACTATACGAAGTTGGTTTAGATTTTGTATAGCGGCTTAATTCTTATAGTATTCAATTCTGGACTAGGTCCCGGGTTTTTCTGCATTTGCCTTTTCCTCGTTAACAAAATCTTGATGTGTCGTTTACTTTTCCTTTCCGCAATTATAATTGTTGTTATTATAATTTAAAGTAAATTACACAAATGTTAACTCCGCTTTACTTGATAGTGATCCTATAGAGTTTTGTTAAGTCCGAACCTATTATCAAGTAATCATACTTTGATTATTGTATTGTCTCGATCTCGTATCCATAGACAATCACACAAAGTGTGAATACCGATTTGTGATATTGTCTCGACTTTGTCCATAGACAATCACTTTCGGTAAGAGGACTTATAGGTGGATAAATTAAAGATTGTGGTGTATTTGGGTACCCTCGTCTTTTCAATTGGTATCAGAGCAGGCAAACACGAAAAGATCTAACAATCTGTGTTTGGTGCGATCCAACCTATAAGAAATGAGTCAAAATAAGAAAAGCAAAGCTAAACTTATTAAGAACTCAGTTAACAAGCATCAAGATGGTGAGAATAAGCTCCCAGAGAAGGTCAATGGAAATTGGTCTCGAAAGTCTTTTCGAAAATCAAGAAAAAAGTCCAGGACTGATAACTTGATTGAGAATCATGATCATGATCAGAAAAGAATGTATCCAAAATCAAAACATGTTTTGGATCCGACTCCAATCACTGGTGAAAAATCTTATATTTTTATTCCAGAAAGAGAGAAGAAATTTGATTCACTATCCTTCCCAAATTCTGAATTTCGTAAAATATTACAAAGGTTTTTCAATCATGTTGAAACCTATTCAGAAGTAGGAAAAACCATTGATAGCATGGATGATGTCCTAGAACTTATTGTTCGACTAAATGTAAGAATCTATGAAGGAAAGCGAGAAACACTCAGCCTTCAAAATAATCCGGCAGATTATTTGGAACAAAAATTGGCTTTGTGTAATGAAGTAAATCAGCAAACTTCAGTATGTGAATATCTTACACAATCGCTGGAACATTCACAAATAAGGAATAAAATCCTTATAGAAGACCTTCTTACAGAGACATGTCGAAAGGTATACCTTGATAAGTGTTTAGAAAAACATTTTCGAGAAGGGATGGATACCTTAAGGGGACATATAGAATGTCTTGAACGAAAGATATCTGAAATCTGTTTAACGGCAGATCAAGATCACACGGGTTCAAATACAAAGAATATACCATCCCGGGTTCAAAATGTAATCAAGGATATAACATCACGCAATATTCCTGATAAAAAGGATGAATTCGAAACCCACACAAGGGCACTAGATCATGTCCCTAAAGATAAGAAGGAAGATGTTGCTTCAATGGTACTTGGTGAGGAAGGTTCTTCTCACCCTAACACTTAAACGTGTTGGAAAGTGCATCTTTACAATGCCCAATCGTTTGATGTAAGGAAGCAAAAGTATCTGGGAATCTTGTATCCTGTTAATATCTCTTATTCAACATAGAGAGTATACATAATCTACCTGAAAATACTTAATAAGTCTTCATTTGTAGAAAAGTTGTCTTACAACAACTTGTGTAAATAGGATGAGTTTTCTTGTCTAAAGTATCTTTAGATACATGATCTAGAAGATTGATTCTTTTCGAAAAATCTTTATGATTTGATAACACATAAGATGCGAAATCTTTTCAAATCTGGTCAGAATTATTTATTTAAGGCTGACACCTATGTTTGGTATGTGTTAAAATACTCTGGTATATGTACTCATCTTGTTTGAGAACTTATACTAAAAGATGTATCCTCAAACCAGATCTCAAGCTAAGATTCTGAAAGCCTTGAGTGGAATGGCTTCTAATGAGACTATTAATCTTGATGATTCCTTCAAGAAATATGGTTGTGAGGATAAAGGAAAAGAAAGGGAAGATATGACTAATCTTGTTGTTGAAAAAGCGGGGGTACTACACCACATCCAATATTTCGTTCGGCAATCTGTATGGACTAAACCTTAATAATATTCCGAGAGTAAAAACTCAATCAAAGAATAATACTAAAGACTTTATCTCTTTCTCTCAAATCAATCAGCAAATCAAACAGATAGAAATCTATGAGCCTGATTGATGTGAGAAATACTTGGACGGTACCAAAGACCAATATCCAAGATCAATCAAAATCTTATCCAGCAAACAAGGTCGGATTTATCAATAATGATTGATTAACGCACAACCTGTGATATTTCAATTATAAAGATAAACAATATAATGCGGAAAAGAAATAACACAGACACCAGAAATTTTGTTAACGAGGAAACCGCAAATGCAGAAAAACCCCGGGACCTAGTCCAGAATAAACACACACTGATTATAAGTTGTTACACCAATTTCCTACTACCTATTCGGACTAGATGTAATACCTGCTTCAGCTGTATTCAAGCACTTGTAGAACTCCTAGCAGAACACCGATTCTCTTTAGAAGTTATTCTCGAAAATCTTCTGGCAGAACAAGGTTCTCTTCAGAAGCACTCTCAAAAATATTCTAGCAGAATGTTAGTTCTCTTTTAGAAGATGTAAAAACAACGTTGATACTTTTTGATCTTTTGTTTTCACAAAACACCAATTTGATTTCCCTTTAGATATGAATCAAGGTTTTGGAAATCTTGTGTTTGTTTTGAGAAAAACAATTACCAGGTAAAAGTAATATCAAAACAAACTTGTAGATTAGGGATTATTATACTCTTCAAAAAGGAAGAAAAACCTAATTATTCTACAACAAGAACAACTAGAATAAATCTAGAGTTATCTTGTTTAAAACTTCTTAAGGATTTTTACGAGATACCTTAATCGAAGTTTTCTTTCTAGTTCCGATTTCAACTAACAATTGTTGGTATACGATCGGAAACTGAAATCTATCAAAACCTAGGGTTTATGATCAACAACTCTTGAATGGTCTTATATCAGAAGAGAAGACCTTAGAATAGACAAGAGGTGAAAAACCTATATTACAAGTTGTAAAAACAATCACGAAGATTATTATCAACTCGGCTTTGTGATCCCCAATACAAATACGTTTATCTCACTCTTGTTTATGAAGAACAAAAGAAATGGAAAACAACCTGTAAAGCTTACGCCAATATTCCAAAGGGATAAAAAGGTTTAGCGTTCACGAACTCTTTATTTATAGTGAATAAGTTAGATTGAAGATAAGCTAGGGTTTAGGTTATTTTCCTTTTTCAAGACTCTCTTAATTATGGGAGTCTTTCCTAAGTTACAAATGTAGCGCCCCAAAAGCTAGCAGCTGACTAATCCAAGAGATTAACTAAATAAAGAGGCATTAAGGATCTAAATCAATTACTTAAGCATTTAATTAAGAAATCTGCTACAAGACTTAACCCAAAAACTAGTCCCGCTCTGAAATATATATATACAAGAACTCCTTTCTAATGATACATATACAATAGTCATTTGGTTTACGAATAGAATATACAACATAATAAACATAGCCGAAGTTAACCAACTAACGAATTCAACCCTTGAAGCTTTCGCTGCGCAACTCTGATCTGTCTCTGAAACTGAAAGTGGGAATGGGTGAGCACATCATCCCTAAAAGGGGTGCCCAGTAGGAATAACATTTAACTTTCAAGAAATCATGGGCAAGACTTGGAAAACAATATATGCTTTCCCAAACATTAAAAAGTGACCAAGTCACTGAAATAAACAAACATGTATATGGACAAACTCCTTCTTCAAACAATTTATAATATGGTTGTAAATTTCGAACTCGCAAATTCACACCTAATAGCTATGGATGTCAACAATTCCGAACTCGCAAACTGACGACCAATATGAACATAAAAGCTCGAAAATAAGTAGGTATAAATGCGAAGGAGCGTATCCTATATACCACAGGTGGAAATTCTTATTTCGCATAACAATTCATATTTACCAACAAAACATTACAAGTCATTTCCAAACCATGGAAAGCTTAAAAGAATCAACAGAACTATCAATAATACAAACTAAACAGTGCATGGAATGCACGAACAGACAATGCATGAGTTTGTTAAACATAAACTTTTGTAAAAGCAACAACAATGGTTTCAAAAGAGTTAAATGTAAATTCCCACCTCTTTTGATGACAAGCCACGCCTACCTCGAGATCCACGATCCACTGGTTCATCCTTTGAATCGATCGTTGTTAATATAGACCAACTATTAATCACACAAGAAGTCTAAGAATCTAGCCAAAATGGCTCACACAAGAATCATACAAGTCTATCTAATGGTTCGAAGCCCATTTATGACTTAACTCCTTTTCATTCTCTATCTTTAGCATAGCTAAGGTTTACTAATTGAATTGGATTGGTTCTATAGTCCATCAGATAAGTCTTATGAATATCTACAACTTTGTAGAAGGAAGCGAAAGCTGATTCGGACCGTAAGTGGTCCAAAATATCAAACTAAGTAAACTACCTCTAAGCCCAAGTCCACTAAACCAGCCCAATAATCCAAGGCCTGGTCTGTCTGGTCAACTGACGGTCAGATGAGTCAACTAACGGTAAACGCTGGTCAAAGGTCAAAGTCCAGTCAATGGTCAAAGGTTAACTCGGTCAAGGTCCACTGAGTCAAATAGGGAATCGGTGAGTCAACTCAGGTTCAACTCAGTCAGACTGACCAAGTCAGCTAAACAAAAAATGAGTCAGCTAAACTGACTGGAATGAGGTCTAAACTCTATTTCAGCTACAAGAACACATCCAACCTGGTTCTATTCAGTTGATCATTACACAAATTATTCATTTTAAAAGAATTCTACAATTCAAAATACAATTGCAATTTAAGCTTTACCTGCAATTGCAGCTTTAAGCATCACTAGAGAAGTTCAACTCAACACACTCATCTAACCTTCATTCCTACAACTCAGTTACATAACATCAGATTCTCAATTAGCTCTCATTTCATCATTCTCACAATTACATCACCACTCTGACTCTTCCCTGCATATTACAGGATCACCACAGCTAACCTTAACTCAATCACCACATATCTCAGTTTCAATTAACAACTACAACTCACTCTTGCCAAACAACCAAACACCCCATAGCTGCAAGACTATCTCCTCTCATTGGATTACTGTGTCTAATTCACTTCACCAGTTCCATTAGTTATAATTGTATCCCAGTTCAATACAATCACATAGGCAGACAACTCATAACAACTACAACTTCATACACAGACACACCATCATCTCAAGCCTCAACCTACATCTCCATCCCAGTACCAACAACACCTCTAACTTCACATCCTTGCAATATTAGCTCAACATTCACCAATTCCCCATACATCCGAACTTCATCATATACTTCTTCCATGTCCTGTGACTGGCAAAAACACTACCACCAAACAACAACTCATACACCTTCCTAACTCATTCATCTAAACCAATTCATAACATCTGTAATTAGCATAAACACAGAAAACCACACCAGCTCCAACTCAACACTACTACTCCCTGCAACTCACTGCCCCTGTATACCTCCATTACCACACTACTGATTTCTACAGTATCCTCATTAAGATTTTCTTTAACAACCCCATTAACACCACAGGAAAAACATAACTTACATTCAATTCCAAAACTCAGAACCACTGCACACCTTTATGCTCTTCAAGTCAGAATCTCATAATTCAATTCATCATCCACAATCTAATTAATCTCATACCACCTCTGGTTCAACTCCTCCCTGTAATTCACACAATTCTAGACTACACCCACAATTTCATTCCATACTCACCATATCCATCTCAAATCTTGAGATCATCAACAATCACATACATTAATTAATGGGAAAGAAAAACTTACTAGATTAACTAAGGAGAACAATTACATCAGTTGCAAATCCAACTCCTTAAGGCTAATCCATCTTCTCGCCTAATCCAGTTCAACTTCAATCAAATTAAGGAACCCTGATTCCCAAATCTGCTAAGAACCCTAATTGCTGATTCTAGTGATTCTTCCATCGTATCCCCTATTTCATGTCAGACCCATCTATAATCATTCTCCTGCGACTCTAATTTCATCTTCTAATTATCCTTTGAGTTCTTCATACAAACCCTAATTATCAATTTCTCGAATCATATGCATCTCTGTAATCAAATCTTCAAATCAGTGATATAATCTTCTTCTTCATGTTCTATTCTTAAAACCCAACTTTAATCAATCAATTCTATACTCAATTTCTCATGAATCCCCCGTAACTTCATCTCACGGAAACCCTAACCTCTAAATTCTCTTCAATCCATCGTTTCTTCTTCCTCTTGAGATAAACCAATAACAACCTCGACTATCCATCATTTATACAACTTCATCAAAGAGTTTATTCAATCAGCTCTCACTCTCAACTCAGAAATCTCTCGCAAGAACAGAAGAAAGGGCAGAGAAGAAAAAGGAAAGAGAAGAATGAAGAAGAAAGAAGAATAAGAATGGAGGAGGAAAATATGAGAGTTATCTTCACGGACTGTGGATAAGGCCGACCAAATTACTGGGGCACCCAATACTCTTGAAAACGGCTGCTAAGTCGGCTAAACTACAGAATGACTATTTTGCCCTTCAAACAAATCTAATGATATCTTCTTCGTCCGATATCCGAATAACATGTTCGAGTAGTCCACTCCGCATAACTTTTTGAGACCTATTCAATGATACTAGTTTCGTATCTAGATCGTTGTTAGATTAATTCCTATTAATTAACGTTCATGTTAAACTAATCAAGTTATTAACGGCTAAGACGTATCTTGACTAGTCTAATAGCGTTGACGAGCTTGAGGGTCTTTAAAACAAATATATTGCATAAATAATTATTAGCATATATTGTATTTATGTGAATAAATCACATTTTAACTTAGGCAGGAATTAAAAGATATCACAAACACTTTAATATGGTAATAAAATATGTTTGGATTAATAGCCATCTTGCCTAGATAAGAAAACATCAAAAACTTGAATAAAAAAGGCTTCTAGTCACATAATTGGGCTCAAGTCCGTGAACCGTTACAAACAGTTCGTGGATTGTTTCCTACTAACGAACTGTAACAATTACAGCAACACTTATAATTGTTACTTTAATAAATCACTCATAACTTCATCGTTATAACTCAGAATTGAGTGATTCTTGGCTCATTGAATTCGTAAGATCATTCACTATAATATGAGAACCTTTCCAGGGATAAAGGTTATTGTCACAAAAGTCGTGGATAAAATAACCTCGAGTATATATACATAAATGTACATTTACCGTCATAGGAATTGTTCCATAGAGTGGGCATTTGTTTCGATAGATTAGAAAGGTAGAATTTAACAAGAATCCAAATGAATAAATTACCACATACCTTTGTTGATGAAGTCCTCGCTGATGTCTTCTTGTAGTCTCCAATCTTCATCCTTCAAGAATAGCTCTTCTTAGACCTAATCTAGTCTGAAACTAACTTTAGTATACTAAATCAACAATGCATTTTGGCAACTAAAATTGACAACTAACTTGATATACCAACGCTAGTGGGTTCAACCGAGCAATGCTCTAACAATCTCCCCCTTTGTCAATTTTAGTGACAAAACCATTTTACATATGGATTGTACTTGTTAAAAGCATTACAGCTCCAAAATCCGACATGCTTGATTTCCTTGGTTCTTCAACTATGTGTGTGTTCATCCTGTACTTGTTGAAGATCCATCATAGTATTATTACACAGCATCAAAGTTCAATTGTATCACAACTTTGACAATAATGCTACGGTGATATGTATCACTCCCCCTTAGTCAATACTTCATCTCACAATGAAAACCACTCCCCCTCACATAATGATCCGTAAACCATATATATACGTAGTGTGAACTACAAAATATTTCTCCCCCTTTTTTTCAATATAAATTGGCAAAGGTACGAAAATTGTGGGATCATAATGAAATTCTCATAGAGATACTTCATGACTAAAAGAAAACATATCAATTTTGTTTCGATGATTTCACATAGTCGAAACTTAGTGTATTCATCAAGGAGTTTATAAAGATACAAGAAAACTCCTACAATATTCCACAGCCGCACTCCCCACAAAGATTTGGCAACTAAGCACAAGTTCAATTAAGAACTCTCTCCCATAAAATGTCATTCCCGAAAGAACAACAAGAGTGACCTTTCTCCAGGGAGAAGGATTTATATATTGGATTTTAGAAATCCCACAAGGAGATACGAGCTAAGGACCAATCATTGAAAGTCTTCTCCTGAGATTGTGTTACTAAAAAAAATTTAGAACTATCTCATGGTAAACAATACACAATATGTAATCATGAGAATCAAATATTGTGATCATCTTTTCTAAGATACAAACTTGTATATACACAAGAATTGATGTACTTAGAAGGAAGAACAACCTTTTCCACAAGGATTTACACCAAGATTGGTTACCATAAGTGTAAGAAAAGTTTATTTGACAATAAAAACCAAAAGCCTTTGACTTTGATTATTTCTTCTAACCTGTTATACTTAAGAAATTTCAACACAAATCAAGTTAGGTAATTAAAATCATACACGTGGTGTTAAATGAACCTCACAATAACTTAACTATATGGTAGTATAACAAGTTATTGTGGAATCACAAAGAATAAGACGAAAAGCTTTGTGATTACTTTTTATATCTTACCTATCGGAGATAAAACTCGAGCAAATCTTAGAGAAGATAGTGCTCAATACGATAGAACAAGTAAGACCAGAACACGCAACTACAGAGAAAATAGTTGGGTCTGGCTTCACAATCCCAATGAAGTCTTCAAGTCGTTAACCTACGGGGTTTCGTGAAAAACCTAAGGTTAAAGGATAATTGACTCTAGTCGCAACTAGTATCACACATGAGGTGAGGGTATTAGGTTTCCAAGTTGCTAGAGTTCTCCTTTATATAGTCTTCAAATCAGGGTTTGCAATCAATGTTACCTTGGTAACAAAGCATTCAATATTCACCGTTAGATGAGAACCTGATTAGACTCAAGCTAATATCTTTCAACCGTTAGATCGAACTCAGCTTGTTGCACACAAATGAAAAGTGATTTCATTTAGATATGAGTAACCGTACCTAAACGTGTGCACATTTGTTGGCTTAACAATAGTTAACCGAAGTTAGCCATATGAACACTTTCATATCAACCTTATTCATCTTAATCATAACTAGTTCAAATGACTCAAATGAAACTAGTTCTAGAGTTGTTCAATTGTTTATATTCTTATAGAAGTATACAAGAAACAATTGAAGCAAAATCGATTTTGATTCACTCGAATCGATTCATGAACATTATAGCCACGGTTTTCAAAAGATTGCATTCCTTATTATATAAATGTATTAGTTCATGAACAAACCGATTTTAGAACATAACCTACTCAAGTATGCAAACGGGCACGTATACTTAAGTGGCCGGACTAAGTTTGGATTCGCCAGTACGCGAACTGGTACGCATACCACCAAACTCAGTAAAGTCCCGAAACTTAAACCTCACGCCAGTACGCGTGCTGGTATGCTTACCATGGTTCCCGGACTTGGATTGCACATATGCAAGTATGCATACTGTGCTTATATCCAATTGTTCTAAACTCCCATTTCAATTATTGAAACATTCTCGGAAGACGACAATAGCTGTCTCACACAAACTATTAGCTTCAAAGTAATTTTCAAGTGATCGAATGATCAATATGAAACATTCTGAGTCTGCATCAAATGACTGTCTCACACAAATCATATAAGATGTTACCAGGCAATTTTCACATGATCATCTTTTGACTTTCGTCAAGAATATAAGATGAACTTGGTTAAAGCGAAAGCTTACCAACACATATTTCGAAAAATATGTAAGCGAGTCAAACTCAGCTCGAAATATCAAATGTGTATATTTGAAGTCTATATAGCTATATGACTTAGTCTCAAAAAGAAACAGAAAAGTTCAAGTCTCCACGTGTTCCAAAACTTACCCAACATAATATGTGCGCCCCAATTCTTTTGCAATCCTCACCGCATTTACTAGGGCTTCATGGTGAGAATGCACTTCCAACACACTCAAGTTGTGTTGAGGTGAACAAAATCTTGATCACAACAGGTACTCGAAAAAAAATCATGCATAGACTCTAGGAATTTAACAACTTCATTGAAACTTTCAATAATTGTTCCATACCTCATTAAGATGTTTTCCCTTGTCGTACTCTTGTCTGGGAGATCCTTCTTAATGACACTCGTTGCTTTATTAATCTTCTTTGGTACCCATTTCTGAGTAGCTTTAGGAGCAACGAACTTCTTTTCTCCCCAAT
>JAJJMB010017971.1:518986-579572 GCA_023531105.1 Papaver atlanticum | reverse complement strand
ACGTTTAGAGCATCAAAAATCCGAGAAAAAAGTTTTACAGGAAGCTGTTGTTTCTGCTGGTGAAGAAGGTACGAAGAACATAAGACCCTTAAAGACCGTCGTTCTTCAACAGTGCTAGTGATGGTATCCCTTTATCGTTTTCTGTAACAATTGATTTTGTAACAAATATAAGTGTTACAAAACCCGATTTTTATCATTTTTTCTCCCATTTCATCATTTGTGAACCATTTTTGAGCATTAATAAAGATGAATTTTGAGCATGTTTCCATGATAATGATGAGCTAATTCTCGCGTAATCAAGGCACGGAGGAAGCTATTGTTGCATGAATAATTGGTAATTATTTTACTTTTCTCTAATTTGCAATTTATAATTCGCTCAAATCACTGCTTTGCAGAATTTTAATTGTTTGCATAATTTTTCCTAATTAGTTGTGATTTAATTAGATAGGTTATACTTTGGTTAGATAATCTATGCTTAAGGGATACAATTAATGTTTTAGAATATGCTTGATCATTTGTGAATTAAGAAAAAGAGATTTTAAGAATAATTAGAGTTTTGGAATTTTACCAACATTCATTCATGTGTAATAGTGGAATCTAGTGTCTTGGTTATTTTCAATCTTGAAATCAAATTTGGAATTAAATTTTCTCTATTTTTAGTTTAAATAAGTCTAAAATCAATTGCTTTCACAAGTCTCAACGAACCTTTTACTACCACTATTCAAAATTCGATCAACTACTTCTGAGGCGTGTACATGACGATTTGGAGCGTACTGGAAGAAGTTTAACGCGTGGTGAAGATAAAAATGAAAATTATTTCTGTTTTTTGGCAGCGAAGAATAAGAGCAATTAATGAAGATTATATGGAGTTATTATCGAATATTGGAGTCCCTGTCGAGTATATATATAGTGCTACGGAGAGTTGGGGGAGAGAGGGGGAAGTGGAGAGCATCACAGAATCGGAAAATAAAAGTTGCAGGAAGAACATTTTTTCTGCTGGTGAAGAACTTACGAAGAACATATGACGCTCAAAGACAGTCGGTCCTCAACAGTGCTTGTGACGGTTATTTGTTATCGTTTCCTGTAACAATTGAGTTTGTAACAGATATAAGTGTTACAAACCCGGTTTTAATAAATTTTCTCCTATTTCATCATTTGTGAACCATTTTTGAGCATTAATAAAGATGAATTTTGAGCATGTTTCCATGATGATGATGAGCTAATTCTCGCGTAATCAAGGCACGGAGGAAGCTATTGATGCATGAATAATTGGTAACTATTCTATTTTTCTCTATTTTGCATTTTATAATTCACTCAAATCACTGCTTTGCAGAATTTTAATTGTTTGCATAATTTTCTTAATTAGTTGTGATTCAATTAGATAGGTTATACTTTGTTTAGATAATCTATGCTTAAGGAATACAATTAATGTTTGAGAATATGCTTGATTATTTGTGAATTAAGAAATAAGAGATTTTAAAGATAATTAGAGTTTTGGAATTTTTATCATCATTCATTCATGTGTAATAGTGGAATCTAGTGTCTTGGTTATTTTCAATCTTGAAAACAAATTTGGATTTAAATTTTCTCTATTTTTAGTTTAAATAAATCTAAAATCAATTGCTTTCACAAGTCTCAACGAACCTTTTACTACCACTATCTAAAATTTGATCAATATGTGTTTCGGTTTTTCAACTTTTGCTATTGGCACGCATTAGTTAAAACCGATTCAACCTTTCTCTGGTAAAGGTTGCTCTTCTTGTTGTTATTTTGTTTTTGCGAGAGGATGACAACATACTGGGGGAGAGTTCTAACTTAAACTTGCGCTTAATGATATATATTTATGGGAGAAGAGGATGCGGAATCTGAGGTAAACAAATTTGTTAGTTAATTGTTTTCCTGTTTAAGAAAAGCCTGTTTATATTGCATATATTTTTCTTTTGCTTAACAAAATTTCGGTACAATTGATATATTCCATTATGATGTGTATGGATGTGTGTATGTGTGATTCAATTGTTTCCGGTTAAGAAAAACTATGTCAATTTATTTGGCTTAATGTTTGGTATCTACTTTATTGTTTGGTATCAAGTGTTTTTGCTTAACGAAATTTCGGTGCAATTGCGGTGCTATAATGTCTATGTTTGTTTCAATTGCTTCCGGTTAAGAAAATAATTGTGCAAGTAAATTTATTTTGGTTTGTATGTATTGTTTATGGCTTAAAAAAATATGGGATCATTTGTTTAGTCCAATTCGATTCCGGATAAGAGAAACTAAGTTAATTCTAATCTTAGTTAGATTTATCAAACTGAAGGATTCGGTTATTCAAGTCTAATCGAATGCCTTGACAAGAAATATTAGTTAACTAACCTATTACCTGTCTTGTCTAAAGAGAAAGGTATAAGTTATTGTCTGAATAATTAGAAAACGATGAGAGAAATAAAGTTAATTATGATCTTTATTTTGGTCTTATCGAAATAAGCGATTGTATGTGTACAATCGGTTTAACAAGGGAACTAAGTTTCTTAGTCAATTTGTTAAACTAGTAGGGAAAATTTCTTTGGGAAATAGTTTTCCTTGATAACATATTAAAACTAAATTACTTGTAGTTTTGGGTTTAATATTTGTTATCTAAAGTGGTATGTGAAACCTTCGTGCTTAACTCTTATAGGTTGTGTACAAGTCTTTTAAATTTGTAAGATCCTTTCGGTTTGACTTTTATTTGCTCCAACCTTTGTCATTTTGTGACAAAAAGGGGGAGAAATATATGGAGTAAACAAGTGATTTGCAATCACTAAGGAAAGGACAATTGTGCTTAAACGTTATATAATGAAAGAGTAAAGCATTGACTAAGGGGGAGAAGCATATCATATTGCTGTGTAGTTATCTTGACTACAAAAGGGGAATAATAAAGATGTTCAGATTGAATATCTACCTATCTTACCTTTAGGGGAAGTATAATATTTGTTATTCCGATGTCAACAGCGGCATTTATTGATTGAATATATGCAGGTTATTGTGCTGTTGAAACTTGGATTCAAGCGTATGTATAATGAATTCTTGTAATTTGTTTATAAATATGTATTAAGAGTTTTTTCACTAAAATCGACAAAGGAGGAGATTGTTAGAGCATAGCTCGATTGAACACACCAAGCGTTGGTATGTCAAGTTTGGTTGTCATATTTTAGTGAATCAAAACTCATCTAAGAATCGCTTGATTATGTACTAGAGACAACTTGGTATAGGTTAGACTAGAAAATCTAGGAATATGAGACATACAAGTATTACTCGAAGACCTGAAGAACGTGAAGAAGTAACGAGCTACAACGACGACATCATCCTTCCTCTTGAGGTTAGTAATATTGACTTGAACTGTTTCATTCCTAGCGTATCTTTCAAGTCGTGCTATATTGAAAACATAACTGCAAAGCTGTGAATGAATATTTTACTCTAGTAGTGAGACATGATCATATGATCATAGTACTAAGGAATTAGAATATGAAGTATAACACTTATCTTTTGAACTTAGTAGATATGACATCAACATAATCTTATGAATGCTATTGTGATTATGTGAATGGGTAAAGGTGAAGATTTCATCCTAGATAACAATGTTTTACATTTGTTTAAAGGAAGTACATTCATGAACTTGTTTATTAATCGAAAGGAAAATCGCTAGGCTTATTGGTATTGTTATTCATTGCATATCTTTGGATTACCAATATGTGTGAGATGGTAGAACCGATCATAACTTGTTATGTATCTTGGTATAACTAATCATAATGCCTGACTTATGATTTGGTATGACTAGTTTTGTTTAATTAGTGTAACCGATCCTAAGTAATCACCTGAGATGGTATGATCGATATTTGTAATTGGTGTGACCGATCCTAGTAATTGGTGTGACCTATTACAAAAGAGTTGTGTAATCGATCCTTGTAATTGGTGTAAGTGGTCCTAGTAATTGGTTTAACCGATCCTGGTAATTGGTGTAACCGATCCTAGTGACTGGTGTGACCGATCACAAGAAATACCATGAGTTTATGGTAACCGGTTTTGGTAATTGATGTAACCGATCCTGGTAACTGATGTAACCGGCCCTGGTAACTTGTGTGACCGGTCACAAGTGTTCCATATTAAGGTATAACCGATCCTAGTGATTGGTAGAACCGATTGAACCCATGAATGTGATTTGATATTTGATCAATCACATAGTTGTCTTGGAATACAGATGAACCAATTCTAAACTAGTTTGGAAGTGTGGTATAATCGATTTCAAGATTGTAAATATGAAAGAGGATTTACAAAGAAAAGATGTCAACATACTTTGAACATGAACAGTAACTCTTATCTTTTATTGTTTAAAGATAATCCTTAATTACTCAAGGAGATCCGGGTCCGAAATAAATTAAGAATCTTTTAATTAAGGTTGTTAGTTTTATATGCTTTAATTACCAGCAATTAAATGCATATCTCTAGCGAATAAAAATTAGTAATGTGCATTTACTAATTGGAGATTTTCTATTCAGAGATTTCGGAAAATATTTGACAAAGCATTTCCTGGAATTATGAAAACCGAATTGACATTTATTGCATATCTTGAGAATACTTTCGGTTTTAGAAATTCCTTGGCGTCCAAAAATCCTTGGTCTATAAATACCTAAGTTTGCAAATTATCCTAAGAGCCAGGCAAACTTCATCTTTTTGTTGTTTCTGGTGGAGCCGTCTATTCGGAGAGGAAAGTACCCTAATTAGGTGAAATCTCTTACGACCGCTCGTTTAAAGACTTCTATGGGATCAAGAAGCTCTACGAATACCGTTGGTGGGAAACTAGATAATTGCAGTTTATTAGTTTTTGATTGATTTGATTGACTAATGGTTGTTGAACTTTGATTGCACCTAGTTTGTTTATTCTTGAGAATCTTCTCTTCTGATATAAGATTCACTCAAACTAGATCGAAGTGTCGACGGGATCTTTAGAACTCTTTGTAGATCTAAAGACATCTTGTGATAATCCATTGTTAACAGACTCCGTTCTGTGCGTGATTGATCACAAGAGATTCAAGTGGTGTTGTGCAGGCTTTAATTGAAGATTAAAGAAGATTTGAAAACGAAGAAGATTTCTTATTAGTTTCTCATATCTTTGTGTAGCACAAAACTTGATCGGCTAGGATCCAACTAGAATTGGATTTATTCGATTGATTAGTTGCGTGAGATCGGTAACACCTAATAGTTCTCTTGAGATCTATTTTGATTGTTACAAATCCGAATCTTATTACCTAGGTAATAGAGATTAGATTGATCTAACCAGGCAAAGGAGTTTATTAGTTTAAATGGAAGAGCCTTTGCATATGACTTGAGATATCTTTATCTGGAAAGAATCAATAGAGTTGTTACAAAACAGATTTGTTGTTCCTTTACTGTTTGGAATACGATCCAAAGGAATTATTCCAGTGGGTGCACTCATTAAATGTCGGAAGCACAAGGATACTAAAGAAACTAAGTGAACTAGGGTTCATTGCTTGGTCTCAACTATACGAAGTTGGTTTATATTTTGTATAGCGGCTTAATTCTGAGAGTATTCAATTCTTGACTTGGTTCCGGGATTTTTCTGCATTTGCGGTTTCCTCGTTAACAAAATCTTGCTGTGTCATTTACTTTTCCTTTCCGCAATTATAATTGTTTTTATTATAATTTAAAGTAAATTAGACAAACGTTATCTCCGCTTTACTTGATAGTGATCTTATAGAGTTTGGTTAAGTCCGAACCTATTATCAAGTAATCACACTTTGATTGTTGTATTGTCTCGATCTCGTATCCATAAACAATCACACAAAGTGTGAATACCGATTTGTCGTATTATCACTTATAGGTGGATAAATTAAAGATTATGGTGTATTTGGGTACCTTCGTCTTTTTAACAAATGTTTTCTTAACCGAAAGCAATTGAAACAAACATAAACATTATAGCACTGTAATTGCACCGAAATTTCGTTAAGCAAAAGCACTTGATACCAAACAATAAAGAAGATACCAAACAATAAGCCAAATAAATTGACACGGTTTTTCTTAACCGGAAACAATTGAATCACACACACACACACACATCCATACACATCATAATGGAATATATCAATTGTACTGAAATTTCGTTAAGCAAAAGAAAAATATGTGCAATATAAACAGGCTTTTCTTAAACAGGAAAACGATTAACTAACAAATTCGTTACCTCAGATTCCGCATCCTCTTCTCCCTAGAAAGATATATCATTAAGCGCAAGTTCAGGTTAGAACTCTCCCCCAGTATGTTGTCATCCTCTCGCAAGAACAAAAGAACAACAACAAGAGCAACCTTTACCATAAAAAGATTGAATCGGTTTTAACTAATGCGTGACAATAGCAAAAGTTGAAAACCAGAAACACATATGTTTATGCTAAACACAACTCATGTAAACACAAATTGATTCAACACATTGTGACTTTTTATTTATGAGTTTGAATCAGAACATCTTATGATCCTTTGATAAAGCCTACCAACAAGGGCTAGAACTTAATCCCGCTAAATCAAAAAGTCACACAAACCATAAGGGTTCACATCATATGAGATCGAATATTAAGGTTATGGAAACTGAAATCAGACATCTCATAAACCGAAAACACATAGCAAAATATAGACATTCAAGCACAGGCTATGTAATCGGAAACTATCACAACAAAAATTATAAAATAATAATTTCATTCATAAATAACTGATAGTTTTATTCAAAAATAGACCTTATACAATAATTGAAATAAATCAAAGATTGGTGCCTATTTTCTTTGATACAAGACTCTAATTTTATTCCTTTAGAGTTTCTCTGATGTTCTTGGAGTCAGATCAGAAGATTTCACAGGATTCCAATCATCTTCTATGATTACTAATCTTGATTCAAGACTAATAACATTGGCATTGACTTCCTTTACTTCCTTTCGCAAATCCTTTTCCATGTTCCTTACTTCACATAAGATTAGATCTAATTTCAGTGAAAGATTCTTGAGAAGATTATCATTAAGAGATGAGATTTCTTCATTAGGAACATCTTGTTGAAGTTCTGGAGATGAGTCTGAATCACCATCTGAAGATTCAAGACAAATTTCTTGTTAGGAAACAATATAGTCCAGACTTTTTCAACTTTGCGAGAGTTGCAGCTAGAGGTGGACATTCTGTCAGATCTCTATGAAATGTAAAACCTTTCCTCTTATTAATAAGAGAAGTTTTTCTCACAATCTTCGAGAATATTATTTCATTTAATTCCTTAACCAAAAATTTATTTAGAAATATTTTTATTAAAATATTTACATACATATCCTTACTGTTTACTTTTGAGGGTAAAGAAATAATGATTAATGTTTATGATAACCAGGTTAGGTCATCAATTTTCGGTTGTTGAATTTTCTTCCCTTAGAGATTTCAACATCCTTACAGATTTGAGAATCTTTTCTTTTTGAACTGTTAGGTTCGTTTCTCAAATTTGAGACAAGATCTTGATGTCTAAAAATCACATTATTCAATTTTTTACGTTGATTCTCTGAAGTGATTTTTGATTTGGACTTAGATCTTGGTTTTTTGGATCGACAGAGTTTCTCTCTCTATGTAACTCCAAGGCATTGTGTTTGATAGTGTCCCCATTGTCTGCATTGGAAACAAGCCCCAAAAGTATTTCGGTTATAACCTTAGGTTTGATAGGTTTATTCAACCTTGCTTCCTTGTCTTTTGATATATTCATATCAAGTGTTGATTTGCCAGAGCAGACAAGTTTATCTATGAATTTCAAATTCTCTGCTTTCAACTTTCTGATTTCATCTTGACAACAGTTGATGTCATGTATGAGTTTAAATACTTGTTCTTTCTCAGAACATTGAGAGAGTTCGATTTTCACAAGACGTTTGTTGAGTTTTTATTTATCATTCAGATAACTTAGTTTGATTTGATCAAGCGATGATTTTATTCCATTGATTTCAGATTCAAGAAACTGAGTTCTTTTATCTTTACAAGGAAATTCTTGTTGAAAAAACTTAGGAGTGAACTCTTCTAGAGTATCTATTGTTGAAAGTATTTCTGAATCATATACTTCTGCAATGGTTGCAACATAGTCCATTATATAGTCTTGGTTATCCTCGTCAGGGGAATAATCAAGTGTGGCAGTATATGCATTTCTCTTTCACTGAATATCCTTAGTTGGACAATCTGGAGAAATATGACCAAACCCTCTACATTTGTAGCATTAAGGAATAATATCATCGTCATCCCATGTATCTTCTCTTTTATGCGTAGATATATGATTTCTTTTCGATACAGTAAGTTCTTTTTTTCGATGTCTTAACAATTTCTTGAATCGTTGAGTAATAAGAGACAAATGATGATTTAGTTCAATCTCATCTTCATCATCTAGATCTTCATGATCTTGGGAGTCTTCCGGACATTGATTCGGCGGAATTTTTATTGCTTTATAGGCCAAATTATCTTTTCGTTTTGACAAGCACTCCTAATCGAATATCTTTAGTTTTCCTACAAGAGAACTTCTTGATAAGGATGAATAGTTTTCCTATAAGAGAACTTCTTGATAAGGATGAAAGATCGTTAGCTTCGATGAGTGTATGCTTCTTAGATTCGTATCTAGGTGGCAACGATATGAGAATTCTGCACAATATATCTTTTTTCAGAAATAGTCTTTCCAAGAGAGAAATAAGCATTAACTATCTCAGAAACTTTAATATTAAACTCTTCAAAAGTGTCGTTATCATCCATTCGAAGGTTTTCCCAATCAGAATTGAGAGTTTGAAGTTTAGCTTCCTTTTATGATGTGTTACCTTCTAATACAATCTGAAGATTATCCCAAGCTGCCTTTGAAGTTTGGCATGTTGATACATGATGTTGTAGATCACGGCTTACAGCATGTATAATAACATTCAAACCATCTGAATTCTGCTTTGCAAAAGCCTTTTATTCGCTTGTATAATCCACTAAGCGTTTAAACTCAGTTTCCGAATTTTCTACTTTCGGGCGATTATAACCATCGACAACTAATAGCCAAGTATTAAAGTCTCGTGATTGAAGAAAAGATCCCATAGAATATTTCCACCATAGATAGTTTGTTCTGTCAAATCTTGGCGTTACGTTAACTGAAATCGATTCATGTGAACTCGAGTTCATTTATTATAGGTTGGATCGCACCAAATACAGATTGTTAGATCTTTTCGTGTTTTCCTGCTCTGATACCAATTGAAAAGACGAGGGTACCAAAATACACCACAATCTTTAATTTATCCACCTATAAGTCCTCTTACCAAAAGTGATTGTCTATGGACAAAGTCGAGACATTACGACAAATCGGTATTCACACTTTGTGTGATTTTCTATGGATGTGAGATCGAGACAATACAACAATCAAAGTGTGATTACTTGATAATAGGTTCGGATTTAACCAAACTCTATATGATCACTATCAAGTAAAGCAGAGTTAATGTTTGTGTAATTTACTTTAAATTATAATAACAACAATCATAATTACGGAAAGGAAAAGTAAATGACACAGCAAGATTTTGTTAACGAGGAAACCGCAAATGCAGAAAAACCCCGGGACCTAGTCCAAAATTGAATACTCTCAGAATTAATCCGCTATACAAAATCTAAACCAACTTCGTATAGTTGAGACCAAGCAACTAACCCTAGTTCACTTAGTTTCTTCAGTATCCATGCGCTTCTGACATTCAATTAGTGCACGCACTGGAACAATTCCTTTGGATCGTATTCCAAATAGTAAAGGAACAACAAATCTTTGGTAACAACTCTATTGATTCTTTCCAGATAAAGATATCTCAAGTCATATGCAAAGGCTCTTCCGTTTAAACTAATAAACTCCTTTGCCTGGTTAGATCAATCCAATCTCTATTACCTAAGTAATAAGATTCGGATTTGTAACAATCAAAATAGATCTCAAGAGAACTATTAGGTGTTACCTATCTCACGCAACTAATCAATCGAATAAATCCGATTCTAGTTGGATCCTAGACGATCAAGGTTTGTGCTACACAAAGATATGAGAAACCAATAAGAAATCTTCTTTGTCTTCAAATCTTCTTTAATCTTCAATTAAACCTGCACAATACCACTTGAATCTCTTGTGATCAATCACGCACAGAACGGAGTCTGTTAACAATGGATTATCACAAGATGTCTTTAGATCTACAAAGAGTTCTAAAGATCCCGTCGACACTTCTATCTAGTTTGAGTGAATCTTATATCAGAAGAGAAGATTCTCAAGAATAAACAAACTAGGTGCAATCAAAGTTCAACAACCGTTAGTCAATCAAATCAATCAAAAACTAATAAACTGCAATTATCTAGTTTCCCACCAACGGTATTCGTAGAGCTTCTTGATCCCATAGAAGTCTTTAAACGAGCGGTCGTAAGAGATTTCGCCTAATTAGGGTACTTTCATCTCCGAATAGACGGCTCCATCAGAAACAACAAAAAGATGAAGTTTGCCTGGCTCTTAGGATAGTTTGCAAGAAATGAAAACTTAGGTATTTATAGACCAAGGATGTTTGGACGCCAAGGAATTTCCAAAACCGAAAGTATTCTCAAGATATGCAATAAATGCCCATTCGGTTTTCATAATTCCAGGAAATGCTTTGTCCAATATTTTCCGAAATCTCTCAATAGAAAGTCTCCAATTAGTAAATGCACATTACTAATTTTTATTCTCTAGAGATATGCATTTAATTGCTGGTAATTAAAGCATATAAAACTAACAACCTTAATTAAAATATTCTTAATTTATTTCGGATCGGGATCTCCTTGAGTAATTAAGGAATATCTTTGAACAATAAAAGATAAGAGTTATTGTTCGTGTTCAAAGTATGTTGACATCTTTTCTTTGTAAATCTTATTTCATATTTACAATCTTGGAATCGATTATACCACACTTCCAAACAAGTTTAGAATTGGTTCATCTGTATTCCAAGACAACTATGTGATTGATCAAATATCAAATCACATTCATGGGTTCAATCGTTTCTACCAATCACTAGGATCGGTTATACCTTAATATGGAACACTTGTGATCGGTCACACAAGTTACCAGGACCGGTTACATCAGTTACCAGGATCGGTTACATCAATTACCAGTACCGGTTAACATATACTCATGGTATTGCTTGTGATTGGTCACACCAGTCACTAGGATCGGTCACACCAATTACAAATATCGATCATACCATCTCAGTTGATTACTTAGGATCTATTACACTAATTAATCAAAACTAGTCATACCAAATCATAAGTCAGGCATTATGATTAGTTATACCAAGATACATAACAAGTTATAATCGGTTCTACCATCTCACACATATTGGTAATCCAAAGATATGCAATGAATAACAATACCAATAAACCTAGAGATTTCCCTTTCGATTCATAAACAAGTTCATGAATGTACTTCCTTTAAACAAATGTAAAACATTGTTTCCTAGGATGAAATCTTCACCTTTACCCATTCACATAATCACAATATCATTCATAAGATTATGTTTATGTCATATCTACTAAGTTCAAAAGATAAGCGTTATACTTCATATTCTAATTCCTTAATACTATGATCATGTCTCACTACTAGAGTAAAATATTCATTTACAGCTTCACAGTTATGTTTTCAATATAGCACGACTTGAAAGATACGTTAGGAATGAAATAGTTCAAGTCAATATTACTAACCTCAAGAGGAAGGATGATGTCGTCGCTGTAGATCGTCACTTCTTCACGTTCTTCAGGTCTTCGAGTAATACTTGTATGTCTCATATTCCTATACTTTCTAGTCTAACCTATACGAAGTTTTCTCTAGTACATAATCAAGCGACTCTTAGATGAGTTTTGATTCACTAAAATATGAAAACCAAACTTGACATACCAACGCTTGGTGGGTTCAACCGAGCTATGCTCTAACAATGCATATAAGTCTTATCCTACTCCTACACTATAATCAATCTAATGAATGGTCTCAAGATTAAGTAACAGTGATAAACATCAATCCTAGATAACTAAATTGATGTTAGGTGTATTATTCCCTTCATTTCAAAAAGATAGGTTTGTTATATGTCTAATTTGCATATGATGGAAACATATCTTTTTAAAACGCAGGTAGTATAAAGGAATAGCAAATCAATACCTATAATGCGCAACATTCATGCAGGTGATACAACATGCATATGGGACAAAAAAAATAGTAAAATCTAATTAATTGTATATCTTCTAGTGCTTCATGTGCTATCATAATATGTGTGAAAAAATGAAGCTATAGCTGCTTTCACTAACATTCCCATAAAAATACTAAGTCTAGTATCTCTTCTGTTTTCAAATCTAACATAATCTTTGTTCCGAAGATCATCAAGCACCATACAAAGATTATTGTCCACGGATAAAGGCCTACGGAAACGATGTTCAAATACGCGTATGTGAATTTATAAACTAGTGGAAAATTGAACACAAAAGTTTAAATATTTTTAGACTATACTAAGCTTGCAAAGAACAAATGAGACTTTATAAATACTTTCGATAGCTCCTCCCCGGATGTTGTAATGGTAACTAAAATAAATCTTCTTTCTACATCCCTTTCATAGGATCGTCTGAGATTGAATACTGACTTCTTCTGATTTACAAAGACTATATTTGTTTGGTGAACCTCCTTGGCCAAATTGAAAGTTAGAGAAACTCCCTGCAATATTCTAGCTCATTTCCACCTTTCGGGTATCTCCTTACTCCAATGCAATTTTCCTGCAACTTTTTTTTTGCAACTAGACCAATTATAAAGTTGTTGTTGACAAGTACCTGCAAGAGGCAAATATTTATTTTAACTCCAAAATTAATAAAAATCTTGGTTTGGGTGTTGTAAAGATCATTAAGAATGTGATTCTGTTACAAAGCATAAAAATTGTGTTATGCTCTTAACAATTAATTCAACATTAAGATAAGATTTCCTAAATATGAGATCGCATCTAACGTTCCATGTGAACCAACATCTATAAATATAAGTAGTGTTCCAACTTTCTCTTACAGAGAAACTACATACCCAAGACTTTGGCCAAGTATGAGAAAAGTCTAAAGTCACAAAAAAAAATGGCGATCAGTGGCAAACAGTTTTTGATGAATATAAAGGGAAAATATAAATAAAGATTTCTCAACTTGAGAGAATCTAATGATGTACCATTGTATTTGTTATTTATTATTACCTGAAAATCTCAAAGGGGTGAGAAATATATGTTTTAGGGTAATTTTTATGGCATTCGAAAGTGTGAAAATTTTCCAATCCAGGTGGATCGATAGACAAATACAGTTCCCCACTAGGGGAAATGCACTCAGCGACACAATATTGTACACCAACGATAGAGACTAAGTCGGTGATAGGTGTCTAAAACACCTTGATTTATTATCTATGTTTTATGCTTTCTTTGATATTTTTTTGTAAATTAAGCTTGTTCTATTTTCTGAATATGCTAAGTGGCTTATTCATAGTATTTTAGGATATACATTGCTTTTCTCATAAGTAGTGGAGGTACTGAGGTTGTGGAGAGATGGGAAATATGGAGGTAATAGAGATAGTGTGAGATATTTTAGGAAAGTTTCTGAAAAACCCTTTTATTGTATCTTATTATCTCTCCAAATGTTATAACTGTCACCACTACGGTAGTTGAGACGAAAATGGTGGGGCCATATCTTGGTCACGGGTATAGCAAGCCAAGCCATGGCCCTTTATAAATGGCGCGGCATATTCTTGACTTAAAATAGCGCTAGAGCTAGCTTGGCAAGCTGAGATCTAAAAGTGGCTTAACATATTCGTGGACAACTATAGTATCTGTGACCGAAATGATTGGATCACGCCTTGGCCATGGATGTTTAGGGTACATGTATACCATCGTATCATATTAGTGGTCAACTATGACTGGTAAGGCTAGTGAACGGCCAAAATGGAGCGTAACAGCATAGTCGACCTAGTCAGTGAACGGCCAAGATGGTGCTACACTGCATAGACTGCTAAGCTCTAAGATAGCGGGACCCTGCAGGTCCAGTGAAGCTCAAAGGTGGTGCTACACCGTAAGGACATTAGCCAAGTTATGAAGCTTCATTGAGGAAAAGTCAAGACAAGGCCAAAGTGACAAATGCAACATGTGATGTTGGCATTGATGCATATCCATGGAATTTAGTTGGCCTAAACTCAAGGATGATGCATGAGCGAATAACAGGACAAGAGTTGGACTATGCATGAGTCCAAGGTTATCCAAAGCTTGGACAGTGCAAACAAGCTTGTAATGCAAGAGTAGGCATTGCTATTGTCGAGAAAATTGGCTAAGTGAAGCATATGATGCATGAATAACCAGAATGAGCTAAAGGAATGGCCGAGAATATTGTAGCGCAAAGTTATCTATACATTGGCTTAGGTCAAGACAACCACAGGTCCATGTTGGATGAGTATTAATTCAATTCCAAGTTCAGTAATGCGCAAAGGTTGCACATAATGGCTCAAGTAACGGTTATGAGTTGGTTATTGGTTTTACAAGCGTGTCAAAAGTGTGAGACAAGAGAGAACGGTTATAACAGGAGTTTATAACCATAAGGGTGTGTATATAACTGCTTGGGAATAGGTGTTGAAGGCTGGCTCGAGTTAGAGAAGAAACTGGCCAATTGGCACAGTTATTGGCGGTTATGGAATTTCCCTATGGTACAGATGGCTGTCCCATACGTGTGCAAGTGTTGTGTACGATTTTTGGCCATTAAAGCTGTTGTATAAATAGTGCAAAGGCATGAGAAAATAAGTAGGCTTGCATAGTTTATTGTGATACTCAACTTGAGAGAGTTTTGTAAGTTTAAGGCTTGGTTCAAGAGGAACAAGTCTGTGTAAGTCCCTAAGTGAGCAAGTTTTATATATCTTCCTTTTGATGCAATAAAATGGGTTAATGGCATCATGTTCTAAGTGTTCTTGGTTAGATGATTATGTTAATGAATGTATGACAATGTTTGAATGCTTAATGGTAAGGATTTAAGAATAAAAAAAGAGGGAAAAGAAGACCGAAAGATTTCCGTTGCATAATTGTGTAGGTGTTGTTTGCATTGGTGCAAACTTATAAGGCTGAAGCATTTGTGGGTGAAGCATGATTCACTGAACTACATTTTTGCTGGGTACACGTGCCAGAAATTTACAAGGTTCATTTGCAGGTGTGACATCAACCATGGTGGTTAGGCCAACATGTATTTAGTGGATAAATATTGGCCAATTAGGGCACGGGAATGGCATGACTTGGCCACGGTCAAATCAACAATATCTAGGGTTAGCCGTAGCTTGTACATGGACGTTGGAGTACATGGATATGGTCGTGGAGTGTTTATCTCAACCTAAGTGGTTGAGTTGAGAGTTTTGGTCGTAATTAAATTGTCCCAACTACTTATGTTAGGATTGTTTCTAACTTTTAGGGATTAATAGACTTGGACGGTTGGAATAAAGATTTTTTGATTAGCCATGACTCTTAGTAACGTGTTAAGGTCCTGTGAACTTGACCATGACGTGGTTATGACCTGTATGGGTAATATTAGTTATGTTATGGACTTGGACGTGGATGGAAAAGGTCCCATGGGACATGGGAGGTATTCCACGAACTTGGCCAAGGTTTGGCCAAGTTGTTATGAGCATGGAAATCTAGGCCACGGACTTGGTGAAGGTCTGGCCAAGTTGTATGAGCATGGAAAGCTAGGCCACGGACTTGGATGCTGCTGGCCAAGTTGTTATGAGCATGGAAAGCTGGGCCACGGACTTGGACGCTGCTGGCCAAGGTATTATGAGTATGGCAAGCTAGACCACGGACATGGCTAAGGTATGGCCAAGTTGTATGAGTGTGGAAAGCTAGGCCACAGACTTGGACGTTGCTGGCCAAGTTGTTATGAACGGGGCAAGCTGGGTCAAGGACTTGGACGTTGCTGGACAAGGTATTATGAGTGTGGCAAGCTGGGCCATATACTTGGACGCTGCTAGCCAAGATCTTATGAGCGTGGCAAGCTAGGCCACAGACTTGGCCAAGGTCAGGCCAAGTTGTATGAGCCGTGGAAGCTATGCCATGGACTTGGATGCTGCTGACCAAGGTATTATGAGCATGAAAATATATGCCACGAACTTGGATGTTGCTGAGAAAGGTCTTATGAACATGGCAAGCTAGGCCACGAACTTGGCCAAGGTATGGCCAAGTTGTATGAGCTGTGGCAGCTTTGCCACAGACTTGGACTCTGATGTCCAAGGTCTTATGAGTGTGGAAAGCTATGCCACTGACTTGGACAAGGCCTTCCCAAGTTGTATGAGCGTAGCAAGCTATGTCATGGATTTGGCCAAGGTTTGGCCAAGTTGTAAAAGTTATGATAATTAAGGAATAGACTTGGCAATGACTTGGCTAAGGTCCCATGAGCAATGGTAGCTGTGTTGTTATAGCATAGCTCGGTTGAACCCACCAAGCGTTGGTATGTCAAGTTTGGTTGTCATATTTTAGTATCAAAACTCATCTAGAGTCGCTTGATTAAATGCTAGAGTCAAATTCGTTTATGTTAACTATAAAGTCTAGGAATGTTGAGACGTACAAGTATTACTCCGAAGACCTGAAGAATGAGAGGAAGTAACGACTACAACGAAGACATCATCCTTCTTCTTGAGGTTGGTAATATTGACTTGATCTTGTTTCCATTCCTAACGTATCTTTCAAGTCGGATTATATTGAATACATAACATGTGAAGCTGTATATATATAATACTCTAGTGGTTATACTTGGTCATATCATTATGATCAAAGTGTCAAGGAATTTATTGAATTACGAAGTATAAACGCTTATATTTTGGAACTTCATAAATACGACATCAACATAATCTTTGTATTTAGTTATGTGAAAGTTATAGGTGTTGATGTCATCCTAGGAAATAATGTTTTATAACATTTGTTTAAAGGAAGTACATATACGATCTTGTTTCCTAATCGAAAGGAAATCATGATTGGCTATGTTCTTTATTGAATACCTTTTGAATAAACAATACAAGATGACAAGGTAGAACCTATCTTAACTTATGTTGAGATTTAAGGTATAACCGGTCATAGCCTATACTGTCTAGCATGTTGTAATCGGTCACAATCTACTTCGTGAAGCATGGTGTAACCGGTCACAAGCTATATTTGGAAGTTAGTTGTAATCGGCCACAAGCTATCTTTTGAAAGAAAGGTGTAACCAATCACAAGCTAATTTGGGAAGTTAGTTATAATAGGTCACAAGCTACTTTGGGAACCAAGGTGTAACCAATCACAAGCTAACTCGGGAAGTAAGGTGTAACCGATCACAAACTACCTCTGGGAAGCAAGGTGTAACTGGTCACAACCTAGTTTGGGAAGCATAGTATCAATCACAACTTACATTGTGAGTCATGGTAGAACCGATCCCAAGGAGAAAAACCGAGTTTCTAATATTCACATATCTCTTCATGTTTTATGTGAAGCTTGGAATCAGGGTTTGCTGAGAAACTTCTAGATGTCGGCATTATTTGAACATGTTCATAACTCTTATCATTAATGAAAACACTGGGGGTACCAAAATACACCACCAAATTTTTGGTAGGCAATCTATATGGACAAACTCAACACAACTCCGAGAGTAAAAACTCAATCAAATAAAGTATCTAGAGTTATATCTCTAACTCTCTTATGAATAGAATGTTTACAGAATTGAATCCGTGAACCTAATTACAAAGAAAGTTCTAGGACGGTACCAAAGACCAATATCCAAGGATCAATCAAGTCTTATCCAAAAAACAAGGTCGAACCTATCTACTGTGATTGATCAACACACAACCTGTGATATTTCAATTATAATGCGGAAACAAAAAAAACACAGATACCAGAAATTTTGTTAACGAGGAAACCGCAAATGCAGAAAAACCCCGGGACCTTGTCCAGATTGAACACCAAATTGTATTAAGCCGGTAAAGACACTAGCCTACTACCAATTAACTTCGGTCTGGAATGTAGTTGAGCCCTAAAAGGTATCCCACCGATTAAGGTACAGTCTCGCTCCTTACGCCTCTTGAATCCCAGTAGGACTCTGCGCAATTGATTCCCTTAGATGACGTCACACTAACTAAGAGTTGCTTCAACTTAATTGAAGACTTTAAACCAAATCTGTCTCCCACAGATTAAGCCTATATAATTGATTTCCTGATTTACAATCAAAACGGATGATCAGATTAAACGTAAGATCCAGGTGATGGAAATCGATAGCAACTTGACAAAATTTTGGCTATCCTCAAAATCCGGACTTATGCAACCCGAAGTGCATCCTAGATTATTATTCACCTCACAAGTATAAAACTTGTGGAATCACAAAGATTGAGACGAAGAGAACTTTGTGATTTCTATCTATCTTGTTCATGTGATAAATCAACAATCAAACAAGATCAGGATACTCAAGTTATCAAGATAAAAGATAGCTGGACCTGGCTTCATGAATCCCAATGAAGTCTTTGATAGTCGCTAAACCCTAAAAGGGTTTCTGAAGAGGACGACTCTAGATACAACTAGGACACACCAAAAAGTAGTGTCAGGATTCAAAGATCCGAGTTTCCAAGAGTTCCCCTTACACAGACATTCAAAGCATAGGTTGGTTTAGGTTTAAGCTAAGATAGCTTTAGAACCAAGCAAACAATATTCACCGTTAGATGAAAACTTTGAATCTTATTCACATAAACAAGATATACACTGGTTAGGTAAACCGTTACCGAACCGTGTACAAAGACTATGTCCAACATGGTTAGCCGAAACTAGCCGGTTTGAACTTAAAAGCTTAACGCTCATTTTCATGAACACACAAAGACATTTTTCATGAGTCACAAACATGTGATCGAATGAGTCTAGTGTAATATAGAGAATTGATCAAATGCAAATTATCTCATAGCAATAATTTAATCGTAATTGAATCATAATCGACATAGTTGGTAAATGCACAAAGTACAAATACTTAAGTAGTTCATGAATCGGCTGAGTCAAGGTACGCGGACCGGTTTTCAAACTTATAAGAAAAACCGAGTTCCGGAGTTGACAGAACTTTTTCAATTCACTTACTGGTTTGAAAACTTAGGTGCAACACTAAGTTCCGGAGTTGACAGAACTTTTTCAGTTCACGTACTGGTTTGCAAACTTAAGACCTTTATAGGTTCCGGAGTTCACAGATACTTTTCATTTTACGTACTGGTTTGGATACTAAACTGGTTCTAGAACATAAAACTGTATTGGTTCGCATACCGGTTTGAGTACTTTAACCCAGTTCCCTTACCACGGTTCCAAAATGGTTTGTATAGGAATATGCATACCTATCCGGATCACGAAACAAAGAGATCTTCCCATGATGTGCATACGAATATGCGTATCACATAAATCTGAAAGTCGATATATAGCTACTCCGCTACGTGTACGAGTACATTAATACGGATTCATACATGTGACAGTTTTCTCAGTTTATAAGGTTGATAACACTGTCTATTCTGAATATAGTAGTTCTATATTTCTCTAAATCAATTCAAAACATTCCTGAATAACATCAATGACACATATCACTATTCCATGCTATTTTTTAATGATAAACTTGAATCAAGAATTGGTTGCGAACAATAAATTGTTCTTCACCGAAGTTGATCAAGTATGAACAAATATTTTGATAAATTTGTAAACTAAATAATTAGTTCTCGACTCAAAATTCTTGTCTATGCAAGCTAGTCTAATTAGTTATGCGACAAACGTCTTAAGGATAGAAAGGTGAATATAACTTGAGAAATAGGTGGTTCAGTCTTCACTTACCTTTTGTTGATGAAGTTCTCCTAAAGCTTCGGTTGATCTTCGCCTTCAAACGGTAGAACGCAATGATGACTGCTGTAATCCTCAGTTTCTCAACTACATTTCTATCCTAGTCCGAGACTTAACCAATTGTGGACTAGAAATCAAGATAAATTTTTGACAACTAAATTTGACAACAACCTTGATATAACAACGCTTGTGAGTTCGACCGAGCAATACTCTAAAAATTAATTGTTCAAAGATATTCCTTGATCCTTAAGATGATCCCGAACCGAAATATTGAAAATCATTTAACTATGATTTTCATAATATATATTTTAATTACCAGCAATTAAAGCATATCCTATGGAAAATATTATTAGTTAATGTGCTACACTAATAATAAAAGTTTTCTAAGGGAGTTTTCGAAAATATGGTTTGGTAATTAATTGGAAATAGGAAAACCGGTACTTTAATGAATATCTTGAGAATATTTTCGGTTTTGGAATTTTTGTCCAAACAACCTTGGTCTATAAATTAGTTTGCATTTCTTGCAAACTATCCTAAGAGCTAGGCAAAATTCATTTGTGTTGTTTCAGGTGGAGCCGTCTATCCGGAGAGGAAAATACCCTGGCGAAATCTCTTATGACCGCTCTTTTAAAGACTTTTGTGGGATCAAGAAGCTCTACGATTACCGTTGGTTGGGAAATAGATAATTGCAATGTTATTTTAGTTTTCGGTTATTGATTTGATTGACTAACGGTTGTTGAAACTTTGATTGCACCTAGTTTGTTTATTCTTGAGAACTTTCTCTTCTGATATAAGGCTCACTCAAACTAGATCAAAGTATCGACAGGATCTTTAGAACCATTTTCGGATCTAAAGATATCGTGTGATAATCCATTGTTAACAGACTCTGTTCTGTGTGTGATTGATCATAAGAGGATTCAAGTTGTGTTGTGCAGGTTATTATTGAAAACAAACGAAGATTTGAAGACGACGAATATTTTCTAATTAGTTTTCGTATCTTGTGAATTTAGTGCACAAACCTTGATCGGCTGGGATCCAACTAGAATCGTGTTTATCTTTGATAGACTTGATTGGCTAGTTGCGTGAGATCGGCATCACTTTATAGGTGCTCTTTGAGTTCTATATCGATTGGTTGCAAATATAAAAATTGGTTATTTCGGTAATCAAAGTTTAGATTGATCTAACCATACAAAGGATTTTATTAGATTAAACGGAGAGTCTTTATCAACGACTCATAATATCTTATTACCAAAGATTGAATAGAGTGGTTACCAAACAGCTTTATCCTTTACTATTTGGAATACGATCAAAAGGGTTGGTGATTCACGTGTGTGACTCTATAAGTCGAAGGCGCGGGGATACTGAGGAAACTAAGTAGCTAGGGAAGTTGGTATTAGATTTTGTATATGGATTAATTCTGAGAATATTCAAAACTGGACTAAGTCCTGGGGTTTTTCTGCATTTGCGGATTCCACGTTAACAAAATCTTGTTGTGTCATTTACTTTATTTCCACATTATAATTATTATCATAATTAAGTAAATTACACATGTACGTTAATCCAACTCACCTTATATTGATCCTATAGTGTTTCGGTTTTATATCGTACCTATTATCAAGTGAACACTTTGTTGTTGTATTGTCTCGATCTCGTATCCAGAGATGATCACACAAAGTGTATACCATAGTTGTTGTATTGTCTCGACTTTGTCCATAGACGATCACACTTGGTATCAGAATGATAGGTTGATATTTAAAAGATTATGGTGTATTTAGGTACCCTCGTCTTTTCATGTGTCACGGACTTGGTCGTGACTTAGGGTTTTTGAATTTCGCCACTATCCCGTGCCCAGATTTGGATAATGCTATTCAGGTAAGAATTTGAATACCAAAGTGCCACTATGACATGTTCAAAGAACTCGGCCGTGGGAGTTTGCGACTTGAGACGATGTTCGATATGACTTTGTATTAAATAGGATACCTTCAATAGCATATTTATTAGAGAATGGCATCAAATCTAATTAGATGCCCAGTAAGAATAACATATTATGCGTAGTATAAATGGTGTATATACAGGCACACATGAAATAATGAGGTGTCAGCTGGGTGAAGTCTTGAAATTTGGCGGCATATATATATTTAGGATAGCTACAAGACTACAGTAGCCAATGGTTGGATATGCATTTCTTATTCTCTTGCAAAATACAAATTGTAGAAGGAACACATACCAACCTTTAGTTTAAACGATTTCAACCAATAAATATCGAGTTGTGTCAAGGATACATAAGGCACAAGCATCTCCTACAATTCCACATCCGCACTCCCCACAAAGGTATTACCATTAAACACAAGTTCAAAGAATTCTCCCCCATTAAATGTCATTCCCTGAAGAACAACATGAGCGACCTTACTCTAGTCACAAGTGAAGGATTTTCTTGGACTTTAAATTTATTCGCCAGTTACGAACAAAATAAATTTGTATCCAAATTTCTCTCTCTTCTCGCCAGTTACAGACAAAGAAGTTAATAATAGCGATTTTAATGTTAGAGGCACTAAGATACAAGATTTCGTAAGAAAAATCATCAACAATTACTATTTTCTACGCCAGTTACAAACAACTGAACAATTAGTGCGATATGACTCAACATAAGAATTATAACTTCTCTAGCCATGTACGAACGTAGAGATTAAAGTTTACCGCTTATTCCCTGGTGGTGAGGCAATCAATGAAGTAAGTCGATCCCTAGATAACATCTTACAGAATCCTGTAGTAGTTTATTCACAAAAGTCTAATCGTGGAGAGATCAAAACTGCAATTCGCAAAATAAATTACTCCTCTTTTGCAAGAGTGAAAGAGCTTAACCTATGAGAAAATATGAGATATGTTTTAATCACCAAAGAATGATAAAATAGAACAAATCTCATGGATTAATAAATACATATGTGTAATCTATAAAGATTAGGTATTGCAAGTCATCTTCCAAATAAAATTTAATTAATAAACTTTAAACATGCAAAATGATAATATTTGGAATGGCTAATGTAGCACATAAACACTACTCCAAAAACAAGTGTTCCTCCTTAAGAAATGAGAACGAAATTCCTATAAGGAGTTAACTAGTGAAAAGAAAATAATCAAAAACTTATATTGACAAAGGAGTGTAGTCTTCAACTTCTATGTAAGATTCTAGTTCTTCCTGTATCAGATACAACCTTGACTCAATGTTCTCAATCTTGTCTTTGATTCTCTTGGAGGACGAATGCATATCTTCACTCAAAGCTTGAAATCTGCTCAGCATCAGATTCATCTTAAGAGTAAATTCATTAAGTTGAGAACTTGACAACTCGGAATTTGGTGTAAAAACACCTTTATCATGACATGAATCCCTATCAGAAGATTCAAATCGAATTCTCTTGGACGGAAACAGAACATTCCAAACATTATCTTCTTTGCTAGAGGTTAAACTAAACGAAGAAGACATATTGAGGACCTGTCTAAGAAGTTCTGTGAAGGAATGAGAAGTGAGATTCTCTATTTGAAACCTTCAAGAGTTCTCGAACTTCCTTTTCGCCCAAGTTACGAAACTGTATTGTTTTTAAAGGTATAAAACACAACTTTTGTCCTTTTAACCTTGACCTAACCATAAGATTGAACTGGAAAAATTAGTTGTCTCTTGAACTCTAAAAGACCTTTTAGTAAACAAAAAAAATTGCAACACAGAATAAAAGGAACAAAATTGTTCATCACTATGAGAAATCCTATTTAGGAGCAAAGATCAACTTTTAAGAGGAATTCTTAATTTCTAAGCATATTTTCTTACACAAAAAGGAATTCAAAGAGTTTTACTTGGACAATTTCACCTTCTTTAAGTTGTAGCTCTCACCCAAGGGGAAAATGAGAACAAACCAAAGATCAGTATGGTGAAAAATCCCTCCTATTGTGTAACACATTAAGAGGTTTCTTATGAACGCGCAATTGGGGGATATCAAAACTAATTGGGGGATATAAATTACTTCCCCCAACCAATAGTGTCTGCTAAGGGGTGTTTTGGGGTGGGGGGGGGGGAATACTAAAATACCCTTCCCTCAAAATAAAAATCAAAAAACTTAAAATCAAAAAAAATAATCATATCCCCCATTTCCATCTTCACTTCTTATTAATCTGTTTTAGGGTTAGGGCTTTGAAACCTTAATATTCCCCACTTCCTTTCAAATTCTAAATTTTTCCCACTCCCTTTCAAATTCTCTTTTCCTTTTTTGCCAGTTCCTCACTTTGAAAACGATTTTTATTTTTATTTTACATTCGAAAGTGATGAAGACCATGCCGGAAGTGATGAAGACCATGCCGGAAGTGATGAAGATCATGCCGGTATAGATGAAGACCATGCCGGATGTGATGAAGACCATGCCGGTATAGATGAAGACCATGCCGGAAGTGATGAAGACCATGCCGGTAGTGATGAAGACCATCTCGGAATTTATTTTTTTACATCGCCGGAAGTGATGAAGACCATGCCGTCACTAAATGCCGGCATGCTCGATAGAAATCTATCAATGCCGGTACTAAAGTGAAAAAAAATTCAATTTTCTGGATACTTTACATCATGTGCCGGCAAAGAAATTTAAGAAACATATTATGCCGTTAGTAGTACCGGCATGCTCGAGAATTAACTGACTGTGCCGGCAGTGGACTTTCCAAAACCAGAAAAAAAATCAGAACGGAATAGGTTTTGAATTTCAAAACCAGAAAAAATTTCTGACAAATGCCAGCATGGTTTTTTCGGTTGAATACAATGCCGGCTTGCCTTTTAAAATGGGGGATATTGTTGGTCGGCATGGACGTAGTATGAATACAATGCCGGAAATGCTGCTGCCGGCATTGTATTCATACTACGTCCATGCCGGCACCGAGCTATTTCAGCTGCAACAATGGTGGATTCAAAGAAAAAAAATCAAATTTTCAACACATTGGCACCTTTACCTGAGTATTGGAAGTGCTTGTACAATCATCCTCCATTTTTACCAAAAAAAGTTCCCTCTCAATTTTTTTCCCTCCTTCTACTCTCACCTCACTCACCCAAATTCAAATAAAAATACACACTAATCATTTAACAGATACTTAAGATTTTTACTAATTATAATTAACCACTAAACCTGATTAGTGAGGGGTATATTAGGAATTATATAAAATACTTAGACAAGGGGTGACCCTGACTTGATATTTGGATCCAGTTTTTGTCTTTTTCCTCTATCCCCCAATTAGTTTTGATATCCCCCAATTGCGCGTTCTTTTTTATATGCAAGGTTTTCTAAGGCAATTCTTATCAGAATTCTAACACTTTTTTTGAAAATTCAAAGAACTAATAAGATTTGAAGTACCTGGAGGCTACGAAACCATCTGTTTTTACTATATTTTTCTTAACTCCTTGATAGAACTTCGAAGTTCAAGAATGATTGAGTCCATTTACTTTGAAAGAGATGCCACTTTCATCTTCTGAGCTTTCTTCCTCCAAGATTGAGAAGTCTGATAACAAGGATTCCGTTGATTTCTGATTTTAAAAACACATTTATCATCAGAGTGATCCCATTCCTCACAAAGGGAACATTGAGACAAAGGTTTCATATCCTTGCAGATAATATGGTATTCTTCACGATTTTTAATGAAGGAATTTGGCCACTAAACGTGTTTAGAGGAGACATGTTGATTATTCTTATTAGAATTTCTTGACCTTGATCGATTCTTCTTTTTGTGAACATTGAGATCATGAATAAGTTTGTTAGTTCTTATTCGTTCAATTTCATGTTCCATATCATTAATCCTTATTAATATAAGTTCTTTTTATAGTTGACACTTAATCTTTAATGAATGAATTTCTTCAATCAAGAGACTGATTTTTTTTTCTGCAGAAGGAGAATTACTTTGTATGTAACAACCAGAACTATTGAGATTTGGAATATAATCATCGACAGTACAAGTAAGAAGATCAACCTTAAAAGACAAGTCATCATCAGGACAATTATCTAGTGTGGCCATAAAGGCTTTGTCTTTCTTACACTACTCCTTATTAGGACATACCGAGAAGTGATGTTCGTAACCAAGATGAAAACACTGGGGGTACCAAAATACACCACCAACTCTTTTGTAGGCAATCTGAATGGAAAAACTCAACACAACTCTGAGAGTTAAAACTCAATTAATGAAAGTGTCTAGAGTTATATCTCTATCATTCTTGTGATTAGAACGTTTACAGAATCGAATCCGTGAACCTAATTAAAAAAAGAGAGTTCTTGGACGGTACCAAAGACCAATGTCTAAGGATCAATCAAGTCGTATCCAACAAAACTAGGTCGGACGTATCTACTCTGATTGATCAACGCACAACCTGTGATATTTCAATTGTTAGAGCACTGCTCGGTCGAACTCGCAAGCGTTGCTATCTCAAGCTTGTTTGTCAAGTTTAGTTGATCAAAAATATTTACTTGATTTCTAGTATACTTATAGCTATGTCTCGGATTAGGATAGAAGTGTGTAGTTGAGCTTTAGACTTCACGACGTTCACCAATTGAAGAAGAAGATCTACTGAAGAGCTTGGAGGAACTTCATCAACAAAAGGTATGTGGAGAATAAAACTTATCTATCACTCAGAAGTCTATTCTATTTTATCTACTAATGAGACTAAGTCGTATGGATATATAGATTTTTGCATTATACACATTTGATATTTCGAGCCGAGTTTATCTCGCTTATCTATTTCTCGAAATATGTGTTGGAAGCTTTTAGCTTTAGCCAAGTTCATCGTATTCTTGATGAGATTAGTTGGAGACAATTTATTTGTTGGAAACTAAATAGTCAAAAGATGATCATGTGAAAATTACCTTGAAACATCTTATATGATTTATGTGAAACAATCATTTTATGTCGACTTGGGAAGTTTCGTATTGATCGATTGATCACTTGAAAATTACTTGAAGCTAGTGGTATGTGTGAGATTACCATTGTTGTCTTCCAAGGATGTTTCGATGATTAAATGAGAGTTTTAGAACTACCATGTCTGGATATAATACAGGTTGTATACTAACTGTCCAAGTCTAGTTCAGGTCCTGAACTATTGTTCGCGAACTCTGTTTGCGAACTGGTTTACATGTGAAAAGGTCTGGAACTTGTGTTCGCGTACCCTGTTTGTGAATGGGCTAGACAAGGCCAATTCTGGAACTCATGTTCGCGTACGCTATTTGCGAACGGCTGGACAAAGCCAAAGTCCGTAACTCTTGTTCGCGTACTCAGACTGCGAACAGAACGGTTATGTCCTAAAATCGGTAAAGTGTGATTTTCATACTCATGAACTCAGGATTCGTTTGCGAACTTAAAGTCCATGGTACTTTAATGTATTAAGGTATGTGAACTAGTTTTACAAACCGTGGCATTATGTTCATGAATTGGTTCTTGTACAGACCGATTTTTCTTCAAATGGTTCATATACATATTCCTATAAGATGATGAACATTTGAACAACTCTCTTGAAAAACATTTAGATTCATTTGATTATCTATCATGATTGATTGATCATCATATTTGATCTAGAAGTGTTACATGAATATGACTAAGTTAAAACTGCTAATATGACTAAATTCGGTTAACTATTATTGAGCCAACAAGGTATACACGTTTGGGTACAGTTCATCCATATCTAAGTATAAGTATATTTTCATTTGTGTGTATCAAGTTAATACCATCTAACGGTGGAGATTGATTGCTTAATTTCTAAGCATACTTAGCTTGAATCTTAAATCAGGAGTTCATCTAACGGTAAATATTGAATGCTTTGTTACTAAGCTATCTTAGCTTTGATTGTAAGCAACCCTGATTTGGAAGATTATATAAGGGAGAACTCTAGCATCTGGGAAACCTAATCCCGACACTTCCGTGTGTCCTAGTTACAAACTAGAGTTGATTCTCCTTTAACCTAGGTTTTCCAAAACCATTATTAGGTTAACGACTTAAAGACTTCATTTGGGATTCACGAAGCCAGAACCAACTATTTTCTATGTAGTTGTGTATTCTGATCTTACTTGTTCTATCATATTGAGTATTATCTTCTCTAAGATTTACTCGAGATTCGTCTCCGATAGGTAAGATATAAAAAGTAGTCACAACAGTTCTTCGTCTCAGACTCTTGTGATTCCGCAATAACTTTTTCTGTTAATCAGGTAGGTTATTATGAGGTGACTAATATTTTTAGGTTGCTCTTCGGTTGTATAAGACCTGATTATTAGTTGAGTTTCCTGTTCACCTTGATTTATCTTAAGACAGAAACAAAACCAAGAATAGACATATCTGTGGGACACAGATTTGTTTATTAGTCTTCGACTTTGGTTCATAGCAACTCTTAGTTATGGGTGAGATCATCTAAGGGAATCAAGTGCGCAGAATCTGACGTGGTTCTAGAGGCGTAAGGAACGCGAATGTACCTTAATTTGTGTGAGACTAGGTTAGGGCTCAACTACATTCCAATCCAAAGTTAACTTGTAGTATGCTAGAGTCTGTAGCGGCTTAATATAATGTGGTGTTCAAATCTGGACTAGGTCCCGGGGGTTTTCTGCATTTGCGGTATCCTCGTTAGAAAAATTTCTGGTGTCTGTGTTATTTCTTTTCCGGGTTATATTTGTTTATATAATTGAAATATCATAGGTTGTGCGTATATAAATCACAGTTGATAAATCCGACCTTGTTTGTTAGAAATAACTTGATTTACACTTGGGCATTGGTCTTTGGTACCGTCCAAGTTATTCTCACATCAATCAGGCTCATGGATTTCTATCTGTTCGATTTACTGATTGTACTGAGAAAGAGATAAAAGCTCTTTGATATTTTTCTTTATTGAGTCTCACTTTTAAGGTGGTGCTCTCGGAATTATATTGGAGTTTAGTCCATACAGATTTACGAACGAATTATTGGGTGTGGTTGTTATATCTCCGCTTTTTCATCAATTATAAAGATAAACAATATAATGTGGAAAAATAAATAACACAGACACCAGAATTTTTGTTAACGAGGAAACCAAAAATACAGAAAAACCCCAGGACCTAGTCCAGATTGAACACCAAACTGTATGAAGCCGCTACAGACACTAGCTTACTACCAATTAACTTCGGTTTGGAATGTCGTTAATCCCAAACTCAGTCTCCCACTGATTCAGGTACAGTCCCGCTCCTTACGCCTCTTGAATTCCAGGACTTCGCACAATTGATTCCCTTAGATGACGTCACAACAACTAAGAGTTGCTTCAACTTAATTGAAGAATTTAAACCAAATCTGCCTCCCACAGATTAATCCTATATAATTGATTTCCTGATTTAAGATCGAAACAGATGATCAGATCAAACGTAGGATCAAGGTGATAGAAATCGATTGCAATTTGACAGAAGTCTAGCTATCCTCAAAATCTGGACTTATGCAACCCGAAGTGCAACCTATATTATTATTCACCTCACAAGTGTAAAACTTGCAGAATCACAAAGTTGAGACGAAGAGAACTCTGTGATTTCTATCTATCTTGTTCAAGTGATAAATCAACAATTGAACAGGATCAGGATACTCAAGTTATCAAGATAAAAGATAACTGGGCCTAGATTCACTAATCCCAAAGAAGTCTTTGATAGTCGCTAAACCCTAAAAGGGTTTCTGGAGAGGATGACTCTAGATACAACTAGGAAACACCAAAAAGTAGTGTCAGGATTCAAAGATCCTAGTTGCAGAGAGTTCCCCTTATATAGACATCCAAATCATAGGTTGCTTTAGGTTTAAGCTAAGATAGCTTTGGAACCAAGCAAACAATTGTAAAACCCTGTATTTAATGCGCCATCATTCTGCAAAGAAGTTGAGCCATTTAAAAGTGATGAGTGCTCATGCCTCTTTACTTACATGCGTATTGAGCAATTCAGTATATTTATATGAAATTTATCCAGAATGGTGCGTGTAGCAATAATCCCAGATGTTCTATAAATTTCTGAGTATTTGTTACATACCATGTTCCCAGTTGAACTCTTAATACTAACATGACATGACGACTAACGTTCACTCTCAGCCGAGTAGCATGAATCTCCCAAAGTGTCAGGATTGAGATACATGTGGAAGTACTCAATCAGAGGCACGCAAAGTTATGCTGCCCTTTAATATTAAATTAGCGATTTTTATATCAGTATTCAAAGTTCACCAAAATTTGATTGGTTTTGCGGCAACCCGCAAAATTCAGTCCTTTAACCTAATTTTATCAATTTGCAAAAATTAGGTTTTTTGCGCCCTGCGCAATATCCCGAACCCTATTGGTCGAGACCAAACCTAGGTAATCTAGGAAACTAATCCGCCATGGAGCTAGGCAAACTCCATGATGTCCACCGGTGGACTCACCATCATCCCATCCAATCAGAATTCTCTTAGCCTACCAGCAACGTCCTTGATCGTTGGCGTGAACTAGGCTGGTTGTGCTGCAAAAGAAAAGCTCAACGAGCTAAGACCGACCATGACGGTCCCAAAACATCGCATCCACCCAACTTAGCCAGCCTAGTTGGACGGTTTAGATCTTCTTTCGAATGATCAAAGAGGTACAGTTAAGATCACCGGCGACTCGCCTCCATCCCTGGTCGGTCGAACTACACATAGCAATCCAGGAGCGCGTCAAACCGCTTGCCCAAAGTAGGGTGATCGCGTGTTTTTTAAACCCTAAATTGAGTCAGCGGCATTACACAACTATCGCAAATCGATCACGGCCGTCCATCTTTGCCAGCCTAGTCGGACGGCCTAGATCTAATTTCAGGCGGCCAATAAGATGCTGGCATGCTTTCCGGCAACCCATCTTTATGTGTACTCAATCGAGTTGTCCAAATCATCGGCAAACACCCCAAATCGTTTGGATAAAGGTAAGTTGGCCACACAGCTTTAAACCCTAAAATTCAATCAACGGCAGTGTACAACTGCCGCAAATCATCTCTTCCGTAAAACTTCGCTAGCCTAGTAAGATGGCTTAGATTTAATTTTAGGTGGCCAACGGGGTGATGCCATGATCACCAGCCACCCTTCTTCCATGAGGAGCGATCGGCCAGGCCATGGGATGCGCGCGTAGCTCCTACCAACTCCCTGAAAAAAGGGTGGTCATACTCCTTTTAAGACATTAAGCTCCGCAACTAACTTAGACAAGCTCTAAAACAATGATGCTTCATGAACATCAATTATTTTGAGCTGCTTGTTTAAAAGCGATGCTTTATATGCATCGATTATGAACAATGTTTTATAAATATTGATTCCACAAACAATTTTTTGACCCAAAACCACGATATGCTATTTTAAGCGGCAAGTATCATAACTTGACCCACTCGACAGCCTGTTGTGTATATTTTCCTACAAAATACTCTAGACATCAAACATGTCACAAACTGGGAGATGCTCACTGGGGTATTGGTCTGGCGGTTTACGGCGTGCGGCGTGCAACGCGTCCATTACAAGAAAGTGTCAGGAAAAAGAGGGACGGTTAATAGCAGTAAGAAAGAGTAGTGGGTGTAAGGGCTGACCAGTCTTCCTCCATAATGGAAACGTGATGATCCCCACCTTTTGCACAGCCCCACTTCTCTACTACTTAACTGCCTCCACTTCCTACGAGATCAGGGTGTGCTCAATCATGACTTGTATAAATAGGTTTCAACCTGTTTCGACAAAACAACAGACAAGTGTTATCAACACAAGTATCCAGAAAAACACCAAGAACTGATAGCTTACATTCTGCAAGACAGTTCCATATTATGATACAAGTCATAAAATAAACACACCTTCAGAGTTGACCATTCTGATCTCAACACCTTCTTCGCTTCCCTCCCAAAGATCAACCCTTCTTCTTCACTTTGTGACCGAAGCAAGACTGGAACGGCCATTTCTTAGTTTAGGACAGGATTGTACAGATTGATCTCTCGAATCTAAAGTACTCCCGTGCAGTGCATTTGTTTAGGGTTTAGATTCGTTTCTTGGTAGCACACCCAAATTTACCAAAACCAGCAGAATCAGTTTTTACCCCAAAACAACTGACGACCACAGTGGGAGATTAATCTCTCGGTTGCAAAGCTAATTTCTCGATTTTCATTTCAATCTTCCCAATTTCCAAGAATGTGGATCTTAGGTATGGATTAGCAACAAATCCTGATGGTGTATCGCCTAACAGCACGATCAACATATCTCGTGGCGCTATAACCTCTACCACCAACACCAGCGGTGAAGGAAACATCCTCTCCGGTGTGACATCTCGTATCACCAGAGCCAGAGCCGCTGCCACAATTCCCAACGATTTTTCGAGCGTAACACCCCCAATTTTTACCAGAGCTACTGCCACTCCTCCGTCAAGACGGGAAGCTAGAGGAACCAGGGGAAGTTAACACCCTATTACCATCGCTGATTTGATGGAAAGGCAAGAAGTTCTCGCTAAGGCTCAGACGGACATGGCTACAACTCAGAAAGAAGTACTTACTTTCCTCAAGACACTAACGGAGCGGCTATCGCAAGAACCACGTCAACCCGTGGAGCCAATAAGGAGTACTTTTAATACTCCCGGCGCAAGCACTTCAGCAGGGAGCGCCTTTATAGATGAGGAAGTTTGCGTTGCTCCTGAACGTTCATGGGAAAGGAATCAGCCATCCAACTTCATCACACGCGAAGAAATGGAGCGACTCCTCCAAAATCGAGGCAAGGAAAACCCGGTGGACATGCACCAGCATCAACCGCCTTATCCTCCTGATGTGCAAAGAGTTCCTCTCTCGAGAGGATACTCTTCTCCTTAATTTTCCCTTTATGATGGTACTGGTAACGCTCGTGAACACATCTCTCGTTTTCTGGAGTCTTTTGGAGAACATGAATACAATCATGTCCTCCGCCTGACAGAGTTTTCAAAGTCACTTACTGGAAGAGCGTACACCTGGTACAACAACATCGCGATAAACAGCATATCCAACTGGTGTGAGATGGTCACCGCTTTCTACAAGAAATATTTCTTCGTGTCTGAGCAAATCACCTTTTCAGACTTAGGAAGGATGTTTCAATGAAACAACGAGCATCCAAATGATAATGTAAATAGATTCAGGATTCAAGCACTGGATTGTCACGATCCAAACGTTACTGAACAACAGTTGGTGGAGTCATGTATTAATGGTATGGTTCCCATGTATCGCACATTACTGGAGAACCTATGTTTCCAGACATTCTCTGAACTTCATGAAGCTGCCAAGAGGTCGGCTACAACAGCACCGGCACTGTTAGAAAGAACCAGACCAGCTAGGAGTGAAGATGCACGTGAGACTCGAGGGAACGGGCGCCTCATTAACAAGCAATATAACACCGGGCCCTCTATGAGCGTAGTAGGTGAAGGAGTAAAAAGGAAAGCTCCAGCAGCGGAACAACAACCCAAGCGTGCGACACCAGCGCATCAGAAGACTCCATCCTGGAAGGCCGCGGCAAAGACCCCTATACAACAACAAGAAACTAGAGATGCTGCTCCAAACTTCCCATTTCCAATGGAGGAAGTAATTGAACTCCTAGAAGCGTGGATTCAAGATGATGCCATCAAGCTACCTCCTCTCAGACGTCCACCAACCGAGGAATAAATGGAAAATACCAAATATTTCCGTTACCATAGGTTCGTCAATCACCCAACCAGTGACTGCAACAAATTGAAACGAATTTTCAAGGAGAAGGTAGATGCAGGAGAACTTCAATTAGGCACCAAAGGATTTCATAGAGACCCTCTTCCCGTCAGGACCTGCATGATTTCTGGGGACTCCGTCAACAAAACTGTACAGTCTATGATGGAGCATTTATGTGAGATTTTGTACTTCTCCAAGGCGCAGCGTCAATACATATTTGCAGCCCTCAATCGTGTTGTGTCAGGCAAGCGTCTATTTTAAGTTGGAGAAGCTACTCCCAAGTCCCAACCTCTCTTAGAAGGCACTGTTAAAAAATGCAACTGGGAACTGCTGACCACCGCCCACCTGAAGGATGTTGAGTTCGACAGCATGCTCATTGACGCAGCCTATGACTTCAACATTGTTACCGTCAAGACTCCGAGAGCTGCAGGAATTTCAAAACAGGAAGTTGTTCGATGCCCAACTGTGATCGAAAACCTAGAAGGAGAATAAAAAAATGCTTACGGGTACATTAACCTCGAAATCAAAGTAGGAGATGCTCTGACACACAACAAGTTTTGTATTGTCAAAGAATTCCCAAATTATGATGTGGTTCTGGGACGCTCGTGGGTGCATGACAACAAAGCAAAGCTAGGAGTATGTCCTTTGCCAGTATCTATACTTAAAAGGATTTCCAACAAGTCATCCAACCCTAAAAATTATCTGTTGCCATATCAACAACTCGCCAATGTGACGCAACTACCTAGAGAGAGCCCGGCGATGTTCATTCGAAGATTCCGAACATAAGTAAGTCTTATTGAACAATCCTTTTTGCAACCAGTCACTCCTACTTCCGCCAAGGCTTGGGGACTCGATCCGACTGTCAACCTAGCCGTCACTATAAGATGTGAATGGGATGCTGGTCCTTTCAAGTATTTTATCAAGAGTTTAGAAGCTATCACAGTTAAAGATAAGGAATCTAGGAAAGTAATGGCGCAACGCCCAAACCCATTCCAAGTTGGAGATATGGTAGTTGTGGCTCAGCCTGCTCCGTTCGATTCCGCAGGAAGGAAAGACGAGCCGTACCTAGTAGCGTAAATTATTTTGGGAGGTTACTACAGGCTCATCAATACTGACAAGCTAGAAGGCGTAGTAATACACGCCTGATGGCTCAAACCCTTCAATACCTAAGATGTCGCGCCGCCCTCTCCTCCAAAATTCCTTTTAGTGTTTCCTTTAGCAATTTCCCTTTTCATGCAATATTTGTAATTCCTCCAAAATGATTGCACTGCTTGCATTCATAATTAGGGTTTAAATTTGTCAGTTAATCAAGTATCATTTCCTTTTTAGAAATCTCTTTACTCCTGAATCATCTCAAGGAAAAGTCTCGAGTAAACCCAAACCCTCACAAAATCATTACCCATTAATTCGAAACCAGAAAAAATCAAACCATGCAAGAGATGTCTCATATCTTTCAAAATACCGAAGATGGGAATATGTAAAGGAAAAGAAAGCACAAGATCATCAAGCAGCGGAACATTCTTTCTGGAGCAAGCATCTTTCACATTCGAAGAGCAGCCTGCTTTAACCTTCCCCTGACGAAATTCCCAGAAGAAGTTTTGTTGTCTGCAGTTTTCTGGATTTTGGGAATCCCCTTCACGGAATTGAGAAGCAATGAATTTGAAGTCAGCACACATAACACTCCCGGGTTGCAACTACTTCTTCAGAAACGGGGCATCGAATCACATTACACGCGTCATTAATTGGAGATGAAGCCTCCTCACCTAATAAGCATGGATTTTATATTTCTTAGTCTGTGGAAATGCATCCATGCTTCTACACACCTGGATTTCGGATTTATTAATTCGCATCCATGCTTCTACATACCTAGCCGGCACGCCACAAATATTCAAGAAGCATGTAGTCTGCATCTGGGATTATCAAACAGAAGAATGGGAAGAACTCGTTTTTCGAAATCAAGGGTTAATGGCGCCCTCACTGGAGTTCTCTCCAGAAGCCGCTTCAACGTTCTCTCCATAAGTCGCTTCAACGTTCTTTCCAGAGTCGCTTTAACGTTCTCTCCAGAAGCCGCTTCAACGTTCTCTCCAGAAGCCGCTTCAATGTCCTCTCCAGAAGACGAAGCCACTTCAACGCCTCAGCAAGCCATATAGACTAACTGCATCATGTCTGCCACATCGCCGACAAGATCAGATTCGGCGTTTCTAGATTTCCAATTTCCTATGGAAGGGGTGCATGATCTGCCAAAAGTTTGGATACAATACAGATCTAATAAATGACGAATCCAAAAGTACTCCGTAGAGATATTTTCACATACCTGGCCACGCCATCAGATCTAAAGTATAACTAGGGACTGCTCAATCGCATTCCATTCCATACAACAATCCAAGATTCAGAAGATGGTTCAAAGGATGTCGCTTGTAACGAAGTCCTTGAAGACTTGATAGCAGCACGTCGTCAACAAAATGCCTCTCATCTCATTTATTTCACTCAAAGATTCCGGAAGATTTTGCCCATATAAACATTTCAAGCATTTCATCATCGCAATCAGAAGGGAAAGAATGAGACAATGAGATAAAGAGTCAGGATGAAAGCAATTCCATTCCAGTCAATGCGCAGGAGTTTAAAAAACATTTTAGTTGTGACTCAGTAGTCCAGACTCCAAGCAACTTAAAGTCAAGGCCTCTCGCAATCGAGCGCAATGGAGTTTAGCAAATTTCGAAATCTACCTGGAGGCAATTGACGTATGATATGAGGACGATCACTGTGTGATTTGATACTTCGTTAAACATGTCTTGCTCAAAGACCTAGCCGGCCTCTATCCTGGTAACATCTGTTTACCTTGCCTCATAAGTTTTATCTTTATTTGTCACCATCTAGTGCTTACCCCGCAACAATGTCACTGTTACGTACTAAACAGGGGACTTAATGTTGCTGGTGGTTTTTAGTTCAGGGATAAAATTGTAAAATCCTGTATTTAATGCGCCATCATTCTGCAAAGAAGTTGAGCCATTTAAAGTGATGAGTGCTCATGCCTCTTTACTTACATGCGTATTGAGCAATTCGGTATATTTATATTAAATTTATTAAGAATGGTGTGTGTCGCAACAATCCCAAATGTTATGTAAATTTCTGAGTATTTGTTCCATACCATGTTCCCAGTTGAACTCTTAATACTGACATGACATGGCGACTAATGTTCATTCTCAGCCGAGTAGCATGAATCTCCCGAAGTGTCAAGATTGAGATGCGTGTGGAAGTACACAATCAGAGGCACACAAAGTTATGTTGCCCTTTAATATTAAATTAGTGATTTTTGTGTCAGTATGCAAAGTTCATCAAAATTTGATTGGTTTTGCGGCAACCCGCAAAATTCAGTCGTTTAACCTAATTTTATCAATTTGCAAAAATTAGGTTTATTGCGCCCTGCGCAATATCCCTAACCCTATTGGTCGAGACCAAACCTAAGTAAGCTAGGAAACTAATCCGCCATAGAGCTAGTAGGAGCAAAGTCCTACCATAAAACAAGAAATAAAGAGGAACTGCGGCAAATAGAAGAAACATCAAAAGGAGGCGCGGCCACGCCACTTGGCCAGTCGATCCACTCCAACAGGCGCCGCCTGTGGCCGGCTTGCCACGCTCCATGTTGCTGCTTGCCGGCCCCCTTTCCCATCGACCAATCAGATCGCTTTAAACGCGCCACACGCACTTTTAAATAAAGTTGGAAGTTGGTTGGTCGACGCGCTTAATCCCTTAAGAAAAATAATCCTAGACTGTCTATGTCAGTCTTAAAAAAATCACGGCCGCACGATTTGGCCGGCCAGTTCAACAAGCTTAGCCTCTTCTTAGCAGAACTAGGCGAACTCCATGATGTCCACCGGCAGACCCACCATCATCCCAGCCAATCAGAATTCTCTTAGCCTACCAGCAACGTCCTTGATCGTTGGCGTGAACTAGGATGGTTGTGCTGCAAAATAAAAGCTCAACGATGATGTGCATATGAATATGTGTATCACACAAATCTGTAAGTCGATATATAGCTACTCCGCTACGCGTATGAGTACATGTAATATGGCTTCAGACTTTTAACAGTTTTCTCAGTTTATAAGACTGATAACACTGACTTGTATTCCGAATATAGTAGTTATATATTTCTCTAAATCAATTCGAAACATTCCTGAATAACATCAGTGACACATATCAGTGTTCCAAGCTATTTTTGAATGATAAACTTGAATCATGTTTTGGTTCCGAACAATAAATTATTCTCCACCGAAATTGATCAAGTGTTAACATATGTTCATTAAGCTTAGTCATTATATTTCGAGAAATTCGTAAACTAAATAATTAGTTCTCAACTCGAAATTCTTATCTATGCAAGCTAGTCTAATTATTTACGTGACAAACATCTCAAGGATATAAGTGAATATAACTTGAGAAATAGGTGGTTCAGTCTTCACTTACCTTTTGTTGATGAAGTTTTCCAAAAGCTTCGGTTAATCTTCGCCTTCAAACGGTAGAACGCAAATGATAACTGGTTCATTTCTCAATTACCTCTATCCTAGACCGAGACTTAACTAATTGTAGACATAATCAGTGTATCTCGCGATGATGTACTAAGAATTAATCAGTCCTTGAACTCAAATAGGGTGAGTCGTGCTTACAGGAGACATTTATGTTTCCGCTCTGGGTCATAAGTTTGTTGGGGACGTTTTTACGCATCTACAAAGCCTACATGACCAGTAGTATCTCATGGGGATGTATACTAGGAATCATGGCATCACAATCAGCTGCGTCTCGCGAAGACATGCTGGAATTATAGCTGTTCTTGTTCATAAGTCTGTCGGGGACGTTTTACGCTCTACAGAACCTACATGACCAGCAGTATCTCGTCGAGGATGTGTGCTAGGAATCACGACATCACAACCAGCAGTGTCTCACAGGGACGTATAATAGAAATCGTGGCTATTGGTGCCTTGAAGACCAGGGGCTTAATCTCTCCTGTGAGAGTTGAGTTTTGTCTATGGTCTTGAAATGATACTTTTTCCCCTTATACAAATTTCACCATCTACAACCATCAATGGTAATAACTGCACTCTGAGGTATTATCTCGCAGACAGTGTTTATCCATAATGGCCAACTTTAGTTCGAGCCTACAAATAGAGCAACCAGGGTATCCATTCTTAGGATAAAGAATTATGTTAACACGAGACAAAAGACTTTGAGGATAGATATTGAACGCGCATTTAGAATCTTGAAAATGAAGTTCGTCGTTATTTTAGGGTCACGTTGCTTTTTAGATTTTTAAGAAATGAAGAAAATTATGCTTACTTACGTAATTTTGCATAGCATGGTCATTGAGGAAACCCGTCTTGATCCTACATGGAATAGTTATTCAAATGAAGATTTGGGGGTGATTTTGAAGTGTTCCATGGTCGTCTTGCAAGAGAATATAAACTTGCCAGTGACATACTTTAAAACCGCAATCTCCATCAACAACTTAAGGAAAATTCGATTGTGCATCTTTCGTATCTAAAAGAACTCAGATACGTTGCTCAATGACCGACCAATTAAAGTATTATGATTTTTAGCATTTTATATGTTGTTTTGTTTTAACTATTTTAATTAGTTTTTATAATTTGAATGAAGATTTAATGAAACTAGGGACTATGTAAATTCAGAGATAAGTTAAAAGTTAATATATTTAAATATGTATAAGTATTCGATTTAATTCGAAATAAATACTACATTCAATCATAATATTACATTTTATTAGAAGTAAAATTGAAACGGAGTATTGTCTTCTACTATTACATTTAATTGCAACTAAACTAACTTAAACTAATTGATATTTTAGGCATCTTCTTCACCATCTTCAGAGGCATCTCTGTACTCATAGTAGACAGGTTGTGGTATTGGTTGTTCATCTAATTGTCTTTGTACCTTACCAATTTTCCGTTGTCATAATCCTAGTCGTTGTTGATTGATATCTGAAGCATTAATGGAAAGAATTTTATTCTAGAGTAATGTTTGTCACGTGAAAGGCGACTTTTCCAAAGCTGTCTTCCCACCAAACCAAGTTGTGTTGATATTGATTATTCTGCTAGACTCTTGTATTCCATGTACTCGACGATGTTGAACTCAGCTGATGAAGATGAACCATCTTAGGCTTCATTTTTCTCACTAATTTTGCATCTTTCTATCCCCTACCTCTTCATTGTTTTATTTTATTTTTGTAGTGTTATGAACTCTAAGATTGGAATTTGATTTATTATGATTTTCATTTTCAATCTCTTGGGATGAAGTAGATTCGGGTAAAAAATATAGTGTGTTGTTTTGAAATGTTTGTGAAATATGGGAAAATGGAGATCCAGTTGGAAGTTGATTAGCTTCCAACAAGCATGAGTTTCTGTGCAGCTCCCTCAGAATGGCGAAACAACTTTCTTAATGAAAACCGTTTTTGTGCAATCTTTGCCATTCTTCTCTACATCATTGGTCTCGAATTTAGAACATCTAATTAAATTTAGAGATTAGAACAATTTGACAAATCCAATTTTTAAGTTCAAATTTTTCGAATTATTCTTACCGTATCATATGTATTATCAATTGCTTCTTTTGCTCGACTGGAGCCGCATATTCACCAACCTTTTTACTGATAGTACGAAAGCTATGATGCAATACATCCCTATCACAACGTTTGAGGTTCCCAGTTTCTTCACAAAAATTTACAAAGTTTTTCGCTAAATGGTTGAACCCTGTTGTTGTGTACCATTGATAAAATTAAATCTGCATAGTTTCTACAAAAAAAATCGTCTTCACCATTTCATACTCTGGACCACAAACTTTACCGGAAAATTGAGATAATTCTTTGCTGCGAATTTGATGTTATTTTTGCAAGAAAAATTGAATTAGGAAAAATTTAAAGATAATGAAAAAAAGTATAATTTAAAATGGGTAAAATGCTAAGTGATTATAAGGAATACAAAATAAAATTAGATCTTTCCATTAAATGGCATATGTTATGTCGCATCGCACGGCCAAGTATTGGTTGCGAAGCGATGCAATATCTGTCTGGCGACGGAACACTGTCACACAACAGATATCGCGTTTCCATGTACCAAACCATGAAACTTATTAGTTTGGCCATCCCTTTTAGTTGTTTGGCTATTACACAGTAGGAGCGAATCTTAAATTTGCCAATTCCATAGAAAATACCCATAACTGATCCATGTGTACATCGCGATAATAGTTTGTAGTTCCGGAAGCTTTTTTTTTATATGAAAATTAGTTACCATTTAAGAGTTATTACAATAAAAGGAAAAGCACAAACAAAAAGCGAAAGCTAAAAACCACCAAGATCCCTAAAGTGATCCGGTGTTGGACACGCATGTGTTGCCTCGTTAAAACCTTGACAAGGAAAACCCATAGGGATAAAACCTTGACGAAGGAAAGAGTACAACGCGATAAGTCCAAAAAGGGTTTCAGTGTAATCTAAACAAAAGTATAACTTTAGTAAAGTAGAAAGTTTCGGATCTCCTTTGGTACCCAATGAGAAGTCTTCTAATACTGGCAGTATGTAATAGTCCGCAAACAAGTTATGGATGATGAGCTCCTCAGGTCATAATAACACTATCAATATGAGTTCCTGCGCCCTTCTAGTCACCTCATGAGTGGTAGAAGTGTCACGACGACGTATCCAGGAAAGAGGGGTCCTGCTGTTGATCGCGGATGGCGGGTGCATTGCCACAATCAAGGATTTGTTTGGCGAGTGTTGAAGTTGCATCTTCGAAAAGACACAGCCATTGGGATCACCGTCCCTTGAGCTTAAACTACTGAAAGAATAAGCCATAATAACATAGCCAGCATTGATTTCAACATCATATTGTTTCACAAGAGTCTTCATTTCCCTATTCAAAAAAGAAACACCAAAGTAGGTTAAGTTACACACTAACCTTATACAGACACAATACAAATCATATGAAAAAACTAACATTACAGTAGTTACAAGGGGTGAAAGGAAGATACAACCAAGAACACTAATTATTGGTAAAAATAAAAAACTACTGTTAACTAGAAAATCAAAAAAGAATATGACCTAACAACTAGCTAAGAATAAAGAAATATTCCCAAATAAACTAAGATTAGCTAAAGATCCAGAGATGAAATTGGTAACTTATGTTATAAACGTAGACATCAAAGAGGAAGTAAAGACTAAATTATGTAACGGATACTAAAACGCAGTTCCTAATGAACCTGACTAGTATGCATCAAAACTACACTACACAAAGATAAGGAAACGAGAGGAGAAAAAGAAAAGGTTTAACAATTGAAAAGCTCAAAGAAGAACAAAGTAAGAAATAGGCACATGTAAAGCCAAAACAAAATGCAACTTTGGCCGAACGCTTTATCTTGATTCAAGCAAAGAAATCTGATCAGCTGAATGAAACCGATAGAAGTAAAAAGAAAAAAACTAAAAATTAATTGGGTAAAGGCAAATATATGAATTATTTGGAAGGACTTACCTGGGGGTTTAGTTAGATGAGAGCTAGGGTTAGGAACTGAGGATAATTTCTTCATTTGGACCACTATTTCGAAGGCAAATTAGACCACCAAGAAAAATAAAAAAAGTACTACACATAGGAAAAGTTCTGACCAAACTAAACAAGGAAATAGACAAATGGTTGCAAACACGCAAACACAACAGGAGGAAACCCAAAAGTCCCTAAAGGAAATGGTTACAACCCATTTCAGAAAAATCTCCAAAGGAGAGAGCAAGGCTGAAGCAACAACAAGAGAAGGAGAAGAAGGGAACAGAGAGAAACTTTAACAACATTGCAAGAGAAACCACAGAACTGGAAGCACTTAAGAGGCAAGCAAAAAGAAGCAAAGGGAACAATAGCCAGAATACAAAAAAGAAAAAATCTAAGTCTAAATTGAAATAACTATCGATTAACAAGTGAAAAATAAACAGGACAAAATACCAATCAAAAGAGGCAAAAGAATATGGACTAAAACTGCGAAGAACCAAGAGGCTAGGAAGTACCTATTGCAGCAGAAACAAGCAATACCACTTAACACAAAACAACAGAAAAGATGCCAGAGGATAAATAAGAGCAGATACAAACAAATAAGAGGGTTTTCCATTTTCCATACAAACAGAGAAGGCCTTTTAGAATCACATTTTTGATACTAAACTTTTAAACAACCATTTAAAATAGCTAGCAAAACCATAAAGAAGCTTTCAATTTTCTTATGAAAGCAAAAAGAGCAAACAGAATATTTTTCTAAAAGAAATTCCAGATTTTAAGAAACAACCAGATAAGAAGATTTTCATTTTTCTTCGGAAACAAACAACACCTTTTTAAAACCCATTTTAGGTCCCCATTTTTCATTAACCACAAGCAAGCACAGGAAGAGAGAAAGAAATGAGAAGTTATACTAGATCAGAAAGACCATAACCAATAAATAAGCTTGATCATTTAATAAAAACAACAAAAGGGAGAAAGAACACAGATAGCCTAGATTCAGCAGAAGACCATAATCCATAACAACTTAAGCATACAAACCCTAGATCTAAATCAAGTGGACAATACAAAAATTTACTACATCAAAATACTAAAAAGAACGAAATCATGTTTTAATCAATCAAACTATAAATCACAAACAAACAAACAAAAAAATCTAAGGCAGACAAAACCCTTATTATACCAATTCTAAAAGGAAAAAATATGAAAATTAAACAAAAAATCATGTTAGAGCATGATACTAATAAATCACATATCCTTTTCTAATCTACATACAAATCAAACCAGATTTCTAAGGAAAAAGAAACAAGGCAGAGACCTAATTTACCATCGAAATAATAGTGCTTTTCATCTGATTCCTCAGATCCATAACCCTTAACTGTTGATCTAACCCTCACCCCCAAATTGTCCTAAGAACTACTCTCTAATGGCGGGCGTCGCCATTGAGAAGCTTAGTACTTAAGCTGAAGTCAAAGAAGCTTTGACTTCAGCTTAAAAAGTTCCGGAAGCATTAGTTCTAGTATTATGAACATCAATTATGGGTAACCGGACAAACCATCCACGTATTACATCATTTATTACGACAAAATTACAATGATTCCTAAGTCCGTACATTTGATAAGGTTGCACGTGAATTTGCTTAATGAGGAAAACTATCCAAATTTTGTATGTTGTGCTCCAAAACACCGGTCTGGTTACTTCCGGATGCGGTAGCACACCATTAAAGCTTTATCACAAGTTGTGTAACTAAAAAAAGAAAAAAAACAATTTACATGTTTTCTGCCTATTTTGAAATCAAAAAGCATGTCATTACCTGCCACTGTGTAAGCAGCATTGCTAATAGGGGGCAATCAATTTGTTTGGGATAACACCAAAATCCATATAAGAAAACATTTTTAACCCATTAGCAGCCATGCAGTGCAGACCAGTCCACTTTTGTCTTACTACGGGCATGTAAAATCACATCAATAGGCAATAGCATCGTTCACGTGTTACTAACCTAGATGCCTTGCATCCATTGAATAATTTGAATGGGCGAATTTCTAGAGATAAGTACCACAATTTCAGGTTAGCGATCCGTTACATCACCATGTTCGAAGGGTTAATGAATTCACGTGGCCATGTACGAACGGCGAGTAGCAGCATATCGATTTTCTAAAGGAAAAAATTTGATGAGTCCTTTTCCTATCTGTTCGTCCAGCATTAGCACAAAATGAATGAAATTTTATTTTTTTCTGGATGAAAAATGAAATATCAATGGAGTGGTTTTTCTATATTTAGATGTGTCACGCATCGTCCAATGCTGAGGCTCCGGTCTTCCGGACACGTCATACCAGGATTTGGGGAGCTGGGCAAAACTTACAGCCGGTGGTCAAACTGTTTTCTAGTTGATGTGGACTCTTCAGTTTTTAACCTTAAAAATCCAATGGAGGAACTCGTACATATAATACAGAGAAAGAGATAAAAGATTCTGGTGGTGATTGGAAGAAGGAAAAATGGGTGCAAGAACAGAGGATGAAAAAAGAGGAAGTGGAACAACAGAGGTTGAAGAAGAAGGAAGAGAGGAAGCGGAATCACAATATGTAGAAGCAAAAACATCAGTATGGTGGGATATTGAGAACTGTCCTGTTCCGTTTCTTCATTCTCGTCAAGGGTTATCATCATCTTCTTCGCATTCGATAGCACAGAACATAGCTTCGGCATTAAAGAAAATGAATTACAGAGGACCCATTTCTATATCTGCTTATGGTGATACAAACCGTATTCCTACTTATGTTCAACATGCTCTTTCTAGTACCGGCATAACTCTCAATCATGTCCCTTCTGGTAATTTGTTATGTTCTTCCCTTTTCTTGGTTTTTTACTGTTTGATGATATGCCTCAATGAGTTAGTTTTACACTTGGTTGATAGGAGGAAAGTGGGGTTATAGGGATGATTTAGTCACTTATTCTTGATATTGAATTTGCCCTGGATTTATTTGGTTGTCGATTATTTATGGGCATATATCATTTAGGACTGATTATGTTCTTGATTGTATTAGTCTGTGGAGCTTAACTTCTAGTGGTTAAAGTAACTTCATGATGGTAAACGTTGGCCACATATTTGGACTCTAATTCTTGTTTTGATGAAGGATCATTGCTTTCTTTAAGCTATATTGTTCGGTAACTTTTGAATAGCATATTTCATCCGTCTGTGTCAATGGATTTTCAACTTATCTTAGTTTATTAGATTATTTGAATAATCTTTCTGATGTCATCTGCATTTGGGTACTCCTTGACTCATGTCTGGCTCTGTACTGCACCTCAAACTAAAGGGTGATATTTCTTTTCCCGTCACATAGGGATCATCTTGCAAAAACCACCTGGTCAGTATTTGAGTTTATGATTTCTTTGTCATCGATTTTTCTCCTCCTTCTATAAAAATTGTAGGCTTAATTGTCCAAAAATGGATTCGCGGCAGCATCATTTATAGATGTGTGGAGTATATCAGAAGTAGCCAATAATAGTTAGATTAAGTTGGCTCATACTGCTGTGTGAATAGAACATAGAACCTTTGGATCACATAGAAAACAAGAAATCGTCGTGATGAAATTCTTCATTGTTAATAAGCTAGCTTGAATATTTACTTATATATGTATGTATTTTCCCTCTAGATAGAAATTAGTCACGAGCAGCATCTGTGGTAGTGTTTTCGTTATTAGTAGTTATGATGTTTATGTTCACCGGATCTTTTTGGATTGTAATAAAGAGTTATGTCCATTGGCAGAGAAAATTGTTAAACGTTGTGCTGAGATTGCATTACACTTGAAGAACTTTAACGGCCACTTCTCTTCTTCACTTGGATTTTCACTACGGCTATGCTAGGAGCAATCAAGAGTTTCCTATTTTATTTTATTTTTCGTAATTATGGGTATGGCTAATCTTAGTCATTTCGCCGTACTAAGGGTGAAATGTGTGGGTGGATATGATATGGGAGACAGCGAAAATGACTGATTTCAGAGCTGTAATATGTAGTAGAAGCTTGGAATTACCTTAAACATGAATTTAGAATTACCATTGATATATAAATTTCTGATGCAGGTGTAAAAGATGCTAGTGATAAGAAGATTCTGGTTGACATGTTATTTTGGGCAGTAGACAATCCTGCTCCAGCTAATTATTTGTTGATTTCTGGTGACCGAGACTTCTCCAACGCTCTTCATCAATTACGTATGAGAAGATACAATATACTTTTAGCACAACCACCAAGTGTGTGTGCTCCTCTTGTTGCTGCAGCTAAAAGTGTGTGGATTTGGAGTGTTCTTCTTGCAGGAGGATCACCATTGCCTAATAAGGGCCGAGATACATTGCTACTACATCCTGTTTCTGGTAGTGTCTCCTTGGGGAACCAAAAGATATCTAGTAATGCAAGGACTTTTGGTAATAATCATAAAGTGGTTAAACAGGTGTGGAAAGTATCTCAATTCAACAGTATATCAAGGACCTCAAGTGATCCAGTTCATGAGGATGCTCATCAGAGCAATGGAAGCTCTGAAGAAGAGCAGCTTAAGGTAGCTCCACATCAATTCTTTGGTGCTAAAAAGTCCAAAGCTACGTCTTCCACCAATTCTACACACAGTAGTGATGATACCATTCCCGAGAATCTTGATCCTTCACTGAGCGGAGGGAACAGGTTATCCAGCTATTATGAACACCATTATCCCCATCATGCAAGGTCGAAAAGTCTTCCTACAGAACCTAATTCTGATCCAGCTAATGTTTATTCACAGAGTACTAAATACACTTTTGGTTTTCTGTCTCCACATCATTTACAACCACAAAACAGGGTATCAAGGTCAAACTTCAATACAGAGGGATATCCTGTTGCTCCAGAATTAGCATCCTCTGGAATGTGTACTAACGACTATCCTATTGATGTTTGGGATTGCCAAGGATGCCCGCAACCTCCTGACTACATGGAAGGCCTTATCGGAATCATTCTACTTGCATTAGGCGGCCTAAAAGAGAATAAGATGGCACCAACTGAAGCAAACTTAGCTGATTGGATTCTGTATGGAGATCCTACACACCACAGTATTGATGTTAAGGAAGTGCTGGACATTTCCATTGAGCGAGGGAGGGTAAAAAAGCGGCAAGTTGGTGCACTTCAGGTTTATATTGGGAAGACTCAGGGAGAACTTTGGAGGTGTGTTAACCCTATAGGTGGAAATCTTAGGCAGTATCCAAAGGAAGTGTGGGATGAAGTCAAGAAGTTTCTATTATCACCCAATGGAAGATCCGATATTATTGCTTCCAAGTGCAGGTAATGTGTTTTTTCTATCATTACGATACTTTGAGATTATATGGCCTTGGAGGGATTGTTTTCCTAACCCAGAGAACTGCTTTGCATCTTCTGAACAGGTTTGAAGCAGCTATTATTCTAAGAGATGCATGCTTAAAAAGCTATGTCTTGGGTGATGTACTCTTAATTTTAGACACGGTAATCACCATAAAAAGGTGGATCAAGCCTCATTTTTCCGGATGGCAGCCAGTAAAAGTTAGTCCATTTATAGAGTAATTCAGAGGAGGAAGTAAGAAAGAACTTATACTTGATTTTCTTAAAGCATCTTTTTGGCAGAACTGTAGGAGTAAGAGTTGTGAATATGGTTCCCTTGACAAGAGGGATAAGTGTTTGCTTGTTGGATATTTTGAGAAGAGCAGAATTATGCACTTTCTGGACATATGAGTAATATAGCTGTAGCAGCTTAATTTAGATGGTAGATCAAGTTTTTTTGGTATAACATTCTAGTCTTTTGTCAGTTGTGTGCCCTTTGTGGAAGAGTACGCATCGTAGAGCAGGGCCATTCCAATGTGGGGTTATCTTAAGCAACGCATAAAGTGGTACCTTATATAATACTGGGCACTGTGACATGAAAATCGTTCATTTACTTATAACGAGAAACATGAGATACAATTCTGGAAGTGGGAGACACCATAGTGCTACTGATTTTATGATTAGGAACAGATAAATCCAAGTGGGAGGTGATATTTTGTTGATACTAGAACCTGGAGTCACACAAAGACGGACGCTCCAGCATTCGGCTTGAGAAGTATTACTTCATTTATATATGCATCTGGCTAGGTGCTCCTGCATAGTTATAGTGAACTTTAATCTTTTGATGAATTTTACTTGCAATGAATTTATAATTTCAGTGCGAGTTCTTTTATGTCCGGATTCTTTTACTGTTGAATCATTTTGCTATTTGGAAGAGACTGAGTTCATTTCATAATGCCAATTAATGATTGTGTTTTCCTAATGATGTTCTCCTCATGTACTGGTTATTTGTTCTCTGAGCATTTCACAAAACCTGCCCTCTACGGCTCTACTAATCCTAGGAAGGGCAGAGTCTACTTTGTGAGAGGAGGGGAAATTTGGGGTGTAAATAACCTAAAATACCAACCCTTTTTCACATTCCTTCACTCAAAACCATACAGTTTACATTTTGAGATCGGCACTTTGAAACACAAGGAGAAAACCAGGAAATTACTACTCCACTTCAGGTTTGAGATCTCCAAAATTTGAATATCAAAGCTTGAGAGAGGATTTGTAGTATTTTAAGACTCACTTCAGCAAATGATTTCCAACTAGTTGAATCGAAATCATCAGTATGGAAGATGCTGCAAACAAAGTTGTTAGATCTGGGTTGTTGTTTGAGTTGTTACTAAAGACTTGGGTAAAACACAAGATCAAGAAGAGAAAAGTAAAATATAAAACTGGAATTGTGTATTGATCTGGATAATCAGTATGAGCAGAATCGGAAACGTGGTTTTCAAACACTGTGATCGATCTCCCTTCGAATTTTTCCTAGCCCTCCTAGCTCGAACAGATGGTTCATGTCACCAAAATGGGTACCTGAATTTGATCATCTCATTTGCCACCGTTGGTGGAAGACTCCGCATTTATATGGAGAGCCTAGTCCAGGTAAGCACTTACCATTTATGTTTATATTTCATTTCGCTCTTCATAACTTGTGTTATTTTAGTTTGTCGAATTCTTCTTTTGCAATGTTTTTGCATGGTATATCAATTTCATGTGTGTTTCAGTTTCGGTATTATGAATTGTTCAAGTTGAGTATTTTGTTAAAGACATATCATAGTTGATCACTTCACCTATTTGACAACTAAGAATGAACCAGCATTCCCCTATAATGGCGTAAGGGGAATGTGATTCACTATATAGATGATATTTGTGTCTCCAAGCTAAATTTTCAGGCTTCTCAAAGCAGTATAAAATTATAAATGATCTTGTTCCAGAATTTTGGTAAACTGTAAGGTCATCCGACCAAAATTCAAATCATGGAGTTGTCGACAAGGAACAAAATTGAACTTCAAAGAAGATCAAAATTCAAATTAGAATACAGGGCCAATAACATTCCAATGCGTACCCTTTTTGTTCGAACTGGCCATACCCTGAAATTTACTGGAATTAAATACCACCCCTTGAAAATGAAAGATCGAGCCTTAGAAATAGCTTAAGGTGGTATTTTTACTAAAGAGAAAAATCTTGCCTATCATCTGACTTTCTTCGATGGATGTTTTTGCTTGAATAAATGGTAAACCTAGGTTTTACATAATTGGTATAATTGTGGTGTTGCAACTCAACCTGTGTATTCTTAATTGACTTATAGGTATCGGCATCAGAAAACAGAATGAGTGGAAACTGGTGAAGCTGATGGTAGAACTTGACAGCAACAGAGAACAGAAGGAAGAATGCGCGAGAAGCTGGAGCTGAAAATTGACCGCATCCAGGAACAGAAAGAAGAAGGTACTTCCTGGATATCTTTACTAAGTAGCAAAAGATTGGGGAAAACAACTCATTTTCCTGTTTAAGAATGGTTATTGTGGTATGCTTGATTTCGGTAAATTTTGTTTGGAGAAGGGCTGTATGATGTGTGTGTATTTTGGTTATGGTTTATTGTTGTTTGATATGGAAATGAAAGAATGTGCCGCCGTTCAATATTTCCGTGTTCAACAGTTGTTACTTTTTGGCAAAATCACTGACTTTAGTACCTACTTTCTCAAATAACCCTTATTTGGTCAGCAAAACATTAAATCATTTTATTTGATCTTCAATAACAACAAAGTATTGTATTTGGATCTAGTTTTTGTTAATACTATACAGATAGCTAACATTTCTTTCTAAGCAGATTTTGTCCTTCAGGTGAAAAAGGTTTGTGGTGATACGACTCTTGCATCTTTTATCGACAAGGCGAAACCTAAGGAAGAACTCGATTTTGGATGGTGATCGACTTAGTGGAGACAATCAAACACGATATTCTGGTGCCATTGGGGTGTTGCTGAAACAATCTTGGAGGTTCAACTGGAGAGGATAAGGAATGGCTGTGGACCAAACTTCAGGTGAACATAATCAGCAGAACCTGCACTTTTATTCTTCTTGCGATTGTTGTCATTTGAGTAGCCATAGTTATTGGATAATTTATCATGGAAATAGCCTTTTCTTTATTATACTCTTGCTTGTGTTATGGGCCATGTGATTCGTTCATGCACTTACTGACAAGTTTATTGTTCCATCTATATCAGCATTTGTTCGTACTAGATGAACGACATGAAACAGCAACCTTTTCTATCGCCTTTTAAGAACAAGAAGACTAAATGGAAAAGACATCACTATAAACCCCGCGATACAAATGAAAAGCGTCTTGCAGATTAACCGGCAAGGGGTAAAAGGATCTTGGGGATTTCGGACTACGGAAGAGCATCAGGTAAATACATAACATTGTTATGTTCACCTAGTAATTTTTTTCCTGTGCGTTCATTTCTTATGGTTATTAATTCTGATTTGTGTGTTCATACAGACTTTCCAATCGCAATATCAAGAGTAGAAGCCACCAGAAAAAGGCAAAACTTCTCTAGATGCAAAGTTGAAATGGTACGTGCATGCTACAAATGTTGGTTTTTACAGGCACTTCCATTCTTGCAATTCGAAATTCGAGGTTTATTATTTTATTTTGGATTTGGCTGTTCATGGTTGAAAATTCTTATGTTTGTTTGCGATTTTGGTAACTGTTAGTTATATCCTCTAATAGTATGGCTCGTAGAGGTTCTGAATTTGTGTAACGTAATTGTTGCGTGTATTTGTTCCGTGATAACTGTGTGTCTTTTATGTATGTAGGTTCAAGGATAAGCGCCAATACATCTGAAGAGAATATCAACAGGTTACAGATCCTCATCGTGTTGGACGTAAAAGGGGATAAGTTGTTGAGGTAAAAGGGGATAAGTCGTTGAGGCTAAATGCCAATGCTAAAGCAGAAGCGTCAAACAGAACAACCGGAAAGAAATAGCAGATTAAAACAAACAGGTCCTAAGTTGATGAAGAATCAGAGATGCTTGAAAAAGAAAGTAATGCATTCTGCCTAATGGATTTTTTTTGTCTTGACAATTCTGCTTTATATGAGCTTCAATTCCAAAAATTCATTTCCGGATTTAATGTAAAACTGTACTTTTCATTCTGGATTGAATTCTAGTGAAGTTACACTATCCAAGTATTGAGTCGAATCAACAACCTCGCAAAGCTACGTTCACCATGTTACTGTCCTGGGGTTTACCCACGTCATTTAAGTCATTCTCCTCTTTGACATGGTCAAGAGTCATGGAAGTCATTCTCGTTGTACTAATATTCTTCTTTCCCATTCATACACCGCTTGTATTCTTTGACTACATCCACACAGTCGAGCATCTTTTGATGAACAACACAGAAAATCTAGCTCAGCACAAAAGATGAAAGCATCTTCTTAGTAGCTTTAGGATTAGTAAATATCAGCACAAATTATATATAGGTGTTTTAATGGTTTAGGTTTTTAGATTAGGAGACTTCTACATTTTGTAACCAGGTCAGGAAAAAATGAAGGCCCATGCTGAATGATCTGAACCAATATAGAATTAGATAAGAACATACATTTTAAAATCATACAACAAACTACATTCAGTATCTCCCCCTCTCTAAATCAAATTCAGTTCACAAGCCAATATTCTTATGTTACAAAGTTTATTTCAATATGTATCTACGCTAAACTATCCTTGTTCTATGTGAGATTCATTCACTTACCAATTAATCAGTCAAATCATCGAGTAAATTAAGATCTTCATCTTCGACTTTGGCGGTGACTTCGACAACTGGTTGAACCTCCAAAGACTCGATCGTAGCACCCGAGTGAACATCAAGATGAACTTCGTTTTCATCAGTTTCTCCCTGTTCTGTCTCATCAAGGAGAATCTCCTGTAACCAAAAATGTTAAGTGTTTCGATTACGTTTGTCGCAGTAGAAACTGCAATTACTTGGACATAAGAAATCCAAAAGAAAAACTACTAACAGAATTGACCATTAACAAATACCTTGTTTTCCTGCAAGGTTGGTCTCTCAGACTCCACAGTCCAGTCACCCAATAGGTTCTCTAACAGCATAGTGTCAAGTGAGGTAGAGTTGTTGACTGTTCTTTTTGTATGGCGTTCCTTAAGACGCAAGTTGTAGTGAACATATATTAAGTCATTCAATCGCTTGTTTGCAACAAGGTTTTGTGTCTTTGAACGAATCCGGTCATATATACTCCAGTGATGTTCACAGCCAAAGGCTGAGCACGTCTGGCCTAATATGCGCATGGCTATCCGTCGAAGATCTAGGCAACTAATTCCATGGTGTTCCCACCATGTAGCTGTTAAAAAGAAAACCATGATGAAAACGGAAGGTACCAATCAAAGATTATAAATAGATAAGTGGAGCAATTTTATGAAAAACTGAGCAGTTATACGAATGAAAATGTCACCTGGGTCCTGTTCTGTTCTTAAGCTTACAGCCAACTCCATCCCAAAATCAGCTTTCGCAGCAGTAAATTCAATAATCTGAAACAAGAATACTCACTGTTCGATGAAATGCTTCTAAACTAAAGGTTGAAATTGATTGGAATAACAAGAAACCAATTAAACTGAGAACACTGGTACCTGCTTAGATGCAGAAACTCTCCTTGAAGGTTCTGGCTCTAGTCGAAAAATACATTCATTTAGTCCACGAATGATCTCGGACTGCTCGGGATGCTACAATTGTGTAGGATAGTATAAGATTTAATTGCAACTAAAACCATAACTTGCAAAAACTGATATCAAAGTAGATTCTCTTACATTGTCGAAGTCGGGACGATAACGGCATGATGGATTGAGGAAGTAAGCTGCCATATACAGAGGATGATGGAATGAACCCCAATGGTTTTCGATCACTTCCCAGTATGGTCCGTATTTCTGGATATCATCACCATGGATAGACTTGATCGTGTGCTTAGCCTTGTAAAGGTCATTGTAAAGAGATGCCATGGGGAGTCGTTCCTCAGTATCCAACTTCTGAAGCACTTGCAAGATAGGCTCTACAGATTTTTTTACAAATTGCATCTTCTTCCAAAACGTAGGATTTAAGACGATGTTCTCAACTCCCTTGCCTTCATCCAGTTTAGAAAAGCGGGATGAAACCCATTTATCTGATTGAAACATTCTTTTAATGTCATTCCTATGTTCCAATAATCTTTGCAAATTAGCGAAACCAGATGTAATCCTCGTATGAGCGGAACTAAGAAGTTCCCTACCCCTTGTAAATTCTTTCTTCATCAGATTTAGCAGCCATGGTCGGTTATAGATGAACTTTGTAACCTTTTGGCCATTGTTCATGCACTCCCCTACCCATTTAATCTTCACAAAATCTTCTAGCATCTGATCAATACAAGAGGCAGCACATGGTGTCCAGAACAAACTCTTCCTCTTGTCCTCGAGCATTTTCCCAGCAAGTTTATAAGTTGCAGTATTTTCGGTTATAACCTACATTTTCAATTAATGAACACATAAGGCTGTTAATCGCTAAACTACAATGAAAATCAATGTACTCAAAGAAAGAGAAGTCTCTTAAAGAGCAAACAGTAAGGAAACTTAGTTACCTGCACGACATGTTCCTCGCCGATCTCTTCTACTACTCCGTCCAACAACTTGAACAAATTTTCAGCATCTTCTACGATATCAGTCGAATCGACAGAAGAAACAAAGTATCTGCCACGTGGACAAGATACAAAGAAGTTGATTAGTGTTCGCCCTTGTGAATCTTTCCAGCTATCAGCCATAATAGTACAGCCAAAACTTGTAAAATGACCCTTAATATCCACAGAGTACTTCTTAATCTCAGCAATTTCATCCTCGAGAAACTGACAAGCTATGTGTTCACTAGAAGGGATTTTCAAGCCTTGCCCATATTGACCAACCGAGTCCAGCATCTTCTGGAAGTACGGAGAACTGGCTGCATTTGTAGGAATTCCAGCATGATAGAAAAATTTGCAAATCGCCGACGTAACTTCCTTGCTATTTCTTATGGAAGATCCTAGCTTTACTTTAATCACATTGGCTGATGGCTGTGATACTGGTGTATTGTTTGTCAGCATCTTATGACTAATAGTATCCAATTTTGATCGTCTTGGTTGTGCTTCATTATCAGAAGGCCTACGCCTAACTCTTCTGTTTGTGTCTCTATCATAAGTTAATAACTTTGTTGGACTACCAAAATCTACAAGATCTTCGTCTTGTTCTTCCTCCGGAACATAATCATTGTCTGGGTGCATGTATAAACTTGCTGTCTCCTTAGTATCAGGTCTTAGATTTTTCCTGCCAGTACGATGCCACTTCATGTTCTCTTTCATATCGAGATATACTTGCTCTGGAGCATTTTTGCAAGGAGCGACTTCTCCAGGTATCCTAGCAAGATGCTGTTTGAACCTGTTTATACCACCACTAACAACTTTTTGACAATAGTTGCATTTCACCTTCTTTTTCCCTTCTTCTTGTGCAACACCATGTTCCCAACCAGGATCAGTATATCCAAGTGACCGTAGAGGAGTCTTATGCATAACCGCACTCTTATCACTTGCATTGACTTGCCTCAGCTTCTGTTTACTAACAACGGGACTCTCTTCTATCTCATAATCCTCATTAGAATGCCAAGGCAATGTCGCCTGCTCATCATCTTCTGATATCAGCCTTTGCTTCTTAATAGATTGACATCCTTCCAAAATTTCTTTCATTTTCAAACAAACTTCTTCTGGTGCATTGTTGCAGTATGTAACTTGACCTGAAATCCTAGCTAAATGTTGCTTGAACCTAAATATCCCACCACTAACTACTTTTCCACAGTAATTACACTTGACTTTCTTCTTATTGTTATCTTGAGCACATCCATGCTCCCATCCAGGGTCAACCGTTCCTCCTGATCGATGTGGCGGCATCTCTTCAAACTCTTAAGAAACCAGCTTTACACTCTCCTATTTCACCTCCTCCTCCTACATTCAAACAAAAAAAAAAAAACTGTTACAGAGCATTTACTGTCAACAACAATTGTGTATACCAGGTTCCCTGAAGAGAAGCTTCCAGAAGACTAATAAGCCCAATATGACCTATAATTATCCGCGAGCTTAAGTTTGTATCCCTTGGATGAGGAGCTGCGTCGTAGAACGTGCAACTCCTTCATCCAAGAGACAACACAAACCATTGGAACTGTGAACTGAATAATTTCTAGAACTGAACCCTAAATAAACCCCAAATAATTCTTTAAATCAAGAACTAATCAGGAGAAAACACTAATTATTTGGAAAGAAAACCTAATAATTAGGAAAACAATTTTATTATGAGGTGGAGCGCTATTAAGAATCATAGAATACAAATGGAGTTCTTGAAGAATCTCTTCTTCTCTGAAAATTAGGGAAGGTTTTCTTTGGAAAATGAAAATTAGTGAAAAAAGGAAAAAAACTTACAGTTACGGGGATCGGCCTAGTTTGCTGCGACGATCTGCATCTGCTCCGATCTGTTCGTCCTTTCCCTTCTTTTTTTCCTGTTTTTCGAAAACCTAATTTGTTGCGAGTCGTAACTGGCTCGACTCAGAGGAGAGAGACGGGTAAAGTACGAAGACGAGGTAGGCCAATGTTTATTGTGGAGGCCCATTTTATACAGTCCGGTTTTTAAATCATTTTCATTTATTTTTTTGGGACGATGGTTTTTTTTGGGACCGTTGTTTTATTTTGGGTAAGATATTAGAAGTAAATTTAGGTCATCCTTTATCTAGATATTTATATTAATACCTAAATTACCCTCCTGATTGATTTTGGGTAATGATTAGTTAGTGTTAATAATAGTTAGTGTAATGATTAGTGAAATGATTAAGTTAAAGATAATTAGTGAGATTAAAAAATCAAATGGGTGGGTTTTTTAAAAAAGAAGTAGAATTATTGAGAGAATAAAGTTAGAGAAGATGAAGAAGAAAAACATGGAAAATAAATATTTTTTTGAGTTCACTAAGCTTGAGTATTCAAGTGATGATTCAATTGATGATAGCTCATCTGAATCTTCATCTCCTTCCTCTCCTAGAGTATTTGTTAATCTTCACAATGATCCGGATATGAGTTATTTCTTAGATGGTGATTGTATTCTTCCCCAAACTCAATCTCAAGATGAAAACAATGGATTTTACCAACCACAACCGTAGGAAGAGTATTTGGGTACCCAGGTATGCTTCAAACTTAGATAATGTTGGTTGAATTGCTCCAAATTTTCAAAAAAAAATAAAATTTTTAAGTAGATTTGGGCTTGTTCGGTTACCTTATGTGAAGAACAGGTAACCGAACACATCTGAAAGTGTAGTTCGGTTACTTATTCCAACCACGCAGGTAACCGAACACATCTGAAAGTTTACTTCGGTTACTTTGTCCAAACACGAAAGTAACCGAACATTACTCTGTAAATCCTTTCAGATGTGTACCAAGTGTACCAAGTTCGGTTTGTTCGCAACCAATATCTAACAGAACTTCACGTAAAATAAGATTTTACCAAGTGTACCAAGTTCAGTTTGTTCGCAAACTTCATACCAACCAAATACCTAACCGAACTTAACGTAAAATAAGATTATACCAAGTGTACAAAGTTCGGTTGGTTCGCAAACTTTAACCCAACAGCATACCTAACCGAACCTAAAGTTACAGAGAGATATTCGGTTACCTGGTATAAAATGGCAGGTAACCGAACTGTATACTTCACAATTTCTTTGAGTCCATCTTGTTTGTTCGGTTACTTGTCAAATTGCTTTACCAACCGAACTTTTAGTTCGGTTATTGCGATAAAATTATCTTGTTGCCGAACTTGTTTGTGATTGCAATTGATGTTGTTCCATTTCTTGTAGATTGAATGCCAACCTATACCAATGGATGATCAACCTTCTCCAGTTGATATGTTGTTCGAAGATACATCCCATAACTATGTCAATAATTTGGTATTCGACTTACCTATTGATGCGAAGAATTAGGCTAGAGAGCATGCCAAGAAAGCCATGTGTGTGTTAGTTTTGAATGGAAAGGAAAGCAAAACTCGTTTTGAAATGGTTTGTGAGAGAAGTGGAGATTCGGATGTTAGTCACAAGAGGAAGCGTTATGTGTATAAAGGAAAGACGACGAGGAAGAACACAACGTGCTCAAAGAAAATTAAATGTCCGTTCAAGCTAGTATTTAGTAAGTGCAAAACAAGGAATGGATGGGTTCTATCTATGGATAAGGTGGAAGGTCATCATAACCACCCTCGTCCGGAGGATCTTGAAGGACATTCAATGGCCGCAAGGCTCACTCCTCAAGAAATGGAGAAAATAGCTAAATATAGGAGAATGGGTATTTCACCACTTAATATGCTTCGCTTACTAAAGGATGATAACAAGGATAACGTATCATCGTTGTCCACCATTTACAATGCAATTGAGACAATTAAAATGAATGAATAGAAGGATAGACAAGTGATGAAACAATTGTTTTTTTTTTGGCTCAAGAGAGAGGCTACGCGGTTCAAAAGAAGGTAGGTCCGGAAGAAGAAATAACGCCTCTCTTCATTGCGCATCCAAAGAGTGTTCAATTGGCTCAATGCTTCCATGAAGTTCTTATAATGGATTGCACTTACAAGACTAACAAATACGAGATGCCATTGTTGAACTTTGTTGGTCGTACGTCGACGAAGTCACCGTTTACCGTTGCTTTTTGTTTTTTAAAGGATGAGCAAGAACCAAGTTACACTTGGGCGCTACAACAATTGAAGGCCATCTACCGAGATGATGATATCCCCGGGGTTAAAGTGACGGACAATGAAGTAGCATTAATGAACGCAATAGAGAGAGTCTTCCCATTAGCACATAATATGCTTTGTACGTTCCATATATGGTGTAATGTGATGAATAGGTGAAAGTCTCAACTTTGTCCACCAAAGAGGAAAGCATTTGAAGAGATTAGTAAGCTACCGGAAGATGAATAAGCAGATGCAAAAGAGGAATTCGATAAACAATACATTATAAATCACGCTAAATGGGTTGCTTTCTCCGGTGAATGGGACTCATTGACTTGGTCTCTCACCGAAGAAGAGTATAATCTAAATCTTGCCGCATTTATCAAACATTGGTCTAGCCCCGAATATCCCGAGGATATTGTAACGTATGTGGTTGAGCAATGGTTGGATCCGCACAAAAAGCGCTTCGTTTATGCATTTACCAACCGCCATAAACACTTTGGGAATCAAGCGACAAGTTTGGTAGAATCGGCTCAACACCGGTTGAAGAAAAATCTTTTTGGATGTGTCGATAATTTTGTGATTGTGTTTAACGCAATGGAGAATTACTTCAACCGCGAGATTGATAGAATTAAAGAGAAGTTTCAAAAAATCCGCATCATGAAGTACAAAAAGATTGTACAAAAAGATGGTAACATCAAGAAATTGGAGGACCTTCGGTTGTTCAAGGGACTCCATTATAATGTTTCACATGCTTGCATTAAGAGGTTAATGGTAGAGGTGAATTTGATTGACATATGGGGAACCAAGCCGGACGAGGTGTGTGTTTGCAACATGATGAAGTCTATGGGACTCCCTTGTCGCCATATGATAGTTAACTATGAACATGGCATAATCCCTTTAAGCGATATAGATCCATATTGGCAACAATTAAGTTTTGTCCCTCCTCCAAAGGGTGATGTCGGAGAAGAATTTGGTGATAACGAAATGGGAAGAATCGTTATCGAGATGTACCGGAACATGAACAAACTTGAAAGGCAAATCTTTTAGGATGACATGCGGCCAATCATTTATCCGCACACTTCGGAGAATTCCATGAACCGAAAAAAGGCAAGGCCAAAGGTCGGCCAAGCACCAAAGAAACAAAAAAACAAGTAAGAGAATATGAAATGGTGTTGTCTAAGAGGCAAAGTGAAATGAACGCTTTTACTAGAGATCCTTCGGCGCATGAGCATACCAAAGCGAAGTACCAAGAAGATTGTAAGAAAAGGGCTAGGAGTATTATGGAAAAGGGCGAAACAAGTGAACGGGATACGAAGAAAAAAGGACCGATGTTACACTCGCAACCAACCCAACCTACTCCATCGGAACCTAGCCAACCAACTCAACGAGACGTGAAGCTTAAGGCTCTAATGTGCCGCATCAAAGAAAGGAGTCTACCAATTGATGATACACCACCTTTTGTTGATAAAAGCTACTTGGAAGAGCTACCTCCTTACATTAGAAAGTACGTCATATCCACCGACGACTTCCCTCCGGATGGTAATTATGGTTTCCACGTTGTCGTACAACAAGTAGGGCCTTTCACTGAAGGTGCCAAGCTATATAATGATTGTCAAATCACTTATGTCCGGCAAAGGTTGTTGATGAAGCTAAAGGAAAATCCGTCATTTTACAAGACAATGTTGAGCGATGGGGATGCTAGTCTCAATGTGCAGTTTGTTAGGTATCAAAGCCGTCTCCACGGGGGCAATCCAATCACAAGGGATCATTGGATGGGCATGCCGATACGTGGGCACTTAATCGCCGACGCATTCAATTGCGTGGTTCACTATTTCTCAAAAGGTGCTAGTTTCACATACACTCCGAAAACAACCATATGTGTCGAGCAACTTAAACGTAGGAGATTGGTGATTGCGTTGATTAATAACAACCATTTTATAGGCCTCCGGTTAGAATACAATTGTCCATTTCCTCCGATATGCGGAAACTCTTATTGGCATGGATTTAACCCCGACACAATGTTGGGTTGGTGCATTATGTATGAGCATAACATGGAGATGTGGAAAGCTTTGAAGGATTCGTACAAAATTATACACGAAGGTCCAATTGCCCTTGAGGATGATTAAATGTACCATTAATTAAACTAAGTATGCTTTGAAGTTATTGGTTGAATTAAAGATTGTGTTTTTTGGAATTTGGTGTTATTTTTGGGTGTGTTATAGTGTATTTGTATAATTTGCTTTAACCCATATGTTCAGTTACCTGGAAAAATTGTGCAGGTAACCGAACTACTATTAAACTCTCCAGAATATTTTGGAAGCATTGAATTCGGTTGCCTGGTAAAATTGTGCAGGTAACCGAACTACTATTAAAC
>JAJJMB010017971.1:468716-518976 GCA_023531105.1 Papaver atlanticum | reverse complement strand
TGCCTGGTAAAATTGTGCAGGTAACCGAACTACTATTAAACTCTCCATAATATTTTTGTTTTTTAAGTTCGGTTACTTGTCACTTTTTACCAGGTAACCGAATACCACTCTGTAACTTCTGATTATTTTTTTTAATATTGAGTTCGGTTATATCGCAAATTTGCGAACAAACCGAACTTTGAGACAACAAAGTTCGGTTGCTTACGATATTTGGCCTACTAACCGAACTACCTTATTGTATCTAAAAAAAATTAGTGTAATGAAACACAAATGAGTCTAACAGCCAAACTAATCCTTTAAAACACAAACTAAAAACCAAAATATCAAATTCCTTTACTAATCCACAATACCATAACTAATTGTTGGAAACACACGAACATAAGAAAACAAACTACCAAATCCGCAATAAAATTTTTTTCTAAACATAAGAAGCCAAACTATCAAATCCATAATAAAAAAGTTTTATAAACATAAGAAACCAAACTACTAATTGTTGCAATCACTCATTGATGACGACCACTGCGAGAAACTCTTCTATTCTTGTGTTTAGGAGCTTTAGCTTTTCCTTCGTCACTAGGAGTGTCCTCTCCACTGCTTTGTTGTTCAACCATCCGACTTGAACCTTCCCCTTCTTGGCGACTCCTCTTCACCGGCATGGTCTGGCTTGGATCAATCTGGCTTGGATCGACAATGTTGGGTGAGAAAACATTAGTCCATTGGTTGTATAGGTCTGTTTGTTCCTGAGTGTTCATCGGCTCTCCACTCCGGATTTTTTCCATCATTTTCTTCAACAATTTAGTACTTTCCTTCAACTTTTTTCAATCAAAAGCATAAATATCTATTATTTTTCAATATTTTATAACAATTTGAAAAGAAAAAATAAGAGTAAATATCTTATCGCCGAATTCCATAAGTTCAATGCCTCTTCACCACAGGTAGGCATATGCTTCAGAATTTTCTGAGCCTCTTTCTCCACTGCCTTCGCTTTCGCTTTCTCAGCACGGGCTTGTTGGACTCTGTTTATAACACGAGGATGAGAAATATTTTCATACCATTCCATATATCCCTCGTCAGCGGCATTTGGATCATCATACGAATCTTCACACTCTTCACGTCGAAGAAGATATTTCCCAAAGTCGTTCCAGTGGTCCACTGATGGAGCAGGTTCATATTTTGGATCAACATTCTTGACGGTGTTCTTAGTTCCCCACTTCTTCACCTTGAAGTTTTACACTTGTGGGACATTTTGGACACAAGATAGTTGTCTCAATACTCTTCGAGGATTATACATTGTACAACCGCCAGGATGAAACAACGGTCCATTATAACCCGCGATAGGTGAGAAATCAACAACCTCAACATCTTCCTCTTCATCTGATGCAACGGTGTGTGGATGGAAAACCACATCTTCAAGCGTTGCATTATCCAATTTCTCCCTCAACTTCAACACCTTTTTTTTTATTACCCTTGTCCTGTGAGTGCAAAAAATTGTATTTACCAGCTGTAGGCTTCCCATAAGGACAAGGAGTCATAGCATGAGACAATTTTAGTTTAGGGAAGTGGTCGTACACCCAAACCTATGAGAAGGAGCCACAAATGATACATTTACAGTATAATTAGTAACAATACACATTCATTCACTTATCAACAACAAATTTCAGTTTGTTCGCAAATATATCTTGAAACACACAAAGGATAATTTAACGGGGTACCTGAATAAGGGTGCATAAGCCTCCAAGTTGACAAGCCTTAAGCCTCGAAGCTTTTCTGAGCTCAGCTTGAACGAATGAAAGAATCGCCGTGCCCCAACAGTAGTTGTTCACCTCATTAAGAGGGTCCAATAACTGCAGGTAATGGGCATTTACCAAGTTACCTAATGTGTCGGGGAAGAAAATGGTTCCTAATTGATATAACAAATAAGCAGTCACATGGTGCTTAATCTTCTCCGGTGTCATCACCAACTTTCCAGCAGCTACCAAATCTTTTGTCCCTCCAAACTCATCTTTCAAGACTTTGATCTTGAACTTTTTCAACTTCTTCTTGTACGTGCGGTCTTCCTCAAACTCATTATACTCATCACCTTTCTTAGGCTCTTTAACAGCTCGTCTAAACTCACATTGTGCCTTGTCCGGGCCCCATCCTAGAAACTTTTCGACCAACTTTTCAAGAAGTTCATAACTCATCGAGGGATCGTAGCCTTCTCGAACACTTATTCTCATAATTGGTAGGCCTGTGATTCGATGGCAATCATCTGGAGTTATTGCCATCTCGCCAAAGGGTAGATTAAAGGTATCCGTCACTGGATAAACCCTCTCGGCAAATGCAGAAACAGTGACATCATCAAAATTTTGGTGCGCGTGTTGTATCACTTTCCATAGTACACAATCAAATACCTGCAACCGGACCTCATCACACTCATCCGCTATATCCCACCTCTTGTTCTTTTGACGTTTCAAAACACGAACCGCTTTAGTATGATCCTACAAAAACAACATCATATCTTATATACTAATATATAGAGAAAAATATATGTCAAAATATAATAAAATGACTGAAAAATATTTATGGTTAAGATTCAATACCTTTGTCGCAAAGATCTTGGCAGCCCATGAGTTTTTGTAGCCAATCAATACTTCCCCTCCATCTTTTGGAGTACAATAAGTTGGGTTCTTTGGCGGCAAACACAAATTGTCATCAGGAATGTATGCATATCTAGCACAAGGCTTTTTTGGCGTCTTTCAAGGTTTTTTATGAACTATTTCTCCTTGTTCCTATTCATCGTCCTCTTCATCCGAGTGCTCCTCTGATTCGTCATCTTCATTATCTTCATCCTTATCTCCATCTTCCTCATCTTCTTCACTGTCATAATTGTTATCTCCTTGTTCCTCTCCATCTTCCTTATCTCCATCCTCATTTCCTCCTTCTTCTTCAGCTGGTTCCTCTTCTCCACCTTGATTATGTTCTTGAGTACCCGTCTCTTCCACAATCTCTTGATGAACTTGTTGGATTACATTGTCAACATTAGCTCTATTGACATCATCTTGGATGACAACATGATGTGATTTTAAAGTTGTTGTAGTAAATGAGTTCAAACTCTCGGACTTGTGAAGATTCGAGTTTTTAAATTTAATAAAAATATATAAACAAAAATTATAAACAATGGGCGAGAGGTATTGGGACTAAGGATTTGGCCAATTCTCATGCATGTGGTTCAATTGATTTATTCTCAACAATTATAACCCAAATAAAATATGATATGGTGACTCTTATTTTTGCCTAAGTAGATTCTCAAAAGATTAGTTGTAAATCCTAAGCATGATGTATCAAAATGTTTAAGCTAAGCATACATCATCAAATTAAATGACAACTAATTAATTCAAATCATATTTCAATTTTAAATTAATGCAAAAGTCATAAAAAGAATAAATTAAATTTACCATATGATGAAAATCGACTCCCTCCGTCGTCCCAATGTTGGGGTTTAGCTCTTCATGGTGAAAACATGCTCAAAAGATAGAAACATGGCTCAAAAGGTGTTTTTATTGAAGGAGAATAATAATACAGCGAATCTGCAACGCTTTTCTGGCGTTACAGAAATCACCGTTACAATGAAGTGTTGTTTATAAACGATAAATCGGTTCTGCTGTTGAAGAACGACACTCGTCTGCGACTGTTCCGTGTGGGTCGATGTTCTTCGTGTTCTTCATCTCCGCACCAGCAGAAAACAACAGCAGGAAGCTTTGTGTTCGTCTTTATTTCTCACTCCTCAGCCCTTCTCAGCCCCCAAAACTCTCGACACCCCTTCTATATTACCCAACCAATCTATTTATATCAAAAAGAGCGATTAAATCTCTCCAAAATCTTCCAAAATCTCTTCCTTTCTATTCACGGCAAAGTTGCGGCAATTTCTTGTTTTAGAATTTATACGCGTTTCTGAGCTTTCCTTTTGATTCTAAACTCTTCCTTAGATAGATATCAAGCTTTGGGAAGAAAATCTTGCCTTTAGTCTCCCTAAAATTCCAAAAATAATCCATCATAGACCCGTGTAAACTTATCTCTTTGTTTTGCTCTAATTCGATCTCTAGCCAATTTGGGTTCAATCCAAAGACTTTACCAGGCATGTGTAGTCCTAAGGAGTAAACCCAATCAATTTCAGCCCTTTAATCTCCATAAAAATCGATCAAAACTCCAACCCTAAAATCTGTTCCGTGAAACAATTTTTTCCCGCCAATTTTTTCTCTTTAAAACGTGAAGAAGTGGAGTCCCCCTATCCAGTCCCGGTCTGTGTTTAGTAGCTGCTTGGAAATGGGTTACCCTTATCCAAAGTGAGAGTCCAAATAGCAAATGTCCTTCCAGGTGTCTTTAACAACTTTTCGAGCCAATTTCGCCGCAAAAGCTTGTCTTTCCAAAAATACCTACAAAGGGATAAAATACCAAAATAAGTACAAAAATGGGTACTAACAATATACACAATAGAGATGAAAGAGACACATAAATGCGTCTATCACAACACCCGGTAATGACCCACCTCCATACTTAGCATTTTTGGTTCCACGCTTACCGGCACCACAGTGTACTTTGCCTCGAGGCGTGGGAGTTCTCAGATCTTCCAGTAAAGGTTGGTTTGATTTTTTTCCTTTGCCACTAATCAAGAAAACAAAAGATATTACCTTAACCCATAAATGATTGACTAAATCAGACGCAACATAAGGTTTGGTTAGTATCAAAAGTTCACGAAAAATAGGCAAACTCTAATTTTGTGTTCCAGAGTATAGTTTGGTTACTTAAGTTTTTTTTCGGACAAACCGAACTCGGCATTAAACACTATTAGGAAGAGTTCGGTTAGTCAGTTTATTTTTCGAACAAACCGAACTCAACATGTATGCAATTAGTAAAGAGTTAGGTTTGTCAAGGTTTTTTTCGAACAAACCGACCATAGTGGGACAAGTTCCGTTAAATTGAAACTCAACATAGTGGGAAAAATAGCACAGTTCGGTTACATTGGATTTTATTTTTATTTTTTGTAATATTGGTAAAGTTTGGTTGCTAAATAGTTTTAGAAATTTTTACGAACCAACCGAACAGACTGGGCAAAGTTCGGTTAAATCGGAACTCAACATAGTGGGAAAAATAGCATAGTTCGGTTACATTGGAATTTTTTTTATTTTTTTTTTGTATTATGGGCAGAGTTCGGTTACTAAATAGTTTTAGAAATTTTTGCGAAACAACCGAATAGAGTGGGCAAAGTTCGGTTGAATCAGTACTCAACATAGTGGGAAAATAACACAGTTCGGTTACTTTGGAGAAAAAAAATTTGTAATATGGGTAGAGTTCGGTTACTAAATAGTTTTAGAATTTTTTGCGAACCAACCGAACTCGCAGTTCGGTAACCTGATTTTAAATCCTATGGAACCGAACTGTTCTTCATGTTCTTCCTTTCAGAAAGTTCGGTTAAGAAACTAGGGTTTTTGTGAAACGTGTCCTAACCGAACAAGGCACTGAAACTTCCATATGAACCCTATTTTGATGATTTCTATTCAATTAAACGAATCAAAATCAAATTAAAAGTAATGGGTTTGGTTGAAAATACCTGCGGATTTTTTCCATTTCAGTTTCAGGGTTCTTCTTGCGTCTATTGTAAGCGATTATGACTTCACCTTCCGGTTCCACTTCTTTATGAATCTCCAATTCACTTGGCTTATTTGCTAAATGTGCTAAATCGGGACCTTTTCCAGGGAGTCTTGGGGTTTTCTTTCGAAGAACCATTCTTATACTTGATTGATTAATCGACGATGAAAAATTTATGAATCGACGATTAATCGATGAAGACGATGTTGAAAGGAAGAAGAAGAAGAAGAAGAGAAGAAGAAAAAAAAATCCCAAAACTTGTTTGTGTGGCGGTAGGGTAGGCTGATTTTGTGTTTTTGTTAATAGATTAGATTAGGTTAAACTTATATTTTGGTAGTTATTAGTTTAGTTATAATCTTAATTAGGATTTGGGGGCAAATTAGTAATGTCTACATTTTAGGACATCCCTTATAAGTGTAGGGTAGATGTCCTTATAAAACAATGGTCCCCCAAAAAAAATCATGGTCCCCAAAAAATGGTTCTTCTTTTAAGAAGATATGCTCTCGTTTTTTTAAGAGGCAGATCTAAGGCTTTTCTTAAGTATAGCCCACACTTTTATTAACTATAACCCAAAAAGTTTAAGCTAAAATGAAAAATTAAAGTTACCAAACATGTCTTAATCTTTTAACTAATAATCCTTCTTCTTCCCCAAAATCAAAATATAAACCCTAACAAAAAAAAAATAGATCTACTAAAAATACTTCAATTTATTTCTAATTGTTCTCTCATTATTCTTACAAATTGATCAATTATAAACCTTAATTTTTACTTTTCCCCCAAATCAAACTAAACCCAACTTTTCACTTTTTCTCTCAAATGGTGTTATTTTTCCTAAATCATGATTACAGTAATATGGATTGAGGTTATATATTCTAATTATTCCCTTAAAAATTCTAAACAACAATATCAATCAAAAACCGATATGAAATCAACTAAGGTTTTGATTCTTTTCTAAAAAATCAGGTTTCTATCAAAAAATAATAATCTATGATGATGTTCTTTTCTCCCAATCATGATTACATTAAATTGAGTATTCTTGAAAAAATCATCAATTATGCCATATATCTTACATAACTTTAATTATGAAAATTATATAATTAACTTTATTTTATTTTATTTTTTATTTAGGGATTCGATGATTTATTTTGGGATATATATAAAAATTGTGTATAATTTTATGGGTTATGTTAATAATTATAAGAATCCGTTTGGTTAGATTAATGACTTATTTTATGTGGGTTATGGTTAATAAAAGCATGGGTTATATTTAAGAGAAGCCGATCCTAAACCTGTGAGAAAATGGTTAACACGAACCTGTCTAGTTTGGAGCCTACACATGTTCCCAACTAAAAAAACAAAGAAAAAGAAAAAGATAAGGGGTGTTTAAATTGGGTAAAACTACCAAATTACCCCCACTCAAAAATACTAAATCCTAATTTCACTCTCATATTGATAACTCCTTTACTGTGAACTCAATAACCATCGCCACCATCTCTGTAATCACCGTCGTCTTCACGACGAACTCCGTAATCGAATCGCATCTTCAATAATAACAAAAAAAATCAAAAAATCAAAAAAAAAAAATATCTCAAATTAGATGGGATGGTTAGGAAGTCTAATCTCAGACTGGTTATACAAAGTTACACATGAACTAGCTCAAATCCAATCCGTGATTAAGTAGAATTAATTACTCAATAAAAAAAAACATAAAGTTCAAAAATGATGAACGTAGAAAATCAGAATTGGTGGACGAAGTCACAACAAACCAGCACCAAGGCCTCTTCGATTTTACTTCTCAATCAATAAATCAAGAGTTAACTATACAAATTACCACTCATCCAAGTCAGCTGATCCACTGATCTCTCAAGATCTTCCATTGAAATCAAATTTCAATCCATGTCGAAAAACCAATTTTAGCCAGCAAGCAAACCCTAACTTCCTGCTACAAAACCACCCTTGTAATCACTCTTCCAACAGATGCTTTTCTAAACCTTGTCATTAACATCAATCTCATTCATTTGTATCGATCACGGAGTTTCCATCTTATTTCCGTTCCACTAAGGTTACGGCTAGAAATCCCCTTCCTTTTTCTGATAAAAAATAAAGGTGCTATCAGCTTCTTAGATCTCTTTTCTCACATAAAAGATGATGTTCACTATTCAACCCATACCACAAATGAGATGTGATGGAGAGTTACGCCACTCATCTATTAAGCTCTAGTGGAGCTTTACCTACTCAAATTAACAACAGAAATTCCTCATTTCCCATGTATGTATATACACCAATTTTGGGAATAATAGATCTATATGTATATAAAAACACTGATTCCTTTAACCGATCTATGTAGTAAGTAATATATACCGATTCTAGGTATTCTTCTTTAGTTAAAAACATCAACCATAATCGGTCTATGAGTTCATGATCATCCATCGATTCTGTGCTGATGTTGTTTTTTCATGTTTTGATGTTCAATTGATATTAGTTGATTTTTAGGTTAACAAGATTAAACTTATATTAATCAATTGAATTAACTCTAATAAATCAGGGGTAAATTAACTATTAACCAAAATAGTTGGTTAAAGGTTTTTTTATTTTACTCCATAATAAACCGTTGTTGTCTTCTAGTGATAAGCCCCAAATAACAGCCATAGGCCCCAAATTATCCAGGAACAATAAAAAGAAAAATTCATTAAAAAGACAACATGCTTCTGTTAGAGCAATGCTCGGTTGAACCCACAAGTTTTGTTGTCTCAAGCTTGTTGTCAATGTTAGTTGATCAAAATTGTATCTTGATTTCTAGTCTACTAAGTCAAGTCTCGGACTAGGTTAGAATTTAGTAGTTGAGCATCAGACATAACCCTTGAAGACTGAAGATCGACGAAGACATTAGAAGAACTTCATTAATCAGGTATGTGAAGAATGAACCATTCTATTTTACTCTCACTATCTTACCATTCTATCATATGAGACTATGTCGCTAATAGATTTATTGCAAATAAGAAATTTCGAGTCAAGCTTGTCTTGTTAAATATCTCAAAATATGATTCAAGCATAGATGTTCAAATGTCCTTAACAATATTAGTTCGGAACAATTTTTATTCAAGAATTAATTTGTGGATCAATTGAAAATAGACCATACAAATGATTTTATTATTTAGGAATGTTTTAAACATCATAAGAGAGAGATTCATAACTTCTGATATTTCGACTCAGGGTAGGTTGGCGAACCACTTTGCAAACCATAGATATCTAAGTTGCAAAGATACATGGAAGGTTGGCTAACCAGTTCACAAACCGGAAGCTCAGTTGGGAACAGTTCACGAACCTTGGTAAATGAATTTTTATGTTAGTGTAAAAGGCTTAAGGTTGGCGAACCCAGTTCACGAACTGTGTCCTTATGAGTTCATAAACTGAGTACGGTTGGAAAACCCAGTTCGCGAACAGTGTACAGCTGAGTTCTCGATCCGAGTAGGGTTGGAGAACCTGGTTCACGAACCATAGCACCCTGACTCGTGAACTAGCCTTACGGTTCACGAGCCGTTTCACCAACGGTCCAAGTAAAATCTAACAGATGCTCAATGACTTACTTTTTAAATATGTTTAGCATTGCTATGACTCTCTTAAACACTTCTAAGACATCGTTGATCATTAAAACACTTATGTGTGTGCATTATGATAAAACTCTTAGGTGTTTAAATGAACATTAAATTGTTTATAGTTTGAAATGCATATTTTCCAAAACAGAGCGTTCATTATACATGGTGTTAGAGCACTGCTTGGTCGAACTCACAAGCGTTGCTATCTATAGCTTGTTGTAAAGTTTAGTTGCCAAAACTATAAGTCTTGATTTCTAGTCTACTTATAGCTAAATCTCGGATTAGGATAGAAAGTGTAGTTGAGCATTAGACTTCACGGCGTTCATCGATTGAAGACGAAGAACTACTAAGGGGATCTTGTGGAACTTCATCAACAAAAGATATGTGAAAGCTTGAACTCATCTATCACTCAAAAATCTATCTACTCTATCTCCTATTGGAGACAAAAGTCGTATAGCTATATAGACTTCAATTATACACATTTGATATTTCGAGCTGAGTTTAACTCGCTTACATATTTCTCGAAATATGTGTTAGTAAGCTTTCACTTTAACCAAGTTCATCTTACATTCTTGACGAATGTCAAAAGATGATCATGTGAAAATCTCCTTGTAACATCTTACATGATTTGTGTGAGATAGTCATTTGATGTAGACTCGGAATGTTTCGTATTGATCATTCGATCACTTGAAAATTGCTTTGAAGCTAATAGTTTGTGTGACACAGCTATCGTCGTCTTCCGAGAATGTTTCAATGATTGAAATGAGAGTTTAGAATACTTAACCATGATTGGATTATAAGCACAGTATGTGTACTTGCATATGTGTTGATCCAAGACTGGAACTTAGTATGCATACCCGTATGCGTACTGGTTGGTCAGGTAAAGTGCGGGAGCTAGAGTATGCGTACCTATACGCATACTGGCGAAGTCAGTTGAAGTCCAGGTACTAGAGTATGCGTACCTATATGCGTACTGGTTTCAACTGAAGTTTGGAAGTGTACGACAGTATGCGTACCCGTTTGCATACTGGCGAACACAGTCCAAGTACGACTACTTAGGTATGCGTACCCATTTGCATACTTGAGTGGTTTATGTTCTAAAATTGGTTTCTTCATGAACTAATACATTTACATAATAAGGAATGCAATATTTTGCAAACCGTGGATATAAAGTTCATGAATTGATTCGGGTGAATCAAAATCGATTTTGCTTCTGTGTCATGTATACTTCTATGAGAATATAAACAATTGAACAACTCGAGAACTAGTTTCATTTGAGTCACTTGAACTAGTTATGGTTAAGATGAATATGGTTGACATGAAAGTGTTCATATGGCTAACTTTGGTTAACTATTGTTGAGTCAACAAGGTATATACGTTTAGGAACGGTTACCCATATCTAAATGAAGTCACTTTTCATTTGTGTGTAACAAGCTAAGTTCGATCTAACGGTTGAAAGATATTTGCTTGAGTCTAATCAGGTTTTCATCTAACGGTGAATATTAAATGCTTTGTTACCAAGGTAACTTAGACTGCAAACCCTGATTTGAATACTATATAAAGGAGAACTCTAGCAACTAGGAAACCTAATCCCCACACCTCTTGTGTGATACTAGTTGCGACTAGAGTCGATTCTCTTTTAACCTTAGGTTTTTCACGAAACCCTGTAGGTTAACGACTTGAAGACTTCATTGGTATTGTGAAGCCAGACCCAACTATTTTCTCTGTAGTTATGTGTTCTGATCTTGCTGTTTTCTATCGTATTGAGTACTATCTTTTCTAAGATTTGCTCGATATTTATTCTCCGATAGGAAAGATAAAAAGTAGTCACAAACATCTTCATCTCATCGTTTGTGATTCCATAATATCTTGTTTCACTACCATACGATTAAGATTATTGTGAGTTGATTGATATTTCTAGGCTGTTTTTCGGGAATATAAGTCCGGTATATCAATTGGTTCCTGTTCACCTTGATTTATCAAAAGACGGAACAAAACTCATAGGTTTATCTGTGGGGACAGATTTATCTATTCAATAGACTTTTCTGTGTGAAACAGATTGGTTTATCAAGTCTTCGACTTTGGGTCGTAGCAACTCTTAGTTGTGGGTGAGATCAGCTAAGGGAATCAAGTGCGTAGAGTCCTGCTGGGATTCAGAGGCATAAGGAAAGCAACTGTACCTTGATCAGTGCGAGATTGGTTAGGGCTCAACTACATTCCAGTCCGAAGTTAACTTGAAGTAGGCTAGTGTCTGTAGCGGCTTAATACAATGTGGTGTTCAAATCTGGACTAGGTCCCGGGGTTTTCTGCATTTGCGGTTTCCTCGTTAACAAAATTTCTGGTGTCTGTGTTATTTCTAATCCGCATTATATTTTTATATAATTGAAATATCCCAGGTTGTGCGTAGTTCAATCAATTAGATAATCCAACCTTTGGTTGTTGATATAAATTGATTGACACTTGAACATTAGTCTTTGGTACCGTTCAAGTTGTTTCTCATAATAATCAGGCTCGCGGATTTCTATCTGTTTGATTTGCTGATTACATTGAGAAACAGAGATATAACTCTTGGATTATTAAGATTGAGTCTAACTATCTTGTTGATTCTCTTGAAAGTATATTGGAGTTAGTCCATACAGATTGCTAAGCGAAATATTGGGTGTGGTTCTTAGACCCCCGCTTTTTTAATTGATATCAGAGCTGGCAAACACGTTTAAGACCTCATAAGGGACAGTTCAAGCTTGTTGTCAAGTTTAGTTTCCAAAACTATAAGCCTTGATTTCTAGTCTACTTATAGCTAAATCTCGGATTAGGATAGAAAGTGTAGTTGATCATTAGACTTCACGGCGTTCATCGATTGAAGGCGAAGAACTACTAAGGGGAGCTTGTGGAACTTCATCAACAAAAGGTATGTGGAGACTTGAACTCATCTATCACTCAAAAGTCTATCTACTCTATCTCCTATTTGAGACAAAAGTCGTATAGCTATATAGACTTCAATTATACACATTTGATATTTCGATCTGAGTTTAACTCGCTTACATATTTCTCGAAATATGTGTTGGTAAGCTTTCGCTTTAACTAATCATCTTATATTCTTGACGAATGTCAAAAGATGATCATGTGAAAATCGTCTTGTAACATCTTACATGATTTGTGTGAGACAGTCATTTGATTTAGACTCGGAATGTTTCATATTGATCATTCGATCACTTGAAAATTGCTTTGAAGATAATAGTTTGTGTGAGACAGCTATTGTCGTCTTACGAAAATGTTTCAATGATTGAAATGGGAGTTTAGAACACTTAACCATGATTGGATTATAAGCACAGTATGCGTACTTGCATATGTGTTGATCCAAGACTGGAACTTAGTATGCATACCCGTATACGTACTGGTTGGTCAGGTAAAGTCTAGATAAGAAGTTGGATGATCTTTCAGATGGAAGTGATTCTTATAAGGGACAAGGTGTTAATGAGGAAGTCTCACAATATATCAAGCTTTTTGATCAACTCATGAAGAAAAAAGGGTCAACATCTTGCTTCACTTAGTTTCTGACTCCTCTCTGTCTAGAAAATAGGAAAATGGGAAAACTCTTTAAGGGATACGATTGTGGTTACAATCTTTTACAATTTATACTTAAAGATTGTGAAGAAGATGTACGTTCAAAGAAGTCTGAATGTGAAAATATTTGTCGAAATATCTTTAAGTTGAAAGAAGAACTTACTGAATCTGAAGCAAGGATTAACTCTCAACATGATGTTTCAAAGACAGAGAAAGTGTTTTTCTTTCTCGAGAAAAGCAACTTGAGGATGATTTAACTGCTGCTCTTGATAAAATCAAGATGTTGGAAGAAGACTTGAAAAAGTTCAATTCTAGTTCAAACAAATTAACCACAATGCTAGGAGCAAGTAAAAATCATCGTGATACACGAGGATTGGGCTATAAGGGAATACATGCTACAAGTACTAGCAAAGAAGTAAAATTTATCAAGGTTAGTGATTCTTCTCAACAAAAGGTTTCCACTGATGACAAAAGTGAAATACCTACACTGGCAGTTAAAGTTCAAAATAGAAAAGTATATCAACCTCCAAAGTCAGCACACACGGATCGAGGTAAGAACATCCCTTATGTTTGCCACTATTGCGGAAATAAAGGTCACCTGGAAAGGAGATGTCGTTTCCGTATAAGGAATGAGAAACTTCATGATGTTCTTGTTTGGGCATCACAAGAAGTTGTGAAACCAAAATCATATGTTAAGACTAATCCCCTTAACGTTACAGGTTGTAACTATCCAACCTTTAGGAAAAGGAATCAGTGTTGTGATAAACCTAGGTTTGCCTATAAACGTCATACAAATATTTTTCACAATCGTAATGGTTATCAAAAGGATAACTTCGTAAAGACGAAGACAAGATCTGATGCTCCCAATTGGAGAAAGACTAACTTGCAAAAGAATAGTCAATCCAATTCTCTTTCGAGAAATCTAGAAGAGAGTAATGGGAAGAAGGTTCATATTGTTCCTAAAAGCACTCAAAAGTGGGTACCAAAGAAAGCCTATGATACTTTGAGTGTGAAAAGGAATTATCTCCCAGAAAATTCCATGACTGTGGAGAAGGCAGTATCCATGATGTTGGAACTTACAAAGTTCTTTGGAAAGATGGGTTTGGATGTGAAAGGTTCTAAAAGCGATCTCTTTCATGATAATCCAAAAATGAAACAGAATAAGCCAAAAACTATAGATGGTGAAAATTCCGTAGTTATGGAAAAGTCTGTTTCAGTCACTTGTGGTGAGCAAGATATTGTTCACCTCAACACAACTTGATTGTGGTGTAAGTGCATCCTCACCAAGGAATGCCATGTTATGTGTACGGTGAGGGGAGCACGAGAATTGGGACGCACATATTATGTTTGGTAAGGCTGTAGAATTCGATTGGATTCATCTAAAAAGGTATGTCTATAAACTTGAGCAAGATTTGTGCTTTTATTTATTTGCTTAGAGTACTTATAATGATCCACGTACCTTTCTTATCGTTCATTTCTACTAATTTGATTTGTGTTTAAGGTTCTTAAATGTTTAGGTTTGAAAATAGTAGTTCGGGATGTTTGGACTTCATGGTACACATACCAGGTATGCATACCATCATTTAAAATCAAAATACAGGGATTTTAGTACGCAGACCCGTTTGCATACTGCTCTTGGTCACGAAAATTCGTTTGCAAACCCGTATGCATACTGGCCTGTAGACGTCGATATTCGGTAAACTTGTTTTGGCCACAACTTCTTCGTCCGAACTCGGAATGACCTCATTCTTTTTTTCATTCTCTTCCTCTTTGAATTCTCTTCAAATTGGAGATAAGAATTCTTGAATTTGGATGAGTTAATATTGGTCACTATCATGTCTCTTGTTTTTGAGTGTTTTGCTCCGTTTCGTTGCACTTGTTCTACTTCTCTTGAACTTGGGCACTTGGATTATTGGAGTACACCTCTTCTAAGATCATTTGTAGCTTTTACAAGAATGATGTTGGTGAATCACAAAGAAGGAAGTTCAAGAATGGGCAATAGTACGCATTGCTATGGAATTCTTGAATGTTCACAATCATCTTTTGTGAACTTTGGTGCATGGTCGTTAATGACTTTGTATGTTCTTCTTGTTAAGAAAATATTTTTATACGCCTTTGGTACCTATTCTTGGTGTAAATCCGGGCGAAAAAGATTGATTCTACCCTCTAAGGACAAATCATCTTGCATGTGCATTATGAGTTTGTCTTGATATCTAGGAAACTTCCTATGAGAATTTATTCTTGTGTTTTAAGAAGGATAACTAGGGTTTGGAATAGCAATTATTGTGAGTACACATAGATATTGCCAACGATTCTCATCTTGCAATGTTTTTAGATTTATTTATTTAAATTCTAAAATTTATTTGGAAGATGATTTTGTATTATTAATCTTTATTGGTTTTATATATTGCAAAAAATTTATGGGATATGTGTGTTTACGTCCGTGAACTATGATTGTCCCATATATGTCAAAAGTTAAGTCTATTGTATGTCTTTATGCAAATATTGACGGAAGATAGAATGAACTTTTGATTGCAAAGATTAAGTCTATTATATGTCTTTATGCAAATATTGATGAAAAATAGAATGAATCTTTGTATATTCCGCGGTATTGGTCTTTCCCTGATCCACTTCTATGTGAAAGTACTGTGTGGCTCGTAAGTTCTCTTATGTTGAGGATTTCCGATTAAATTAATCATGGGTTATCTTGTAGTTAATTTGATTGAGTTTTATGGATACAAATTCATGTTTCATGTAATTTGTTAATGTCCAAAGAAATCCTTCTTTTCTTGTAAAAGTAAGGTCGCTCTTGTTGTTCTCTCGGGAATGACATTTTATGGGGGAGAGTTCTTAATTGAACTTGTGCTTAATTTCCAAATCTTTGTGGGGAGTGCGGCTGTGGAATATTGTAGGAGTTTTCTTGTATCTTTATAAACTCCTTGATGAATGCATTTAGTTTCGACTATATGATTGCATCTAAACAAAGTTGATATGTTTTCTTTTAGTCATGAAGTATCTCTATGAGAATTTCATTATGATCCCACTAGTTTGCGTACCTTTGCCAATTTATATTGACAAAAAGGGGGAGAATTAATGTGTAGTTCACACTACAAATACATATGGTTTACGGATCATTATGTAAGGGGGGTGGTTTTCATGTGAGATGAAGTATTGACTAAGGGGGAGTGATACATATCACCATAGTATTGTTGTCAAAGTTGTGATACAATTGGACTTTGATGTTGTGTAATGATACTATAACACTGTATAACAATGATTGAGAGCTACTGTTTTCTCAATATTATAGCTACGGATCTTCAACAACTATTATGCTGAGTTGAACACGTTCGGAATCACTGGAGTACTTGGAAGTGACGAATATTTCGAGTAATATTGAAGAACCAAGGAAATCAAGCATTTGGATGAGAAGCTACAAAGTTTATTTATTTTGTAATCCATATGTATTGATAGTTTTGTCACTAAAATTGACAAATGAGGAGATTGTTAGAGCACTGCTCGGTCGAACTCGCAAGCATTGCTATCTCAAGCTTGTTGTCAAGTTTAGTTTCCAAAACTATAAGTCTTGATTTCTAGTCTACTTATAGCTAAATCTCGGATTAGGATAGAAAGTGTAGTTGATCATTAGACTTCACGGCGTTCATCGATTGAAGGCGAAGATTTACTAAGGGGATCTTGTGGAACTTCATTAACAAAAGGTATGTGGAGACTTGAACTCATCTATCACTCAAAAGTCTATCTACTCTATCTCCTATTTGAGACAAAAGTCGTATAGCTATATAGACTTCAATTATACACATTTGATATTTCGATCTGAGTTTAACTCGCTTACATATTTCTCGAAATATGTGTTGGTAAGCTTTCGCTTTAACTAATCATCTTATATTCTTGACGAATGTCAAAAGATGATCATGTGAAAATCGTCTTGTAACATCTTACATGATTTGTGTGAGACAGTCATTTGATTTAGACTCGGAATGTTTCATATTGATCATTCGATCACTTGAAAATTGCTTTGAAGATAATAGTTTGTGTGAGATAGCTATTGTCGTCTTACGAAAATGTTTCAATGATTGAAATGGGAGTTTAGAACACTTAACCATGATTGGATTATAAGCACAGTATGCGTACTTGCATATGTGTTGATCCAAGATTGGAACTTAGTATGCATACCCGTATACGTACTGGTTGGTCAGGTAAAGTCCGGGAGCTAGAGTATGCGTACCTGTACGTGTACTGGCGAAGTCAGTTGAAGTCCGGGTACTAGAGTATGCGTACATGTACGCGTACTGGTTTCAACTGAAGTTTGGAAGTGTACAACAGTATGTGTACCCGTTTGCATACTGGCGAACACAGTCCAAGTCCGACTACTTAGGTATGCGTACCCGTTTGCATACTTGAGTGGGTTATGTTCTAAAATCGGTTTGTTCATGAACTAATACATTTATATAATAAGGGATGCAATCTTTTGCAAACCGTGACTATAATGTTCATGAATTGATTCGAGTAAATCAAAATCGATTTTTATTCAATTGTGTCTTGTATACTTCTATGAGAAAATAAACAATTGAACAACTCTAGAACTAGTTTCATTTGAGTCACTTGAATTAGTTATGGTTAAGATGAATATGGTTGATATGAAATTGTTCATATGGCTAACTTCGGTTAACTATTGTTGAGCCAACAAGGTGTACACGTTTAGGTACGGTTACCCATATCTAAATAAAATCACTTTTCATTTGTGTGTAAAAATCTAAGTTCGATCGAACGGTTGAAAGATATTAGGTTGAGTCTAATCAGGTTTTCATCTAACGGTGAATATTTAATGCTTTGTTACCAAGGTAACTTAGATTGCAAACCTGATTTGAAGACTATATAAAGGAGAACTCTAGCAACTGGGAAACCTAATCCCCACACCTCATGTGTGATACTAGTTGCGACTAGAGTCGATTCTCCTTTAACCTTAGGTTTTTCACAAAACCCTGTAGGTTAACGACTTGAAGACTTCATTGGGATTGTGAAGCCAGACCCAACTATTTTCTCTGTAGTTGCGTGTTCTGATCTTGCTGTTTTCTATCGTATTGAGTATTATCTTCTGTAAGATTTGCTCGATATTTATTCTCCGATAGGCAAGATAAAAATTAGTCACAAACATCTTCGTCTTATCGTTTGTGATTCCACAATATCTTGTTTCGCTTCCATACGATTAAGATTATTGTGAGGTGATTGATATTTCTAGGCTGTTCTTCAGGAATATAAGTCCGGCATATTAATTGGTTCCTGTTTACCTTGATTTATCAAAAGACGGAACAAAACTCATAGGTTTATCTGTGGGAGACAGATTTATCAATTCAATAGACTTTTCTATGTGAGACAGATTGGTTTATCAAGTCTTCGACTTTGGGTCGTAGCAACTCTTAGTTGTGGATGAGATCAGCTAAGGGAATCAAGTGCGTAGAGTCCTGCTGGAATTCATAGGCGTAAGGAATGCAACTGTACCTTGATCAGTGTGAGATTGGTTAGGGATCAACTACATTCTAGTCCGAAGTTAATTTGGAGTAGACTAGTGTCTGTAGCGGCTTAATACACTGTGGTGTTCAAATCTGGACTAGGTCCCGGGGTTTTTCTGTATTTGCGGTTTCCTCGTTAACAAAATTATGGTGTCTGTGTTATTTCTTTTCCGTATTATATTTTTATATAATTGAAATATCACAGGTTGTGCGTAGTTCAATCAATTAGATAATCCAACCTTTGGTTATTGATATAAATTGATTGACACTTGAACATTGGTCTTTGGTACCATTCAAGTTGTTTCTCATAATAATCAGGCTCACGGATTTCTATCTATTTGATTTGTTGATTACATTGAGAAATAGAGATATAACTCTTGGATATACTTTTCTTAAGATTGAGTCTGACTGTCTAGTTGATTCTCTTGAAAGTAAATTGGAGTTAGTCCATACATATTGCTAAGAGAAATATTGGGTATGGTTGTTAGACCTCCCGTTTTTTCATATGGTTCCGTAACCGGATCATAGTGTATATTCTTCTATTATATTTTCAAGGTTATTTCCACGTGTTTACTTGAAACCCTAATTAGAGTTTCAGCTAAGCAGAGAAAGTGTTTGCTTGATTCTCAAGTTATCTTACCTTGAATTCTAAGAAACCCTCGGTCTGTTAATCTATGAATAGAGATGCTTTTTCAACTAGGAAATTCAATCTTTTAAACTTTATGTCCTAGTTGATTTCCAGAGTCGTCCTCTAATGACCTAGGTTTCCTCTGAGAAACATAATTAGGTCTACGACTAAAAGACTTCTCTTTGGGAATCGTGAAGCCAGGTCCGACTATCTTTACCTTGATAGTTTGTGAATCATGATCTTGCTTTTTATGTTATCAAGGTTCTCGTACTCAGGAAACATAGATAGAAATCACAAAGTTCCCTTCGTCTCAGACTTTTTGATTCCTCAAAATAGATATCTTAAAACTATTCTTAAAGATCTGTTGATAGTACTTTTCTTTCCCAAACCAAGTATGCTTTAGAGTTACTAGAGCAAACTAATTTGTTAGCAGTGTGTTAACTTATTATATCTCATCTCCAAGATGCTAAGAGAATTATGAGATTATCAAAGGGACACTTGGTCATGAAATTTTCTTTGGTAAAGGATTTAAACTGTTGTTAACAAGTGGTTATACTGATTTTAACTGGGGAAGAGAGGTCAACAAGTGGTTATTGGATCTTTTTTGGGGGTAATAATAACTCTTGTTCATATAAGAAATAAGACACAATATCTAGATAAAGTTTTAGAGCAGAGTACATATCCTTAGCTTCTGCATCAGCTAAGATTGTTTGGTTATGCCAGCTTTTGAGAGACTTACACATCTTTTTTTCTGACCCACCTCTTAGTCTGAAACCTGTCTTTCACAGTAGGATGAAACATTCAGTTATAAATTTTGACTTTGCCCATGTTGTTGATGTCTTTACCAAGGTATTATCTTTTCCTAAATTTGAAATTTTTAAGAAAAAGCTTCGGGTGCTAAAGCCCCTTATGCTTGAGGGAGGGTAATTGAGACAGTGTTATAATAAAAGCGTTTAGTTCTCCGCTCTTATTCTTACACCTCTATTACTTGGGTAAGTTAGCTATCTTAATTGTAAGTGACAGAGTATATGGGTCTTGTGTTTATTGGCCAACTATCATTGTCCTATGAGTGTATGATGGCTGGCCACTTATTCTTGAGTTACCGTTATTTGTTCACTCTCTTGTCTTGTGATATCAAAACCTTGTACTTCCTTTCTCTTTCTGTTAATGAAAATATTTGATTCTCTCACATTAATTAATCATGACTCATGATACATTAGATTTGCAGTTTTTTCCTTGAAGGTTATAGATTGATTCAAATATCAAGAATGTGGATAGGAGGCTTCCAAATACATATCAAATATCTAAATTACCCTTCTATATACTAAACCTAAATCTAATGACTATTCATAAAAAGAAAATTGATTAATTTCTAGTTCAAATAGCAAATTACGGCTGGGACTTGATGAATTCCTAGCCGTATGTGATTCTGAAGAAAAAAAAACTTGATTTGTTCATAACTTTGCTAGTCATAATATGATTTTCCTAACCATAAAACTATTTTTTCGTATAAATTTCCTAATCGTAGAAGTAATTAACTTATTCTAAAAGTCAGTTATGTGTGACTCTTGAGTAACCATATGACTAGCTGACCTCCATAAGAAAATACTAACCTAGATATGGTTGGTTTTTGGTGGTTATCAACATGCCCGTAAGATATTACGGATGCAAATAGCATACTCTAAAATTCAAAAAAATATTTAACTTTGATACCGAAACACTTGTCGGTTGAACCCACAAGTTTTGATATCTCAAGCTTGTTGTCAATGTTAGTTGATCAAAACTATATATAGATTTATAGTCTACTAAGTCAAGTCTCAGATTAGGTCTAGAATTTGGTAGTTGAGTATCAGACATCACCCTCGAAGACTGAAGATCATCGAATACATTTGGAGAACTTCATCAACAAGGTATGTGGAGACTGAACCTATCTATTTTACTCACTATCTTACCATTATACCTATTCGAGACTATGTCGTATGAATTTTAATAGATTCATTGTGAAGAAAACTTTTTGAGTCAAGCTTGTCTTGTTAAACATCTCGAAATATGATTCAAGCATTGGATGCTCAAAGGTCCTTAACAATATTAGTTCGAAAAAAAATTATTGTTCAAGAATTAATTTGTGGATCAATTGAAAATTTCTCTCACAATGATTTTATCATTTGGGAATATTTCAAACATCAAAAGAGAGAAATTCAGAACTTTTGATATTTCGACTCAAGGTAGGTTGGTGAACCATCTCGCAAACCATAGATATCTAAGTTGTTGAAATACAAGGAAGGTTGGCGAACCAGTTCGCAAACCGTAAGTTCAGAATGGGACGGTTCACGATCTGAATTTTTAATATTGGTGTAAAAGGATAAGCAGTTGGTGAGCACGGTTCAAAAACCGTGTTCATCTGAATTCTCGAGCCAAGTAGGGTTGGCGAACCAGGTTCGTGATAAGTGCTTAATTCTCACATATTTACTACTTAAGATTGCATTTATTTAGTTCTTTATTTTGTACATAGGTTTTTGTTTAGTTTTGCAGTTTTTAGAAAATAAAGCTCGATGGACTAAAATGCTAAATTCTGCGGGTAATATGGAGGAAATGAATTAAATGGGCTAAGCCCGAAAGGAAGAACATGGAGAATCATTTCATTAAGGCCAATTATTTGGATACGGGAATGTTGCAAACATGTCAAGGCGAGTGGTAAACATACCAAGGCGTGTGTATAAAGTGTGGCGCCCATTTATCACAAATATGGATAATTATGGACAACATTTGGAGGACTAATATAATATCTTCTACCTATGGAAAGAAGAAGAGACAATCTCATAAATAAGAAAGAAAATCCACATATATCATATAAATTTTATATTATACCAATCCAAAGAGAATATTGTGGAAATATTTGGAAGACTTTTGTATGTAAGAGCCTCTCCAACGGTGGTTATGTGTGTTTCCTAGGTGGCAAGACAAACAAAACATCCCCATTCTTTTTTTCCTAAAGTTTAGGTGGGGAAAATAGTTCATCTTCACTTGTGTTGCTCGTGATTTTTTATGGATTAAATGTAAATTTTATTTTTAGTAATTGTTAGATTTTATTAGAGCTAAAAATGGTTATTTGATATATTAGAATTAATTTTAGTTAAGCAAAAGTCTATTAGGATAGCTTGACAATGTCTATAAAAAATTAAGCCATGTCATCTTCACAATGATTTAAGAAGTTGGGGTTAGAGAAGAATTTTAGGGAAAATGAATGTTTATCCTATGTGGACTTAGACATTATCTTCACATACATTCCATTGGAGAAGCTCTAAATAGTGGTGGAAGGAGATGGAAAAAGGGGAGTTCAATTCTGACGACCAAGAGCGGATTAGTTTTAGGATTTTCTTCTTTATTTTTCTTTATTCTTTTCAGTAACTGTAATGGATAGCTAATCCTCCGCGCTGGGGTTGAGGAAGAAGCCGGGTTATTATGTAGGATATTCAGGTAAGTTTTTAATACAATATTCTTTTGAGCAATAATTACTTTATTAATTTCTCTTCTAAATAAGCTTCGTTCTTTATTTGTTTTGAATAGCCTTCAGTTATTGATCTTTTATAAGCGAAGGAGATTATATTGTTTTGGTTTACAACAAAAGTTGTAACATTCGTTTTAAAAAGTTATATTTTCCGAGATGTATGGGTTGGGTCTGGATAGTCTTGAGTAATAAAAATGGATATTTTTCAAGGATTGTATGGGTGCTTTACATAATTAATCCATTAATCCGGTTGAATCCGAAAACTCCAGTTCCTTTAATTTGGTTATTCAAATATTTTTACCATTAGTTGATATTTTATTATTTGACATTTTTAACCTATAATTTTTAACCTATAATTTAACCTACAATTTATTAGTCTTAGTTGAACGACCCGTACTTGCATATTGTCCAATAAATAACCATGCTCTTGCGGTATAATTAAAATCCCGTCAAGTTTTTGGCGCCGCTGTTGGGGACTAAATAAAATTGTTATTTTTAGTTTCTATTAAATTTGTAAATATTAGGATAATTAGATTTGCATGTAGAGCAATTACATAAAGTGATTTTCAGAGGTAAGGGTAACAGTTGGAAGACGAGCAACAATCTGAGCTCCAACTGTTACGGACGGGAGAATATCCTCCTAATCCGGTGCACCACTCGATGTAATAAACAATATATTTAGTTTTGAAAATGAAGTAATAAGATAATGTTCAGAACTAACAACAAACAGGAGACGAGAAATGAAATTACTTCCAAAATCAAAATGTCGGAAACACACACATCTGGCAGTACAAACACATTTTTGCTAATGTAAATGATAGTGAGAGGCACAACAACATTCACCACTGAGTTGGTAAGCTAAAGGGAAATCAATCATAACACTCAAAATTTTCCAGTCAGAAAATATATACAAGACTATCAGGACTAGATAAATTTTAGATGAAAAACAAACTAAGTAAACAATTCTGTTATTGCAGGAGTAATACATCCTCCTCCGGTCCATAGTTCCAAAACCACTCAATTTATTAAGTTCCAAAGATCAAATGAACTGCAGGGAGTCCATAGTTCCAAAACCACTCAATTTATTAAGTTCCAAAGATCAAATGAAATGCAGGGAATTAACCACGTCCATATTTCCTTTAACAATTGAAAAATGAACTCAAGCGAAACTAGGCTAAACAGTTTTAAGAAATGATAAAAACCAATTACTAGGACAGTTGAAACATACAAATATATATATATATATATATATATATATATATATATATATGTATTCATTTAGTTATTAAAGTACAGGAAGAAAGAAGACTAAAGTACTGGCACATAAATGGATACAGAAGTATGCAGTACGTCTAAGTTTAGATAGCATGAAGTAGTTAACTAATTAATTTAATACGCAAGAGAGCCTTGTTAGTACAATGGAAATTATGCATTTCTTTCTTAGTACTAATACAAGGGAGACTAATTTCAACGTAGTGTAACACTTCCAAATGTGATCATTTCTACCCAAACAACAGTCGAACACATAGAAATACATAAGTGGGAGTTTTATACAGGCGGAAAATATAAGTCCAGACCCAAGTTCAGAAAGGCAGCTATGGTACACCAAAATAAGACCTTAGCATTTCCCTTTATTTACACATCAAAATACGACAAAAGCATGGGTTGAAAACCGATATTAGAACTACCCCAAAACCGTCCCCGTGATATACATATTAAACAAGACAAAATACTAACTTCTGTGATTTCAAGGCCTGCCGTAAGCTCTGTCTAGCTTACTGCTGCAAGCTCCTCTCGTACTCTGCGGAGGAAAACAAGGAAAAAGGGGTGAGCAATGCCCAGTAGGAGTTAATGGCGAAAGAATGGTGCTTGCGGAAACATAATTAAATACACGAGCAATAACCGGAACATTTGTAGAGAAATGCAAGCCTTTCATAATCAAGTGATAATCACAATTAAGAGTTGAAATCAAAACGAAGTAACTCTACTAACTCCTTCATGGCCAGTTGCCAAACTCTTCTAATTTATGTGGCCAGTTGCCAAGACTCTTCCAGTTCAATAGCCAGTTGCCAAGCTGCTCTAGTTTTAACGGCCAGTTGCCAAACTAATAATTCATATGGCCAATTGCCAAGCTCTAATAATTTGAATGGCCAATTGCCAAACTTTTCTATTCTTAACGGCCAGTTGCCAAACTAATAATTTGTATGGCCAATTGCCAAACTTTTCTATTCTTCACGGCCAGTTGCCAAACGGCCAGTTGCCAAACTAATAATTTATATGGCCAATTGTCAAGCTCTAATAATTTCCATATGGCCAGTTGCCAAGGAAAACATCCACAATGATAAATAAAACAAAAACTGAGTTGAAGGAAAATATCCCCAAAGATCACCAAGCTCCAGTGTATATTTCATAATAAAAACCAATCATTCATGTGGTTGTGACAAGAGATTACAGTCATGAGTTTCGATAAAGCAGATCATTTGCTAAAAAGAAAGTGATTAGTTAAAACATGAAAAGAAATGCTTAAAGCAATTGATTTCACATGCATGTCTGTACACATTTCAAAAATGGATTTCTAAGATGGAAGGAATTCAATCGGGTATTGCAAACGTAACACAAATTGGATGGTTGTAACATTTTGTTACAGAGGGAGTGAGTGAGAATGGAATAAAACAAAAATGTGATTTAAAATCATTTCAGTGCGATTAGTGACTTTTCAAATAAGTATCTCTCTGAGTCATTTTCGTAAACGGGTCATAGGTGAGTTTCAAATTTAGTGGAAGACTTGAATTAGGACAGGAAAACAAACTTAAACAGCTGCATACCATTTTAAATTTCAAATATACCATTCATGGCATTCCAAAATCATCTAGAACTAATCATGCAATGATTAATCAAAAGGAAATATAAGGTTCCAAACCAAATTTATTGTAGTTCAAAAAACCATGGAAAGCATGGGTAATCAGCAGGCTATTTATAAGCAAAAACTATCAAACCCACAATGACGAAACACCCAAATGATCGAATTCTTAATTTGAATGAAAAGAAATGATTATGCAAGTGCGGTACAAGATCAGAAAATTAAAACTCTTTAGAAATGGACAACAACAAAATCGAGAAAGAACCCCTACCTTTGCAGAAGAGCAAATCAGCCGAAAACAGACGACGGGTTGAACTCAATTTTTGAATTTGAAGTCCTAAAATTTTTCCTTTAATTTCTAGAGATTGTTTAGAGTAGGAAATGTTGATAGAAGAGTGAGGGAAGAAAACTGCGGTTAATCAAATCAAAGAACACCCCATAAAATACCAGTTGGTAAAGTAGAAAGAAAAAGGCAATTATGTCCCTCCCTGCTGCTCATGACACACACGTGTAGTACATGCTCAAGATATCTAGTTTCTTCCTAGCATTTACTACTCAAGTTCACTAATGTTGCTAAGGGATGACCACTTAGCTAAAAACACGGCTAGGGCTAAAAGCCCAAGGAAAAATGTTCGTGTTGTTACACCAACTCCTTTGAATAGCAATACTTAACCTATGAAACAAAAATTTACCTACTTTGGCAATAGAATCATGTCTAGCCAAAAAAAATCTTAAGCCGTTTCAATAAAACAATAGTCTCCTCCCCAAGCTCTCCCAAAGACGTGAAAGCCAAAGTACTGAAGCTATATCCATGAGGGAAAAAATATCAAGATATTTATTGCGCTTACATTCCACAACACGAGAAATAGCCTCACCGGGTACAAATTTCTGCACCCCATTGCCAGTGAAAGGTGAAATACCAGTTACATCAAAGCATGTATCACGCCCTCCATCCCAATTATGAACAAGGATATCAGCAGGCCTAGCTTCACCCCCATCACGTGCCAGAAAACCCAACTAAGCCTCAGTTTTAGCGTGCACCCCAACACGGGAACATATATCTGCTAAGGTATCGCGCATAAAGTCATGGCGCAACTTAAGGCCAACTTCATGTGAACAATGTACAGCGTGGTCTCCAAATTCGTCCATCTGATTCCCACAATAGGAACATAGGCTATCCTTAGCAAACAAAGGCACACCTAATCGATACCCAAGAATGGCACTAAATTGCCGAGCCCCAAGCTTCTGACCAAGCCCTTCAATTGGAACAGCCAACAAGTAATCTTGAGTGTGCTTTATTTTATTGTTCATCCACAAAGCCGGTCGTGTTGCGTCATACCATACTTACTGGGATCTCCTTCATGACTAAATCGACGAACATAGCTGCCAATTTACTCATTGGATGGGGGCAGCAGTCTCAACAAAGAGAGAAGAAGAGTCCAGACCACAAACACGGATGAAAGAGTCTAAAGCATGCGTACAAGAAGAACTCATACCTGTGATACCAGAATTGCGCAGGATGTCGCCTTGTAGCTGTTGTGTTTGCAAGCAAAAGGCAAGATAACAGTATTGCATCGTTTCTTTCATAGTATAGAGACCGAAGACACCATATCTAATAGGAAGAGAAGCAACCCTCATTTGCAGTTCGCCAAATCCGGGACCATCACCGGTAACTAGTTGTCTGACAAAACTAAATAGGTGACAGTCGAAAAGAGATTGCGCCTCATTGACAAACTCAGGTGCAGCAGTTCTCAAAGTAAAGTAAAGCTTAGAGATCCCAGAACAACTGCGAAGAAGTTGCATCTCACATTGTGGATCTTTTAAACCACAAATAACATTCATCAGTTTCACTGTCTTGTTAACACGAGCAACAACCATCTTATTACAGAAGCATGGATCCAAACTCACAGGCCCCCCGTGAAGTTCGACCCCCATATCAGGTCTTCCAATCTCCTCAGGAAAAACAGACTCTTCAAAACTCCTCATATCCAAACTAGGCCTAAACAGCTCGGTTTTACGATTAGATTTGTTTTTATTTTATTTTATTTTCTAGATTTTTTGTGTGGGTATCTTTTATTTTTAGTGTACGGGTTTAAGTGCGTTAAAAGTAGAAATAAAATTTGATTGTCAAAAGGTAAGTAAGATAGTCCCATATTTTATTTTATTTTTAGATTTTCATTTATTTTTGTAAATATTTATATTAGGATTCTCTAGATTATATTTTATTTTATTGTACATAATTAGATTAGGATTTTATTTTATTTTCTTTATTTAAAAACAAACAAACAAACACGTGTACACACCAATTGCATCGTCAGATTACCGAGTTTAAGAAAATTCGTAGAACAGTAAGCTGAACCCGTGCCTTTGTCTTATAGGAGTTATCAGCCGAAATTCCACATGATTTAGCTTTGTACCTTTGACCAGTCTTTTATTATAGGTATATTTTGCTAGAGTAACCCGAGCCTACTTGAAAACACTAGGGGTACGAAAATACACCACCAACTTTTTCGTAGGAAATCTTTATGGACAAACTCAACAGAACTCCGAGAGTAAAAACTCAATCAAGGAAATTGTCTAGAGTTATATCTCTATCTCTCTTGTGATTAGAACGTGAATTGAATCCGTGAACCTAATTATAAAGAGAGTTCTTGGACGGTACCAAAGACCAATATCCAAAGATCAATCAAGTCGTATCCAACAAACTAGGTCGGATGTATCTACTGTGATTGATCAACGCACAACCTGTGATATTTCAATTATAAAGATAAAAAATATAATGCGGAAAAATAAATAACACAGACACCAGAAATTTCGTTAACGAGGAAACCGCAAATGCATAAAAACCCCGGGACCTTGTCCAGATTGAAAACCAAACTGTATTAAGACACCATCCTACTACCAATTAACTTCGGTCTGGAATGTAGTTGAGCCCTGAAAGGTATCCCTCCGATTAAGGTACAGTCGCGCTCCTTACGCCTCTTGAATCCCAGCAGGACTCCGCGCAATTGATTCCCGTAGATGACCTCACACCAACTAAGAGTTACTTTAACTCAATTGAAGTCTTTAAACTAAATCTGCCTCCCATATATTAAGCATATAATTGATTTCCTGATTTACGATCGAAATGGATGATCAGATCAAATATAGGATCAAGGTGATGAAAATCGATAAAAACTTGACAGAAGTCTGGTTATCCTCAAAATTCGGACTTATGCATCCCGAAGTGCAGCCTAGATTATTATTCACCTCACACGTATAAAACTTGCGGAATCACAAAGTTTGAGACGAAGAGAACTTTTTGATATTTATCTATCTTGTTCAAGTGATAAATCAAAGATCGAACAAGATCAGGATACTCAAGTTATCAAGATAAAAGATAACTGGACCGGACCTGGCTTTACGAATCCCAATGAAGTCTTTGATATTCGTTAAACCCTAAAAGGGTTTCTGGAGAGGACGACTCTAGATACAACTAGGACACACCAAAAAGTAGTGTCAGGATTCAAAGATCCCAGTTGCCAATAGTTCCCCTTATATAGACAATCAAAGCATAGCTTTCTTTAGGTTTAAGCTAAGATAGCTTTGGAACCAAACAAACAATATTCACCGTTAGATGAAAACTTTGAATCTTATTCACATAAATAAGATATACACTCTGGTTAGGTAAACCGTAACCGAACCGTGTACAAAGACTATGTCCAACATGGTTAGCCGAAACTAGCCAGTTTGAACTTAAAAGCTTAATACTCATTTTTCATAAACATAAGGAAATTGTATTGAGTCACAATCATGTGATCAAATGAGTCTAGTGTATTATAGAGAATTGATCAAATGCAAATTATCTCAATGAAATAATTTAACCGTAATTGAATCATTATCGACATAGTTGGTAAATGCACAAAGTACAAATACTTGAGTAGTTCGTGAATCGGATGAGTCAAGGTACGCGTACCGGTTTGCAAACTTATAGGCAAAATCGAGTTCCGAAGTTGACATAACTGAAAAAGCGGTGGTCTAACAACCACACCCAATATTTCGTTTAGGAAATCTGTATGGACTAACTCCAATATATTTCCAAGAGAATCAACTAGACAGTCAGACTCAATCAAGGAAAATACATCCAAGAGTTATATCTCTATTTCTCAACGTAATCAATAAATCAAATAGATAGAAATCCGTGAGCCTGATTATTATGAGAAACAACTTGAACGATACCAAAGACCAATGTTCAAGTGTCAATTAATTTATATCAACAACCAAAGGTAGGATTATCTAATTGATTGAATTACGCACAACCTGTGATATTTCACTTATATAGAAAATATAATGCGGAAAATAAATAACACAGACACCATAATTTTGTTAACGAGGAAACCTGATAGACGCATTTATGTGTCTATTTTCATCTCTTTTATGTATAGTGTTAGTACCCATTTTTGTACTAATTTTGGTATTTTATCCCTTGTAGGTGTATTTTGGAGGAATAGGCTTTTGCGGGAAAATTGGCTCGAAAAGTTGCTAAAGGCTCCCGGGAGGACATTTGCTATTCGGACTCTCACTTTGGATAAGGGGTAACTCATTTTCAGGCAGCTGCTAAGCACAGACCGAGACTGGATAGGGGGAGGTCACATTTCTTCACGTTTTCAAAAACAGAATTTTGGCGGGAATTCGTTTTTTTTCACAGACGATTTTTGGATGGATTTTTGATCGATTTTTAGGGAGATTAAAGGGCTGAATTTGATTGGGTTTGTTCCTATGGACCTAACAGGCGAGGTAAGGGTGTTGGAATGGATCCAAAGTGGCTAGAACTCGAATTGGAAGCGAAAAATGGTTAAAATATCACGTTCTATTTTTGGGAAGTTTCTTGGTTTATTTTTTGGAAATTTACGTGAAGAAGAGGAAGGAAACTCTTATTAGAGACTTGTTTCTATCAAGGGAGGAGTTTGGACAGCTTTTATTGATCGAATGCACGTGAAACAGAAATCAAAAGGGAAATAACGTAACGTGCTGTGGAGGAAAAAACCAAGTTTATTCTCGAATTTTCTTTGCTCTACTATGTATAAAAGGGTTGGTTAGGGTCCTAGGAAGGGGAGGAAGAAGTTAGGGGAAGTTTAGAGCCTTAGAGAAGCTAGAAAAATCATTGGAAGAAATCACGTTCTGCTGGTGCAAGCCGTGGACGGAGAAGAAGAAGAACATAAACAGCAGAAAAAGACAGTCGCAGATTCTGTGACCGTAACTTTCAAACTTTAAACCTTTTGTAACAATTTTTCTAACAGTTATCTTCACTTCGCAACGGTTTCTCTGTAGAAATAGGTTTCGTAATAATTATATTCGTTACAAAACCCGCTGTTTAGAACTTTCCACTCTTTTAATCAACTTTTGAACACCAAAGATGTATTTTGAGCAAGAGATTAATATGAGGAGCTAAACCCCTTAGCCGAGGCGACGGAGGAAGCCATTGTTCCATGAAAAGTGGTATAATTCTATTTTTATTATTTATTGCAATTATTTAACATGATTTTTTGCATAGAACTTAAAAGAAAAATTGGTTTTTATTGAGTAGTTGTGAAGTGTTTTGATGGGACATGCTTGGTTTTAATACTTTTGATGTTTCATGCTTCGTGCTTACAATTATTACTTCAAGAACCAAATTAGAGGCAAATATTAGAGTCAACTTAAAGAAAAATATTGCATGAATATTGATTAGAATTTATCAAATAATTGGTCAATGGTGGAATCCAAAGTCTCGGTGTCTTTTTTATAATTTGATACAATTTTATTTTAGTGAATTTGAGTCTAAAAGAATCCTTCACAAGTTCGAGCATCGAACCTTTTCACCACTATTTTTACTACAATTAAAACTCACATCAGAACCGCAAATGCAGAAAAACCCCGGGACCTAGTCCAGATTTGAACACCATACTGTATTAAGCCGCTACAGACTCTATCCTACTACAAGTTAACTTCGGAATGGAATGTAGTTGAGCCCTAACCAATCTCATACTGATTAAGATACAGTCGCATTCTTTACGCCTCTGAATCCCAGCAGGACTCTATGCACTTGATTCCCTTATCTGATCTCACCCACAACTAAGAGTTGTTATGACCCAAATTCGAAGACTTGATAAACAAATCTGTCTCACACAGAAATACCTACGAGTTTTTGTTCCGTCTTTTGATAAATCAAGGTGAATAGGAACCAATTGATACACCGGACTTATATTCCCGAAAAACAGCCTAGTAATATCAATCACCTCACAATAACTTAACCATATGGTAGCGGAACAAGATATTGTGGGATCACGAAGAATGAGACGAAGATCTTTGTGATTACTTTTTACATCTTACCTATCGGACATTAAATCTCGAGAAAATCTTAGAGAAGATAGTACTCAATACGATAGAACAAAAGAAGATCTGAACACGCAACTACAGAGAAAATAGTTGGGTCTGGCTTCAGAATCCCAATGAAGTCTTTAAGTCATTAAGTTAACCTATAATGGTTTTAGAAAAACCTAGGTTAATGGATAATTGACTCTAGTCGCAACTAGTATCACACAGGAGGTGTGGGGATTAGGTTTCCCAGTTGCTAGAGTTCTCCCTTATATAGTCTTCAAATCAGGGTTTGCAATCAATGTTACCTTGGTAACAAAGCATTCGATATTCACCGTTAGATGAAAACCTGATTAGATTCAAGCTAATATCTTTCAACCGTTAAATTGAACTTAGCTTGTTACACACAAATGAAATATACTTTTATTTAGATATGGGTAACCATACCTAAACGTGTATATTGAGTTGGCTCAATAACAGTTAACCGAAGTTAGCCATATGAACAGTTACATATCAACCTTGTTCATATTAATCATAACTAGGTCAAATGACTCAAATGAAACTAGTTATAGAGTTGTTCAATTGTTTATATTCTCATAGATGTATACAAGACACAATTGAAGAAAAATCGGTTTTGATTCACTCGAATCGATTCATGAACATTATAGCCACGGTTTGCAAAGATTGCATTCCTTATTATATAAATTTATTTGTTCATGAGTATGTAAACATACATAACCAATTTTAGAACTTAACCCACTCAAGTATGCAAACGGGTACGCATACCTAAGTTCCCGAACCTGGTCTTGTTCGCCAGTATGCAAACGGGTACGCATAGTGTCGTTCATGACCGAACTCAGTTGAAACCAGTATGCATACAGGTATGCATACTATAGTTCCCGGACTTCAACTATTGAATTAGTACGCATACGGGTATGAATACTCAATTCCCGGACTTGGAATATATTTGCAACAGTTAGCATACAAGTACGCGTACTGTGCTATATCCAATCAAAGATTAATTGTTCTAAACTCCCATTTCAATCATTCAAACATTCTTAGAAGACGAGAATAGATGTCTCACACAAACTATTAGCTTCAAAGCAATTTTCAAGTGATCAAATAATCAATACGAATCATTCCGAGTCTACATCAAATGACTGTCTCACACAAATCACGTAAGATGTTACCTGGTGATTTTCACATGATCATCTTTTGACTTTTGTCAAGAATAAAAGATGAACTTGGTTAAAGCGAAAGCTTACCAACACATATTTCGAGAAATATGTAAGCGAGTTAAACTCAGCTCAAATACCAAATGTGTATAAAGTAAAGTCTATATAGCTATACGACTTTTGTCTCAATAGGAGATATAATAGAAATATACTTCTAAGTGATAGATGAGTTCAAGTCTCCATATACCTTTTGTTGATGAAGTTGCACAAGATCCTCTTAGTAGTTCTTCGTCTTCAATCGATGAACGTCGTGAAGTCTAAAGCTCAACTACACATTCTATCCTAATCCTAGACATAGCTATAAGTAGACTAGAAATCAAGACTTATAGTTTTAGAAAATAAAATTGGAAAACAAGCTTGAGATAGCAACGTTTGCGAGTTCGACCGAGAAGTTCTCTAACAATAACTTTTTCAGTTCACGTATTGGTTTGTAAACTGAGGTGCAACACTAAGTTATGGAGTTGAGAGAACTTTTTCAGTTCACGTACCGATTTGCAAACTTAAGACCTTTACCGGTTCCGGAGTTCACATAACCTTTTCAGTTTGCGTATCGGTTTGGGTACTAAACTGGTTCTAGAACATATAACTTATTGATTCACATACTGGTTTGAATACTTTAACCCGGTTCCCTTACCACAGTTCCAAAATGGTTTGCATAGGAATATGCATACCTATCTGGATCACGAAACAAACAGATTTTCCCATGATGTGCATACGAATATGCATTTCACACAAATTTAAAAGTTGATATATAGCTACTCCGTTACGTGTACGAGTACATGTAATATGGCTTCAGACATATAACAATTTTCCCAGTTTGTAAGACTGATAACATTGTCTTGCGTTCCGAATATAGTATTTATATATTTCTCTAAATCAATTTGAAACATTTCTGAATAACATCAATGACACATATCACTGTTCCAGGCTATTTTCGAGTGATAAACATGAATCAAGGTTTGGTTCCGAACAATTAATTGTTCTCCACCGAATTTGATCAAGTATGAACAAATATTTATTAAGCTTAGTCATTATATTCCGAGAAATTCATAAACTAAATAATTAGTTATCGACTCGAAATTCTTGTCTATGCAAGCTAGTCTAATTATTTTTGCGACAAACGTCTCAAGGATAGAAAAGTGAATATAACTTGAGAAATATGTGGTTCAATCTTCACTTACCTTTTGTTGATGAAGTTCTCCAAAATCTTCGGTTGAACTTTGCCTTCAAACGGTAGAACGCAAATGATGTCTGGTTCATTTCTCAACTACACTATCCTAGACCGAGACTTAACTAATTGTAGACTACAAATCAAGATATAGTTTTGACAACTAAATTTGACAACAAGCTTGATATAGCAACACTTGTGAGTTCGACCGAGCAATGCTCTAACAATCTTCCCCTTTGTCAATTTTAGTGACAAAACTATTAATACATATGGATAAAAAAATAAAGCTTCAAAAAACTCCTCGATCCATCATTCCTTGATTTCCTTGGTTTCTTCAACTCTCCTTGAACTCTTCGTTATTTCAAGTCGCAATGATTTTGAACGTGTTCAACTCAGTATCGTTGTTGTTGAAGATCTGTAGCTATAACAACATTCGTCGTTATACAAAAACATAGTATTATTATCTTCTCTCCAAAGTTCAATTGTATCTCAACTCTGAAGTAATACTATGGTGATATGTTTCTCCCCCTTAATCAATACTGACATCTTTTTTATAATAGGTAAAACCTATAGTTTAATGATTCACTCCCCCTTACATAATGATCCATAAACCATATGTATGTAGTATGAAACTACTAAATAATTCTCCCCTTTTCTATCAATAAAATTAACAAAGGTATGAAAATCGCGGGATCATAATGAATACAACCAAAAGATATCTCAAGTTTTAAGGAAGATAGAGATACTGCATAATAACATAGTTAAAATGCAACTCTTCATATCAACTTGTTTAGATGATTTCACATAGTAATAAATACTTAGCGCTCATCCTAGGGGATTAACAAGATACAAGCATCCCCTTTAAAATTCCAAAGCCACACTCCCCACAAAAATATAGCAATTAAGCACAAGTTCATTTAAGAACTCTCCCCCATAAAATGTCATTCCCAAGAAAACAACATGAGTGACCTTGCTTTTGTAAAAAAGAAGGATTTTGGCGGACATTAACAAATCACAAGGATTTGTATCCATAGTATCGACATAAATTAATCTCAAGGCCAGTTACGAACAAAGAGACAATTTTACTCGATTTTACTCAACATCAGATAATCTTACGGAGTGTGTCAAGCAGCAAAACACAAAGGTGTGATCACAAGAAGATCAATACTGCGAGAATAATCTCAAAGAGTTTGTTTTATTTTCCGTTTATAAAAAACATAATAGATCTTACTTCTGAGAATATATGAAATATTAGCTCGATTCACGGGAACGTAAAGGAACAAATATTTCATAAGAATTTTGCAATAATTAAACCAATAATGATTACATACTGCAAGTTCATCTTCCAACTACTAGAATTTAAATAAATAAATCTAAAAACATGCAAGATGAAAAACATTGGAAATAGCTATGTGTAATCACAATCTTTAATATACCAAACCCTAGTTATCCTTCTCAAGAATATAATCCTCAAAAGAAGTTTCCTAGACAAATAAATAGAAGAAAACAAAATAAACTAGATTTTTCCAGACTCTTCATCGGTATTAAGACCCTTGAATTTGTCATCAACTGTATCCACGAGCTATTTCGAAAAAATATACTCATTGAGTAGTTCACGAACACGAGATTTCATGAGAACAAGGTCAGTAGAGACCTTTTTCAACTCAGTCTTCACCATGTCTAGACTTTTTAATGTTTCAACAAGTTATAGTTTTGCTTCTTCAAATTGTTTAAGAAAATCATAAACAACATCAGCAGAGATCATCTCTTCCCGTTCAACATCTTGATGATCATATGGAAAATAGCAATTCACATCAGCAGAATCAACAACTTCATCATCGACCAAAGTTCTTTTCTTTCCTTTCGTTTCAATACCATCATAATTAAGAGCTTTCTCCATGCTTTCAAGAATTAAAGACATAAGAGACATGCTAGGTTGCGGAACCTTGGATGAGAATTTCTCAATCACAAGTTAAGGTATATAAAAGAGTTGTAAAAGATATTCTCTGGGATGCACATCGGTTCGTGACCCGATTAGAGTTTTTCACAGAAAGGTACGTGTACCTTTAGATGGTGCGGAACCGGTTGATTCTAACAGGTTTTGGTACACCAAAAAAAAAATTGAGGGTAGAAAACAATTTTTATTTTTAAAGAGCACATAAAAGAAATTTTTTAAATACTGCACATATCCTTCTTAGTTATGACAAATATTTTTTTTTGAATATTAATGTATTCTTAGATCGACAAATGTAAGTTTAGAGCTCAAGAGAATTAATATTTTAAAAAGATTTTAATCAATGAATGTTAGTTCAAGAATTCATCATTCAAATCTGATTGAACATATCATGGAGGGATTGTAATAAGAAAAAGATTTATTTCCCAATCATATACAAGCACAACTTGAGACAAATAATACACATGTCACGCAGTAATCCTTATCCAGCAGGATTTTTCATGGATAAGGTTCCAAGACATGTGCCTAGTTTGCACAAGGGTGAGTTGTATACTCACCACATGAATCATGCTGCTGTTTTCTTTTGCTCTTTCTTTTGAAACGTGGAAAATGATCATAGAAAACTTTCATCAAAAATAAAAGATATGATTAGAACTTTTACCTGAAGTCCCTTGTCTTGCACCAGACAGTTTATCGGTAAGATCCTTATCAACTATAACGATCAAATTCAGGTTAGCTTGTTGAGCGGTTTCAAAAGTTTTTACCCTTTTAGGAGGTACATATGAATTCTTTCGAATCCATATTTGAGATGGTGTCACCAAGTTATTTTTAAAAAGATTTGCATACCTTTTACATGTTCGAATATTTATAGACCATGAAGTACTGACATTTATAGAAGCAGGTTTGCTTGAATGTGGTTTCACCTCAAGAGGTTTAGACATCCGAATATTATATACACCTTTTAGAATTAAATTCAAGGTGTCTTGAAGACGGTCAAACTGGAAGTTTTTAACCTCAGTTTACACTTTCTTTTAACATGTCCCTTAGTGTTGCAGTAAAAGCACACTTTCTGAGATTCAATGGAACCAGAATAGGTAGTTTTATACTCATCTTGTAAAGAACTTTTCCTCCTCGGAGACAAAGTTTTATCTTGGTCAGAGAATTTCAACTGATCATCTCCTAACAAAGCAATAGTACTTTGTTTATTAGTTTCTGACTGTGATTTTGTCAGTATATCATGAACAAAATCTGCTCTTACTTTTTCTAACCCATTGCCTTATTCAGAAACTGTTATCATGGTAGTTTCTTTGAATTCACTATCGTAACGTAGAGTAGTGTTCTTACTCGTTGGTTAAACGATCTCCAAGGCATCATCTACAGGAAACATCCTTGTTTTGGAATCATATTTAGAAATAATACCAATGAGAGTATTGACTTTTTGTCTCAGACGAATGACCTATGAAGTCTGAAATTCTATTCGCTTGAAACTTTAAGAGCTTTCCATGGCTGCTTCCCGCTCTACTTCTGAGTCAGACTCATCTGTAAAACCAAATGAATGACACTTATCAACTAGTTTTTTGATAAGTATTTTTTTTTCGCTCAATAATATATCCAACTATTTTATGGAAGCAAAGTGTTCGTCTCTAAGAGAGTTTGACAAATCAGAATCTACAACAGGTTCCATAGAAACAGTTTCTTTTAAATTGGTGCCGCATTTGTCATATATTTTACTCATGTCAATATAGTAAGACTGCTTCAGACATAGACTTATTAGGTATTAACGTGTTTGCCTGCTCTGATACCAATTGAAAACACTGGGGGTACCAAAATACACCACCAACTTTTTTGTAGGAAATCTTTATGGAAAAATTCAACACAACTCTGAGAGTAAAAACTCAATCAAGGAAAGTGTCTAGAGTTATATGTCTATCTCTCTTGTGATTAGAACGTTTAAAGCATTGAATCCGTGAACCTAATTACAAAGAGATTTCTTGGACAGTACAGAACACCAATATCCAATGATCAATCAAGTCGTATCCAACAAACTAGGTCGGACGTATCTACTGTGATTGATCAATGCACAACCTGTGATATTTCAATTATAAAGATAAACAATATAATGCGGAAAATAAATAACACAGACACCATAAATTTTGTTAACGAGGAAACCGCAAATGCAGATAAACCCCAAGACCTTGTCCAGATTGAACACGAAACTGAATTAAGCCGCTACATACACTAGCCTACTACCAATTAACTTCGGTCTGGAATATAGTTTAGCCTTAAAAGGTATCCCACCTATTAAGGTACAGTTGCGCTCCTTACGCCTCTTGAATCCCATCAGGACTCCGTGCAATTGATTCCCTTAGATGATGTCACACCAACTAAGAGTTGCTTTAACTCAATTGAAGACTTTAAACCAAATCTTCCTCCCACAGATTAAGCCTATAATTGATTTCCTGATTTACAATCGAAACGGATAATCAGATCAAACGTAGGATCAAGGTGATGGAAATCAATATCAACTTGAAAGAAGCCTGGCTATCCTCAAAATCCGGACTTATGCAACCCGAAGTTCAGCCTAGATTATTATTCACCTCACAAGTATAAAACTTGCGGAATAACAAAGTTTGAGACGAAGAGAACTTTGTGATTTCTATCTATCTTATTCAAGTGATAAATCAACGATCGAACAAGATCAGGATACTCAAGTTATCAAGATAAAAGATAACTGGACCGGACCTGGCTTTACGAATCCCAATGAAGTCTTTGATAGTCGTTAAACCCTAGAAGTGTTTCTGGAAAGGACGACTCTAGATACAACTAGGACACGCCAAAAAGTAGTGTCAGGATTCAAAGATCCCAGTTGCCAATAGTTCCCCTTATATAGATAATCAAAGCATAGCTTGCTTTAGGTTTAAGCTAAGATAGCTTTGGAACCAAACAAACAATATTCACCGTTAGATGAAAACTTTGAATCTTATTCACATAAACAAGATATACACTCTGGTTAGGTAAACCGTATCCGAACCGTGTACAAAGACTATGTCCAACATGGTTATCCGAAACTAGCCAGCTTAAACTTAAAAGCTTAATACTCATTTTTCATGAACATAAGGACATTGTTCTTGAGTCACAATCATGTGATCAAATGAGTCTAGTGTATTATAGAGAATTGATCAAATGCAAATTATCTCAATGAAATAATTTAACCGTAATTGAATCATAATCGACATAGTTGGTAAATGCACAAAGTACAAATACTTGAGTAGTTCGTGAATCGGCTGAGTCAAGGTACGCGTACCGGTTTGCAAAATTATAAGCAAACCCGAGTTCGGGAGTTGACATAACTGAAAAAGCAAGGGTTTAACAACCACACGCAATATTTCGTTTCGGCAATCTGTATGGACTAACTCCAATATACTTCCAAGAGAATCAACTAGACAGTCAGACTCAATCAAGGAAAATACATCCAAGAGTTATATCTCTATTTCTCAACGTAATCAACAAATCAAATAGATAGAAATCCCTGAGCCTGATTATTATGAGAAACAACTTGAACGGTACCAAAGACCAATGTTCAAGTGTCAATCAATTTATATCAACAACCAAAGGTTGGATTATCTAATTGATTGAACTACGCACAATCTGTGATATTTCAATTATATAGAAAATATAATGTGGAAAAGAAATAACACAGACACCATAAGTTTTGTTAACGAGGAAACCGCAAATGCAGAAAAACCCTGGGACCTAGTCCAGATTTGAATACCACACTGTATTAAGCTGCTATAGACTCTAGCCTACTACAAGTTAACTTCGGACTCGAATGTAGTTGATCCTTAACCAATCTCATACTGATTAAGGTACAGTCGCATTCCTTACGCCTCTGAATCCCAGCAGGACTCTACGCACTTGATTCCCTTAGCTGATCTCACCCACAACTAAGAGTTGCTATGACCCAAATTCGAAGACTTGATAAACAAATCTGTCTTACACAGAAAAGTCTATTGAATAGATAAATTTGTCTCCCACATAAATACCTACGAGTTTTTATTCCGTCTTTTGATAAATCAAGGTGAACAGGAACCAATTGATACACCGGACTTATATTCCCGAAGAACATCCTAGTAATATCAATAACCTCACAATAACTTAACCGTATGGTAGCGTAACAAGATATTGTGGGATCACGAAGAATGAGACAAAGATCTTTGTGATTACTTTTTATATCTTACCTATCGAAGATTAAATCTCGAGCAAATCTTAGAGAAGATAGTACTCAATACGATAGAACAAAGGAAGATCTGAACACGCAACTACAGAGAAAATAGTTAGGTCTGGCTTCAGAATCCCAATGAAGTATTTAAGTCATTAGTTCACGTACCGGTTAGAAAACTTAGGTGCGACACTAAGTTCCGGAGTTGAGAGAAATTTTTCAGTTCATGTACCAGTTTGCAAACTAAATACCTTCACCCGTTCCGGAGTTCACAGAACCTTTTCAGTTTGCGTACCGGTTTTGGTACTAAACTAGTTATAGAACATAGAACTGTATTGGTTTCTGTTTGAATACTTTAATCCGGTTTCCTTACCAAGGTTCTTAAACGGTTTGCATAGGAATATGCATACCTATCCGGATCACAAAACAAACAGATTGTCCCATGATTTGCATACGAATATGCGTATTACTGAAAAAACGGGGCTAAAACAACCACACCCAATAATTCGTTCGGTAATATGTATGGACTAAACTACAATATAATTCTTAGAGCACCAACTTAAAAGTGAGACTCAATCAAGAAATATATCAAAGAGATTTATCTCTTTCTTAATACAATCAACAAATCAAACAGATAGAAATCTATGAGCCTGATTGATTGACAAATACTTGGACGTTACCAAAGACCAATGCCCAAGTGTCAATCAAGTTATATACAACAAACAAGGTCGGATTTATCAACTGATTGAACTACGCACAACCTGTGATATTTCGATTATATAAACAATTATCATGCGGAAAAGAAATAAGATAGACACCATAAATTTTGTTAACGAGGAAACCGCAAATGCAGAAAAACCTCGGTACCTAGTCCAGATTTGAACACCATACTGTATTAAGACGCTACAGACTCTATCCTACTACAAGTTAACTTCAGACTGGAATTTAGTTGAGCCCTAACCAAGTTTAACACTAATTAAGGTACAGTCGCGTTTCTTATGCCTCTAGAACCACGCCGGATTTTGCGCACTTGATTCCCTTAGCTGATCTCACCCACAATTAAGAGTTGCGACGACCCAAAGTCGAAGACTTATAAACAAATGTGTCTCCCACAGATATGTGTATCCTTTATTCTTTTTATTCCTTCTTTTGATACAATGATCAAGGTGAACAGGAATCAACTAATAATTCGGTCTTATAGTCTCGAAGAGCAGCCTAGAAATATTTGTCACCTCACAATAACCTAACTGATTAACAGAAGAAGTTATTGCGGAATCACAAGAGTCTGAGACGAAGAACTGCTGTGATTACTTTTTATATCTTACCTATCAGAGACGAATCTCGAGTAAATCTTAGAGAAGATAAAACTCAATACAATAGAACAAGTAAGATCAGAATATGAAACTACATAGAAAATAGTTGGATCTGGTTTCACAAATCCCAAATGAAATCTTCAAGTCGTTAATCTAATAATGGTTTTGGAAAACCTAGGTTAAAGGAGAATCGACTCTAGTTTGCAACTAGGACACACGAAAGTGTGGGGATTAGGTTTCCCAGATGCTAGAGTTCTCCCTTATATAGTCTTTCAAATCAGGGTTGCTTACAATCAAAGCTAAGATAGCTTAGTAACAAATCATTCCATATTCACCGTTAGATGAACTCCTGATTCAAGATTCAATCTAAGTCTGCTTAGAAACTAAGCAATCAATCTCTACCGTTAGATGGTATTAGCTTGATACACATAAATGAAATATACTTATATTTAAATATGGATGAACCATACACAAACGTGTATACTTGTTGGCTCAATAATAGTTAACCGAAGTTAGCCATATTAACACTTATAACTTAGTTATATTCATCTAACACTTCTAGATCAAATATGATGATCAATCAATCATGATAGATAATCAAATGAATCTAAATGTGTTTCAAGAGAGGTTTTCAAATGTTCATCATCTTATAGGAATATGTATATGAACCATTAGAAGAAAAATCGGTTTGGTATGTAATTATACAAATTACTTATACAAAACCAATTCATGAACATAATGCCACGCTTTTTAAAACTAGTTCACATACCTTAATACATTAAAGTTAAAGGGATTTTAAGTTCGCAAATGAATCCTGAGTTCATGAGTATGAAAGTCACACTTTACCGATTTTAGGATATAACAGCTCTGTTCGCAAACTGAGTACGCGAACAAGAGTTCTGGACTCTTGCTTTGTCCAGCCGTTCACAAACAGCGTACACGAACATGAGTTCCGAACTTGTCCTTGTCTAGCCCGTTCGCAAACATGGTATGCGAACACAAGATCCATACCTTTTTACAGGTAAACCAGTTCGCAAACAGAGTTCGCGGACAATGGTTCTGGGACCTGAACTAGACTTGCATAGTTAGTATACAAAGTATATAACCTGTATTATATCCAGACATGGTCGTTCTAAAACTCTCATTTAATCATTGAAACATCCTTGGAAGACAACAATGGTAATCTTACACATACCACAAGCTTCAAGTTATTTTCAAGTGATTAATCGATCAATAAGAAACTCCCGAAGTGGATATCAAATGACTGTCTAACACAAATTATATAAGATGTTTCAAGGTAATTTTCACATGATTATCTTTTGACTTAATATTTAGTTTCCAACAAATAAATTGTTTCCAACTAAACTCGTCAAGAATACGATGAACTTAGCTAAAGTTAAAAGCTTCCAACACATATTTCGAGGAATAGATAAGCGAGATAAACTCAGTTCGAAATATCAAATGTACATAATGTAAAATTATATATATCTATACGACTTAGTCTCTTTAGAAGATTAAATAGAATAGACTTCTGAGTGATAGATAAGTTTTAGTATTCACATACCTTTTGTTGATGAAGTTCCTCCAAGCTCTTCAGTAGATCTTCTTCTTCAATTGGTGAACACCATGAAGTCTAAATCTCAACTACACATTTTTACCCTAATCCGAGACATAGCTATAAGTAGACTAGAAATCTATAGTTTTGATTAACTAAACTTGACAAACAAGCTTGAGATAGCAACGCTTGCGAGTTCGACCGAGCAGTGCTCTAACAATCTCCCCATTTATCAATTTTAGTGACAAAACTATCAACACATATGGATTACAAAATAAATAAACTTTGTAGCTTCTGATCCATCATGCTTGATTTCCTTGGCTCTTTAACTTCCTTGAATTCTTTGTTACTTCAAGTTCTCCATCGATTCTTAATGTGTTTAACTCAGCATCATTGTTGTTGAAGATCCATAGCCATAACAATATGAAAACAAAAGTTCTCAAACATTTTTATACAGTGTCATAGTATTATTATATAGAATCAAAGTCCAATTGCATCACAACTTGGAAATAATACTATGGTGATATGTATCACTCCCCCTTAGTCGATACGTCCATCTTATAATTAAAACCACTCCCCTTTACATAATGATCCGTAAACCATATGTATGTAGTGTGAACTACCAAATAATTCTCCCCATTTTTGTCAATATAAATTGGCAAAGGTACGAAAACTATGGGATCATAATGAATTCTCAAAAGATAATTCATGACTAAAAGAGAACATATCAACTTTGTTTCGATGATTTCACATAGTCGAAACTTAGTGTATTCATCAAGGAGTTTATAGAGATACAAGATAACTCCTACAAAATTCCACAACCGCTCTCCCCACAAAGATATAGCAATTAAGCACAAGTTCCTTTAAGAACTCTCCCCCATTTGAAGTCATTCCCAAGAGAACAACATGAACGACCTTACTTTTACAAGAAAAGATGGATTTCTTTGGACATTAACAAATCACATGGATTTGTGTCCAGAAAACTCGAATAAATTAACCACAAGAAGACCTTAATGATTAATTTAATCGGAAACACTCAAAATAAGAAAACTTACGGAGCCATACAGTACTTTCACATAAAAGTGGATTAGGGAAAGATCAATACTGCGTAATTTTCTCAACAAGTTCATTCTATCTTTTATCAATATCTGCATAAAGACATAATAGACTTAACTTTTGAGCATATATAAGATAACAACACGATTCACGAACGTAAACGCATATATATCTCATAAGACATTTGTAATATATAAAACCAATAAGATTATATACTGCAAGATCATCTTCCAAATAACTTAGAATTTAAATAAATAAATCTAAAAACATTGCAAGATGAAAATCGTTGGAAATAACTATGTGTAATCACAATAATTGTTATACTAAATCCTAGTTATCCTTCTTAAACATAAAAATAAATTCTCATAAGAAGTTTCCTAGACAAAATAATGACAAGAGATAAAGAAGCTAAGCATCATCTTCATCATCATCGAAATCCATCCAAGAGGCTTGAACTTAATCCATTTCTTCCTTGATTTCGGAAAATTTTGTAGCAATCACACATAATTGTTCTTGTACACATTTTACCTTGGAATTGATCTTACAAACACCCATGTGAATTTATTGAAGAAGACTCAAGGTGGTACGATCACAGGAACCATCAAGAGTATCACATCTTTGTCTTTTGTAGAAATTCATCTTCATACGTTTGATAGTACTTGGACGAACGGATTTGGGAGTTCCAATGGAGTTACAAATGGGAGCAATGGAGTGTTCACGACATATTTTCTCAATCAAACATGGAAAGCCTAACTTCTTGTTGGATGTTGTCATTGAGACCATTTGACGAATAATTAATCCACAAATATCAAGACCTTGAGCATCCATTTCAAGAAAATAGATCAACTCCGCAAAATCACGACTCCATCGATAATTTTCGATCGTGGAGGGACAAAGATTAGAAATGCCAAGTTTTCAAAAAATACTCAAAGCAATACTAAGATCTTGGGTAGGAAATTTCCCTTTTATCCAATCAAAATTCTTGCGATAAAGACCATAAGAGATGGTTTCACAAGATGGCTTTTCTCCTTTTGGTCTAAGAAGATAAAAATTACCTAAAGGAATTTTAGTAATCTTTGAGATCAACTCTCTATCAACTAGAATCTTTTTTCTATTTATCATTGTCTTGAATACCAAATAATCAAGATTAACATCATGGATGTTGCATAAAATATTCTTGTAAGAGTGTCAAATCCTTCACCAAGACCATTGAAGATGTTACCAAGATTATACTTATCAAAGCACACTAATCCTTCTTTATGACCACTTTCCTTAACCATTTTCCTTAACAAATTTGTTCTCTAGGATGAATTCTCTAGAAGAAATCTTTTCAAAGGTTTTACTACTAGAATCATTGATGAATACAATTATAATAGAGTCTTGGTCACTTGGTATACTCTTACTCATAAGAGTGGATGAAGCAAGGTTCTTAGACATCCTTTTTGAATTCTCACCAACACTATTGAATCTCCCCATGTAAACTCAAAACAGAAAATTGAGAGAAGTATTAAGATGAGAATCTTACTTGATGAGCTCCTTTGTAGATGATACTAACTTCCCACTTCTTAGACCTCCAAATTTTGGTTTCAATGGAGCTGGTACGGAAACCCTAAACACAACTTGTTCACGCTCACGAACGATGAAGGGAAGAATAAAGGTGTAATGACCCGTCCCTCCACTAATATCGTCCCCACTTAGCCACTGCGGTTATTCGACAGTGTTGGGTTTCAACGGGCACCGCTGCGGTAATCCAGCAGAAACTTCCCGGATGGTCACCATCCCTGGATTATTCCCGCCCGAGCATGCTTAACTGCAGAGTTTTCTGCCAACTCTGGAGCCAGTTGTGCTGAAAAGGCCTCGGTATAATGTAGACGTTCCTTGCATCATGTGAGATCAGTATCTAGCTCAACGACCTAGCATACTCTCCCGTCCAAGCACAAGCAATCCTTCCCCTAGTTGTATCCCAACTAACACCGATATTGTTCCCACCAGTGTAGTTAATCTCGGCCATCTCGGCCGAGATATCGCCGATTATTTCGGTCTCGCTAGTGGAGCGAGACGAGAACTAATTTATCGCGAAACGATATTCTGCTCAAAAAAATTGCCCGTCTCGGCCAAAACCGGTCTGACTCGGTCAAAAATCTCCAAAAATTTCGTTTTATAAGATAACAACTCCAACGTGGGGAAGAATAAACATCATCAAAACAATCTCTGATGAGATAAAAAGATCGTCATTAAGTGATTCTGCATAAACCCATCTTATGATTGAAACGACCGAAAATTGCTTCATATCTTAATGGTTGATTAAATTGGTCATTATTTGATGTTTCTTTTCATTCCGTTGAATGGAATATGTATCTTTGCTAAAACTCTAGAGATCTCTGTCTAGTTTTGGCTGATTATGGAGTACGTTGTAGCATGAGAAAGAGAAATGTAGGGAGAAGAGATGCAGGGGATATGAAGCAATATTGATGAGAAAGAAAAACAAGAAGTTCTTTCTTTACTGCACGTGGATGGATGGTACAAGGTTGTGAAAAACAATAAGTTTTTTATTATTGCACGTGGATGGATGTTATAACTTCCAACCTTTAATAGGTGTAATATGGCCAAAACACTCCATGTATATATTATTAAGCATAAAATTGTATAAAATTTGGACCGATATTTGGAACCGAGATCTCCCCGATACAAAGTTGTATCATTGTACCGGTCTCCAGCCGAGACAAACCGATATCCGATATTAATTACATTGGTTCCCACTTACCCACTGCGGTTATCCAGCAGTGTGGAATTTTAAACGACACTACTGCGGTCATCCAACAGCAGCTTCCCAAGAGGTCACCCATCCCGTGACTACTCTCGACCGAGCACACTTAACTGAGAAGTTTTTCCCACAACTCAATCAAGTGTACCCATCAGGCCTCGGTGTCAGGAAAGGACAAACCATTACTTATATTTCATTCGGCCAACCACTGCCGAATATCGGGGTATTACAATACCACCACCTTAAATTGGAGCCGTCCTCGGCTCTAGAATATATACTCAAGCCCAGATCTCCGACGTTCCCAGCCCCTCATGAGACAAGCACCTGGATCAACCCCGTCCAGCATACCTTCCCATCCTCGGCAGGTGAATCGTCGTTGGCTCTGATACCATTTGTAATGACCCGTCCTTCCACCGATATTGTCTCCACTTAGCCACTGCGGTTATTCGATAGTGTGGGGTTTTCAACGGGCATCGCTGCGGTAATCCAGCAGAAACTTCCCGGATGGTCACCCAACCCTGGATTACTCCCACCCGAGCACGCTTAACTGCAGAGTTTTCTGCCAACTCTGGAGCCAGTTGTGCTGAAAAGGCCTCGGTATAATGTAGACGTTCCTTGCCTCATGTGAGATCAGTATCTAGCTCAACGGCCTAACATACTCTCCCGTCCAAGCACAAGCGATCCGTCCCCTAGTTGTATCCCAACTAATACCGATATTGTTCCCACTTACCCACTGCGGTTATCCAACGGTGTGGGATTTTAAACGACACTAATACGGTCATCCAGCAGCAGCTTCCCGAGAGGTCACCCATCCCGTGACTACTCTCGGCTGAGCACATTTAACTGAGAAGTTTTTTCCACAACAATCAAGTGTACCCATCAGGCCTCGGTGCTAGGAAATGACAAACTATTACTTATATTCCATTCGGACAACCACTGCCGAATATCGGGGTATTACAAAAGGTACGCGTACCGTAACCTTTATACCTCATTAGGGGGCTTGGACCCGTACCGAAATCGTGACCCATGAGAAGCTGGATTCCTTATCTTGAACAATTCCAAAACAGGGTCTAGATGATATCACATACCCGTTCGAGAACGAGACTGAAGATTAAGAAGAATGCTCAACTTAACTTATGTGAAGACTGAAAAATTAGGGTAGAATCTAGAACCATGATGATCACACACTGTGAATATACTTGTTCAGAGCACAAGAAAAAACAATTCTTCCTTAGTCATAGTGATAAATAAAGTAAAAGAACAAGATTCTTCATACAATATTTGGATCCTGGTAAGCAGAAAATAACCTGCCATGATGGTATTAACAATTGGAGTTTCCTCAACAAGTTGAAATACGTTAAACATCAGTAGCATTCTGCTAAACATCTTTTTACACGGTTAAAATAAAAAAAAAATAACCCAACATAATACAAGACACGAGATTAATCAATTTGTTAGCTTGCCCCATCTCAAGTGATAAACATATGGGGTAGAGCCTAATCTTGTTACCAAGAGGCTAGATGGGCAGGTGACTACTCACGCACCATCTCAGGTTGATATTTGTGATATGTACCAGAGGTATGATCATAGTAATGATGATACTCAGGGTTAATTGATCTTTTTTACTCCTCTTTCTTATGATTAAGGGGTGGAACTTTCCGATATTTGGAACTTGCAACAAACTCATCAGAAATCTTTTTATCGATTTTACATGAGTTTTTAACATGAGCAGACTTCTCATCATGAATACATGACTTGACAAAATCGGAACTAACACCAGGACAACTTTTTTCCTTAATCGATTAAAGTCGCTCGAAGAATTTAAAAGTATCTTCAAAAGATGTAAATAGATCTTTGTCGATAGATCCATCATGATAGTATTCCTCGAATAGAATGAGTAACAATCTGTATAAATCCAAGATGTGAGAAGAAGGAGTAAGAAATCAGAGGACGAATTGAGAAGGATTGGAGAGATTTAGGAGAGAAATTGAGACGAATTAGGTAGAACAAGGTCTGGTTGGAAGAACACAGCCAATTAAGAGTTATCATTAATCCTTACATGATTGGTCTTTCCTTACAGAATAAATAGCCACTCAAACTAGCCCTAAGATCGACCATCCACAATTCGACACATGTAATAATCCTACAGAATTATTAATATACCCAAAGGTATGATAAGGTCTAACTGCTACAAATGCTAGATACATGACATTGTACCCCTCTTAAAGTTGATCCTTGTCCTCAAGGATCGAAGATGGAGAGTGAATAACCATGAATTTTGTGAAATGAGCTGCAATATTAGTCTTGTCCTCCCAAGTGGCATCCTTTGGAGATGAGTTAGTCCACTGAATGAGCAGCTGCAATACCTCCCTGCCTTTAATAGTAACTGTTATGGACTGTAAGATGCTTTCAGGTTGCATTATTATATGTCCAACATGATCCACTATGGGTAGAGATGGTGAAGGGAGATAAGCTTGGCCAATCTGTTTCTTCAACTGGGAGACATGGAAGACTGGGTGAATTCTGGCACTGGCTGGCAAGTCAAGCTTGTAAGCTAATGATCCAATCTTCTGCGAGATGGTAAATGGCCCATAGTATTTAGCAGATAGCTTGAAGTTCTTGTGCAATGCTACAATGCCTTCCTGTAAGGTTACAGTTTTAAATAAACTCTGTCACCAACCTAAAAATATCTATCTTCTCTGCTCTTGTCTGCAAAGAATTTCATTCTTTCTTATGCCTTATGTAATGTTTCTTTGAGGACATCAAGCATAGCATCTCTTTCTTTAAGGTAGCTCTCCATTGAAGCTACTGAGGTGACTGTTGTTGCTGGAAATGTTAGGTGTGGTGGATTGTAACCATAGGGGTCCTTGAAGGGTGTCATCTTCAGACTAGTGTGGTAACTGGTGTTATACCACCATTCTTCCAAGGCTAGCCATTGGAACCACTTCTTTGGCAAATGACCTGTAACACACCTCAAATAATTTTCCAGACAAGCATTCACTCTCTCTGTCTGCCCATCAGTTTGTGGGTGGTAGGCTGTACTTAAGATCAGGTTAGTAACTAGTGCCTTGAAGAGGTCTTGCCAAAAATTACTTGTGAACACCTTATCTCTATCCGATAAAATAGATGCAGGTAACCAATGTAGCTTAAACACTTGATTCAAGAAGGATTTGGCCACAGTGGCTACTGTATAAGGATGTTGTAACCCAATAAAATGGCTATACTTAGTTAGCCTATCCACCACTACAAGTATGAAAGTTCTTCTTTCACTCATTGGAATCCCTTCAATAAATCCATAGTGATATTGTTAGAGCATTGCTCGGTTGAACCCACCAAGCGTTGATATGT
>JAJJMB010017971.1:433260-468706 GCA_023531105.1 Papaver atlanticum | reverse complement strand
TATTAAGGAATTAGGATACGAAGTATGACGCTTATCTTTTGAACTTCGTATATAAGACATCGACATGGTGTTTCCTTACATAATAAATATCCACTCAAACTAGTCCTAAGATCGACCATCCACAATTCGACACATGTAATAATCCTACAGATTTATTAATACACCCTAAGGTATGCTAAGGGATAACTGCTACAAATGCTAGATACATGACACAATCTAGTGAGGTTCCATATCCTTGAGCTTTTGTCTACAAATTTCTTGCAACGACTTTTCTTAGAGGAACCTTTTCCTTTAGATTATTTTTTATCAGCTAAGATTTGTCTTAGTTGACTCGAGATTATCTTGAGAGACCAGAGGTCTTGTAGAAAATAAGCTCTGAACAACTTTTAAGGATTTCTTGTGTGCGTCGCAGATGCACAGAACAAGTTTCCCAAAGTGATTTCCCATTAGGACAACTGTTAGGATCAAACGAACACAAACTTATCAGGTTTATCGTGTTTACCTGCTCTGATACCAATTGAAAAAACGGGGGTATAACAACCACACCCAATAATTCATTCGGCAATCTATATGCTAAACTCCAATATAATTCTGAGAGCACTAACTTAAAAGTGAGACTCAATCAAGAAATATATCAAAGCGATTTATCTCTTTCTTAATACAATCAGCAAATCAAACAGATATAAATCTATGAGCCTGATTGATCTGAGAAATACTTGGACATTACCAAAGACCAATACCCAAGTATCAATCAAGTTCTATCCAACAAACAAGGTTGGATTTATCAACTGATTGAACTATGCACAATCTGTGATATTTAAATTATATAAACAAATATAATGCAGAAAAGAAATAACACAAACACCAAAAAAATTGTTAACGAGGAAACCGCAAATGCAGAAAAAACCCGGTACCTAGTCCAGATTTGAACACCATAATGTATTAAGCCGATACAGACTCTAGCCTACTACTAGTTAACTTCAAACTGGAATGTAGTTGATCCCTAACCAAGTCTCACAACGATTAAGGTACAATCGCCTTCCTTAATCCTCTAGAACTACGTCGGATTCTGCGCACTTGATTCCCTTAGCTGATCTCACCCATAACTAAGAGTTTCTACGACCCAAAGTAGAAGACTTATAAACAAGTTTGTCTCCACAGATATGTCTATCCTTTATTCTTTTTATACCGTCTTTTGATACAAAGATCAAGGTGAACAGGAATCAACTAATAATCCGATCTTATACTCCCAAAGAGCAGCCTAGAAATATTAGTCACCTCACAATAACCTAACTGATTAACATAAGAAGTTATTGTGGAATCACAAGAGTCTGAGACGAAGAACTGTTGTGATTACTTTTTATATCTTACCTATCGGAGACGAATCTCGAGTAAATCTTAAAGAAGATAAAACTCAATACGATAGAACAAGTAAGATAAGAATACACAACTACAAAGAAAATAGTTGAATCTGGCTTCACGAATCCCAAATGAAGTCTTCAAGTCGTTAACCTAATAATGGTTTTGGAAAACTTAGGTTAAAGGAGAATCGACTCTAGTTTGCGACTAGGACACACGAAAGTGTCGGGATTAGGTTTCCCAGATGCTAGAGTTCTCCCTTATATAGTCTTTCAAATCAGGGTTTCTTAAAATCAAAGCTAAGATAGCTTAGTAACAAAGCATTCAATATTCACCGTTAGATGAACTCCTAATTTAATATTCAAGCTAAGTCTGCTTAGAAACTAAGCAATCAATCTCCACCGTTAGATGGTATTAGCTTGATACACACAAATGAAATATACTTATATTTAGATATGGATGAACCATACCCAAATGTGTATCCTTGTTGGCTCAATAATAGTTAACCGAAGTTAGCCATATTAACACTTATAACTTAGTCATATTCATCTAAGATTTCTAGATCAAATATGATGATCAATCAATCATGATAGATAATCAAATGAATCTAAATGTGTTTCAAGAGAGTTGTTCAAATGTTCATCATCTTATAGGAATATGTATATGAACCATTTGAAGCAAAATCGGTTTGGTTTGTAATTGTACAAAGTACTTATACAAAAACCAATTCATGAACATAATGCCACGGTTTTTAAAACTAGTTCACATACCTTAATACATTAAAGTTACAGGACTTTAAGTTCGCAAATGAATCCTGAGTTCATGAGTATGAAAGTCACACTTTACCTATTTTAGAACATAACAGCTCTGTTCGCAAACTGAGTACGCGAACAAGAGTTCTGGAATTTGGCTTTGTCTAGCCGTTTGCAAACATCGTACGTAAACAGTAGTTCCGGACTTGGCCTGTTCTAGCCTATTCGCAAATAGGGTACGCAAACACAAGCTCCAGACCTTTTCACAGGTAAACCAATTCGCAAACATAGTTCGCGAACAATAGTTCCGGGACTTGAACTAGACTTGCACAGTTAGTATACAAAGTATACAACCTATATTATATCCATACATGGTAGTTCTAAAACTCTCATTTAATTATTGAAACATCCTTGGAAGACAACAATGGTAATCTTTCACATACCACTAGCTTCAAGTTATTTTCAAGTGATTAATTGATCAATACGAGACTTCCCAAGTCGACATCAAATGACTGTCTCACATAAATCATATAAGATGTTTCAAGGTAATTTTCACATGATCATCTTTTGACTTAATATTTTGTTTCCAACAAATAAATTGTCTCCAACTAAACTCGTCAAAAATACGATAAACTTAGCTAAAGTTAAAAGCTTCCAACACATATTTCGAGGAATATATAAGCGAGATAAACTCAGCTCGAAATATCAAATGTGCATAATGTAAAATTCTATATAGCTATACAGCTTAGTCTCTTTAGAAGATAAAATATAATAGACTTCTGGGTGATAGATAAGTTTTAGTCTCCACATACCTTTTGTTGATAAAGTTCCTCCAAGCTCTTCAGTAGATCTTCTTCTTCAATTGGTGAACGCCGTGAAGTCTAAAGCTCAACTACACACTTTTATCCTAATTCGAGACATAGCTATCAGTAGACTAGAAATCAAATATATAGTTTTGATCAACTAAACTTGACAAACAAGCTTGAGATATCAACGCTTGCGAGTTCCGATCAATGCTCTAACAATTACACAAATCTGAAAGTCGATATATAGCTACTCTGCTACGTGTACAAGTACATGTGAAAAGACGAGGGTACCCAAATACACCACAATCTTTAAATTATCCACCTATAAGTCCTCTTACCGAAAGTGATTGTCTATGGACAAAGTCGAGACAATACTACAAATCGGTATTCACACTTTGTGTGATCGTCTATGGATACGAGATCGAGACAATACAACAATCAAAGTGTGATTACTTGATAATAGGTTCGGACTTAACCAAACTCTATAGGATCACTATCAAGTAATACGGAGTTAACGTTTATGTATTTTACTTTTAATTATAATAAACAATTATAATTGCGGAAATAGAAAAATAAAAGACACAGCAAGATTTTGTTAACGAGGAAACCGCAAATGCAGAAAAACCCCGGGACCTAGTCCAGAATTGAATACTCTCAGAATTAAGCCGCTATACAAAATCTAACAAACTTCATATAGTTGAGACCAAGCAACTAAACCTATAGATAACCTAGTTTCTTCAGTATCCATGCGCTTCCGACATTCAATAAGTGCACGCACTAGAACAATTCCTTTGGTTCGTATTCCAAACAGTAAAGGAACAACAAATCTGTTTGGTAACAACTCTCTTAATTCTTTCAGATGAAGATATCTCAAGTCATATGCAAAGGCTCTTCCGTTTAACTAATAAACTCATTTGCCTGGTCAGATCAATTTATCCAACAACTACCGAAGTAGCAGAGTTTAGATTTGCAATCAATCAATATAGAATAAAACAAGAAACTATAAGGTGATGCCGATTTTACACAACTAATCAATCGAATAAATCCGATTCTAGTTGGATCCCAGCCGATCAAGGTTTGTGCACACCCAAAGATATAGAAACAAAATAAGAAATATTCTCTGTCTTCAAATCTTCTTTAATCTTCAATTAAACCTGCACAACACCACTTGAATCTCTTATGATCAATCACGCACATAACGGAGTCTGTTAACAATGGATTATCAAAAGACGTCTTTAGATCTACAAACAGTTCTAAAGATCCTGTCGACACTTCGATCTAGTTTGAGTGAATCTTATATCAGAAGAGAAGATTATCAAGAATAAACAAACTAGGTGCAATCAAAGTTCAACAACCGTTAGTCAATCAAATCAATCGAAAACTAAAATAAACTGCAATTATCTAGTTTCACACCAACGGTACTCGTAGATCGCTTCTTGATCCCACAAAAGTCTTTAAACGAGCGGTCGTAAGAGATTTCGCCTAATTAGGGTACTTTCCTCTACGAATAGACGGCTCCACCATAAAAAAAAAAAAAAAGATGAAGTTTGCCTGGATCTTAGGATAGTTTGCTCGAAACGCAAACTTGGGTATTTATAGACCAAGGATGTTTGGACACCAAGGAATTTCAAAAACCGAATATTCTAAAGATATGCAATAAATGCCCAAATCGGTTTACATAATTCCTGGAAATGCTTTGTCCAATATTTCTGAAATCTCACTAGAAAATCTCCAATTAGTAAATGCACATTACCAATTTTTATTTTTCATAGATATGCATTTAATTGCTGGTAATCAAAAGCATATAAAACTAATAACCTTAATTTAAAGATTCTTAATTTATTTCGGTCCGTGATCTCCTTGAGTTATTAAGGAATATCTTTGAACACTAAAAGATAAGAGTTACTGATCATGTTCAAAGTATGTCGACATCTTTTCTTTGTAAATCCTCTTTCATATTTACAATCTTGGAATCAATTATACCACACTTCCAAACAAGTTTAGAATTGGTTCATCTGTATTCCAAGACAACTATGTGATTGATCAAATATCAAATCACTAATCATGGGTTTACGGTTTTACCAAACACAAGGATTAGTTTTACCTTAATATGGTTACTGGGATCGGTTACATTAGTTACCAGGATTGGTTACATCAATTACCAGGACTGGTTACCATATTCTCATGGTATTACTTGTGATCGGTTACACAAGTCACTAGGATCAGTTACACCAATTACCAGGATCGGTTACACCAATTACTAGGACCGGTTATGCCAATTACAAGGATCGATTACACAACTCTTTTATGATCGGTCACACCAATTACTAGGATCGATCACACCAATTACAAATATCGATCATATCATCTCAGGTGATTACTTAGGATCGATTACACTAATAAAAGTCATACCAATACATAAGTCAGGCACTGTGATTAGTTTTACCAAGATACATAACAAGTTATGATCGGTTCGACTAACTCACACATATTGGTAATCCAAAGATATGCAATGAATAACAATACCAATAAGCCTAGCGATTTCCCTTTCGATTCATAAAACAAGTTCATGAATGTACTTCCTTTAAACAAATGTAAACATTGTTTCCTAGGATGAAATCTTCACCTTTACCCATACACATAATCACAATAACATTCATACAATCATGTCGATGTCTTATATACGAAGTTCAAAACATAAGTGTTATACTTCGAATCCTAATTCCTTAACACTATGATCATGTCTTACTACTAGAGTATAATCATTCACAGCTTCGCAGTTATGTTTTCAATATAGCAAGACTTGAAAGATACGTTAGGAATGAAACAGTTCATGTCAAATATTATTAACCTCAAGAGGAAGGATGATGTCGTCGTTGTATCTTGTTACTTCTTCACATTCTTCAAGTCTTCGAGTAATACTTGTATGTCTCATAATCCTAGTCTTTCTAATCTAACCTATACGAAGTTGTCTCTAGTACATAATCAAACGACTCTTTAAATGAGTTTTGATTCACTAAAATATGACAACAAAACTTGACATACCAACGCTTGGTAGGTTCAAACGAGCTATGCTCTAACAACATGTAATACAACTTCAGACATATAACAGTTTTCCCTGTTTGTAAGACTGATAACACTGTCTTGCATTCCGAATATAGTAGTTCTATATTTCTTTAAATCAATTCGAAACATTCCTGAATAACATCAATGACACATATCACTGTTCCAGTCCATTTTCAAATGATAAACTTGAATCAAGGTTTGGTATCGAATAATAAATTGTTCTCCACCGAATTTGATCAAGTACGAAAAAATGTTCATTAAGGTTAGTCATTATATTCCGAGTGTAGTAGGGTAAAAACTGATTCTGCTGAAAATGGTAAATTTGGGTGTGTCGATGAGAAACGAATTCAAACCCTAAACAAATGTACTGCACATGAGTACTTTAGATTCGAGAGATCAATTTGTAAGACTCTGGCCTAAACCAAGAAATGGTCGTTCCAGATTCAATTCGGTCACAAAGGAAGGAGAAGGGTTGATCTTAGGGAGGGAAGCAGAGAAGGTGTTGATATCAGAGTGATGAACTCTGTAAGGTGTAGTTTATGACTTGTATCAGAATGTAGTTACTTCTTGCAAAGTGTAAGCTGTAAGTTCCAGATGGTTTTTGAGTACTTGTGTTGATAACAAAAAATTGTTTTTTTATGAAATAGTTTGAAAATCTATTAAACAAGTCATAGTTGAACACACTGATCTCATAGAAAATTGAGATAGTTGAATGGTGGAGAAGTGGGGATCGTGTAAAAATGGTGAGAACCATGTCCCTATTTTAGTTGGTATTCATGCGCTAGATCTGAAAAATTAATTTGGATGAGAGTAGGAGTTGAATCCGATGTTGATGAGGATTTTATGAGTTGTCGATCATGGAGCCGTCCTCGCGTCTGCATTGTGCTTCATGGATGGTCAGGCACATCAATGGGCTTTGAAAATATGTATGCTCTCTTGAGCATGTCTACATCTTTAGGCATCTTGGTATGGCGATGATAGTGTGCATGTGTCTCTCCAAATTCAACATCTTTGAGATGAGTAATGCTGAGCAGTCCCCAGCCACACTCTTTTGCCTTTGATAAGTAGGGAAGTTCTTGTATGCGAACGACTCAATTGATGGGTTATGCAAATATGATGAATCTCCTGACATGGAGAGAGTTCACGTGTACCCCTTCAGTCCCCAGGTGCACTAATTCAACTACTTCTTCCGTGGGAGAGGAAATTCTGAAAGCATCTCTCTTGTTGACGTTGAGCCAGATATGCTGTAGCTTGGACGTGGTTTTCTTATTACGACGGTCGCGTCCGTGGTACTGGAGTTAGAGTTGGTGGTGGGGATGCACGCGAAGGTTGCATCTCTGAAGTGGTGGCTTTCCTCTTGCCCCTTCAGTGGAACTGCTTATACAGAAGGTCTAAGGTTGTATTGCTCGTTGATGGGACAGACGTATGCTTCCACGAGTCTCATGAGGCTCTTTAGTCTTGGTGGATCTGGTATTCTCCAACAAGGCAGGTGTCGTGGTGGAAAGTTGCTTAGTTATCCTTTGATGATAAAAAATTAACGGCTTCCAGGATAAGGGCTCCTTGATTCTTAACAAGGGTCTCCTACGTCTGCATCAGATCGTCTATGGTAGGATGAACTCGATTGTTTTGGGCCTATTCATTGTCGTGGATGGAGAGAAGTAAGTTGATAGCATCGACGTTGATTCCAGTATTAATGCTAGTGTAGGTGAAGGAGGTATCACATGTATTGCTGATATTCCCAATATTGTTATTGACAGAAGGATTGGTATCCGGAGTACCAATTTTGGAGAAAGGGGTAGTGGCTTCAGGAGTACCACCGTCGTTGATTTGAAATTAGGGTTTATAGTTGAACCTGACCTAAGACCAACCGTTTTCTGTGAAATTGAAGGAAGTTGAATCCATAGAAATTGATTTTTTGCAACCGAGAGATTAATCTTCCAATGTGGTCGCCAATTTGTAATAGGGTAAAACCTGATTCTGCTGAAAATGGTAAATTTGGTGTGTCGATGAGAAACGAATTCAAACCCTAAACAAATGTACTGCAAATTAGTACTTTAGATTTGAGAGATCAATTTGTAAGACTCTGGCCTAAACCAAGAAATGGTCATTCCAGATTCAATTCGGTCACAAAGGAAGGAGAAGGGTTGATCTTAGGGAGGGAAGCAGAGAAGGTGTTGATATCAGAATGATGAACTCTGTAAGGTGTAGTTGTTTATGACTTGTATCAGAATGTAGTTACTGCTTGCAAAGTGTAAGTTGTAAGTTCCAGATGGTTTCTGAGTACTTGTGTTGATAACAAAAAAAAAAAAAAAAATTATTGAAATAGATTGAAAATCTATTTATACAAGTCATAGTTGAACACACTGATCTCGTAGAAAGTTGAGATAGTTGAATGGTGGAGAAGTGGGGATCGTGTAAAAATGGTGAAAACCATGTCCTTATTATGAAGGGAAGACTGGTCGGTTTTACACCCACTACTCCTCTACTGCCATCAACTGCCCGCCTTTCCTGACACTCTCTCATAATGGGCGTGTTGCACGCTGCACGCTGTAAACCGCCAGACCAATACCCTGATGAGCATCCCCCAGTTTGTGACATGTTTGATGTCTCGAGTATTTTTGTATAAAATATGGAGCAAGTTACACAAAGAATTTAATAAGTCTCACACGTTAATTGTATAGTGGGTCTTACTTGCACGACCTAATTATTTCGACCAATCACGCGCAAGCTAGGCGGCAGGTAGTCGGTCCTCATAGGAGGGGGGTGACCGGTAGTCATCATGGCATCTCATTGGTCGACCCAAATTATATTTAAGCCAATTAAATCAGCTAGCCAATTTGGATGGTTGAGATGATTTGCGGAAGTTTATGTTAATTCATGAAATTTAGTAATCAGAAAATTCAGATGTGAGACCCTTACTAAAACTGTTGTAAAATTCTCATATGAACTCGGATTTTGATGATCCGCCCCCCACCCCCATTCTTATCAAAAAAGAATTTCCTATCTTGCTACTTGGGAATATTTAGGTTTTTAGCTCGTTTAAAAAGTGAAAATAGCCCGACAGTAAAAACTCAAGAAGAATTCAGGAGGAATTCTGTTAGTTTTCAGTCATGACTTAGCTCGCCTTTTAAGCCATATCTTTTAGCTCGTTAATACGATGGATGTGATTTTTTAGTATGTTATACTAGACATCCATACAAAATTTTTGGCATACAGATAATACTCAAATTATTTACCAATTGCTCCCAGCTGTTCGTCCACTCTCCGGTGACCTTTTGGATATCGTCCGACCAAGTTCAAGAGATATGATTGGGCGGTGTGAAACCAAGTTGTCAGGTCAACTTCGAGTGTTCTGATTGGTCAGAATGGAAGAGGGTTGACATGTGAGCATCATGAGACATTCTTGTTCGGTCATGTTTGTAAGACCTAGGGTTAGCTAATAGAGCTTACCAAGTCGTGTGGTTGTGATCAGCTTGCACTATCTTGGATAGCCAAGATTTATTTTCTTAAGAATTTAAGAGCGTCGACCAGCCTACTTCCAGCTTTAATTAAAAGTGTGGGTTACAACTTTGGAGTGATTTGATTGGCCGATGGGAAAGAGGGGCTTGCAGCGTAGAAGCGATGTGATTGGCCAATAGAAAAGAGGAGCTTGCAGCGTAGAAGATGTGATTGGCCGATAGGAAAGAAGAGCTTGCGGAAAACAATATGGAGCAAGGCGTAGCTTACAGCTATAGAGCGATTTGATTGGTCGATGGGAAAGAGGGGCTGATGGATAACAAGGGCAAGGCCGGTCGGTGATGGGAGGAGACAGCTAGGGAAAACCGACCGGCCAAGTTGCACACGCTTCTTTTTGCTACTTTCCAACTTTTGGTAGGACTTTACTCCTACTAGCTCTCGGATAGCCGGTTTTTCTAGCTTACCTAGGTTTAGTCTCGACCAATAGGAATCGAGATATTGTGCAGGCTCCAGTTATGGGCAAAACCCTAATTTTTGTAAATTGATAAAATTAGGTTAAAAAAATCGAATTTTGCGAGCTGACAAAAAATTAATCAATTTATTGATGAATTTTGTACGTTGGTACAAAATCATTAATTTTTTGGCTACTCTTGCAAGTAGCACGTTTGCTCTTGCTGGCACAACTTGCGATGCCTTTCATGCATATCTTAATCTGAACATTCAGGAAATTCATGCTTTTCAGTTGTGAATGAACATAAATTTGATGCCAGTATTTAAGAGTTCAGCTTGGAACATAGCATGGGATAGATGCTCAGCAGGCTCCGGCATTAGTGAATAATGCATCTAGGAGTTTATTATGCAGCAGACTCCGACATTAGTGAATAATGCAGCTAGGAGCTTAAATACTCATTAGGCTTTATACTAGTGAACAATTCATCTAGGAGCTTGAGTTTCAATACAATATGAAGAGAGGCATAGACACTCATCAGATTTTGATATATTCTTTAAATTCATTGTAGAATATAGACATATACTACTTATGATGCTGAGTTAGGTAGACAGTTTTCGCCCTAAACTAAAAACCACCATCAACACCGATAAATTTTTAAACTAAATAATTAGTTCTCGACTCGAAATTATTGTCTATGCAAGCTAGTCTAATTATTTCTGCGACAAATGTCTCAAGGATAGAAAAGTGAATATAACTTGAAAAATAGGTGGTTCAGTTTTCACTTACCTTTTGTTGATGAAGTTCTCCAAAAGCTTCGATTGATCTTCGCCTTCAAACGGTAGAACGCAAATGATGACTGGTTCGTTTCTCAACTACACTATCTTAAACCGAGACTTAACTAATTGTAGACTAGATATCAAGATATAGTTTTGACAACTAAATTTGACAACAAGCTTGATATAACAACACTTGTGAGTTCGACCGAGCAATGCTCCAACACTACCTAATTTAGTTGACCCTGCATTTGCATGTGCACTAAAAAAAATAAACATAAAAAAATTATATTGAAATGGTATTATGAGAACCAATACAATGAATATCGACCTGAATTTGAAAATGGACATTATCTGTACTATGACCGTAGTGTGGATAGTACTTGGGACCACTACCGACCTTTTGAAAGTTATGCTTCATACCAAGGTGATCCCAATTATTATTCGCACGTCCACCAGTTATACGAAGGGGGAAACGAGCAATACTATAATGATCAAAATGTAAGTTTCTCAACCTATCGCCAAGGATATTGACAATTCTAGGTTTGGGGGTGAATATCATTCTCCTCGTGGTTTATCTTCCTAACATGGGACTTGACGTATGTGCCTCTACCATTTTAAGAGATTATCTTCATACACGGTTTCCCGAATCGGGTGATTTTTTCCAAAATGAAATTCAGTTATTAAAGACCCGTAATACTGTTGATATGGTTTACCCAAACCATGATACCATAACTGACTTTGTTGTCCCACCAAAATTTCATCTTCCAAATGTGGGAATATCTCAATTTGAAATGTGTCATTATATATTTCTTTAAACTAAACCTAATTATTTTAGGGAATTAGAATCACTGATACATTTTCTTATGAATAACCACTGCCCAAACCAAGTCTATTGTGGTCAATTTTGTGAGTCAAAGCTGATTGACTTTAAGGATCCACAACTTTGTCGATGAATATTATATGATGCGTAAGTTGTGACTAACCCTTTCTTGGTCTGGCTGAAGACTTTAAACTTAGCGCTCTATGGGAGGCACCCTGTATCTTCATGGTACACTACTTCATATGGTAACATCTCTCCTTATCTCCTTAAATTTTTTACATTCACTCTTTGTTCATGTCATTCATCCATCTTTAGAATATCGAGGACTATGTTAAATTTAGGTTTGGGGGTAAGGGAGAAAATTTAAGTTGTACCAAAATCTCCAACATTAGAGTCACAGCTCTTTTAGCTAAGTTTACATACTATTTCTCACCAAAAAGATGGAAATTAGAATTTATAGGGAATTTGACATTCTCGAGAGACAGTAGAGAATTTTACATTCTTGGAAGACTATAGAGAAATTGACATTCTAGAGAGAAAATTAACCTTTGAGAAGGTAATCATGATGGACCTAACCATCCATGCTAGAGACACAATTAGGCCAGAAGGGGAATGCCAGAAACATAACAACCTCATCATGTAGTCTTAATTACTGGAATACGATTCTCTCTCAAGAGAAACTTATCATCATGAACAAGCGGAGCATCATCAAAATCCATGAAGAAAGTTGAAGACGCTCAAGGTTTAAAAGCAACAATACAAGGAAGAGAAAAATTCATAATCAAAGTTAAAGATTTAGTTACAAGAGCGAAGAAAATCAAACGATATATGTTGTTGAAGTTTACGATACCAAGACATTACAAGTTGTGAAGATCCAAGTAGTAAAGCCCTTTTCTCATGGCCATGTTAATATTACTTTTGCAAGATTTTTTTTAAAAAGAATATATATATATATATAAGAAATAATAATAATAATAAAAATATTTACATTTTGTGGTTAATTGTTTAATAAGGCCATGGGGAGGATTAATATATAAAGAAGTTTTAAGCAAGAAAAAATTTAGGAGAAAAGCTAATACAATGTCAAAGTTCTATGAACTTCGAAAGTTTATCATTAACAATTGAAGCCGAAGACGATGATTGAGCACTATGAGAAAGTCGAGGATAAATGCATATTGGTTGCTCTGTTAGTCAACTTTCCATCTGGCACAAAATCTATCTGGCACTAGTTCAACTCGTCACACATACTCTCTCTCTCTATCCACTATTGAGTGGATAAGACCAGCTGTTGAGTGGGTCTCTCTCCCGATGTTAATGCAACTATGGAGTGGACATATCTCTGTTGTTGAGCGGTAAAATTTCTCCCGGCGTTGTTCCAGTTGTTTAACGAATCTCTCCCGCTGTTTAGCGGATACACAGACAAACGCTTTTCTCTTGCACCCTAATTACTTGGCGATAGGTTGAGAAACTTTATATCCTCATAGCTCTTTGGATACTTGTAACTAATTAGAATTGGAGTAAAGATTTTGTGGGTACACCTCTTGTAAACCCTCGCGAGACTATAACTCGTCCACTAGGGCCACCTAGGGGTTTAAAGGCTTGTTGCACACGCTAAATGCAATTGCGATGCCTGCGACAGTGAGTTAGGATTTTTATTTTTCATTAGTTTTTCTCGAGGACTAGCAAAATGTAGCTTTTGGGGTGTGATAAGTGATTGATTCTTACATATTTACTACTCAAATTTGCATTTATTTAGTTCTTTATTGTGCATATTTAATGGTTTTTGTTTAGTTTTGCAGTTTTTAGAAAATAAAGCTCGATGGACTAAAATGCGGAATTCTGCGGGTAAAATGGAGGAAATGAAGTGATTTATGATTACATGGGCTAAGCCCGAAAGGAAGAACATGGAGAATCATTTTATTAATTAAGTCCAATTATTTGTATATGGGAATGTTGCAAACATGTCAAGGCGTGTGGTAAACATACCAAGGCGTGTGTATAAAGTGTGGCGCCCACTTATTCACAAATATGAATAATTATGTCGACAACATTTGGAGGATTAATATAATATTTTATACCGAAGAGACAATCTCATAAAGAATAAAGAAAATGAAGACATTAATTGGAAATCCGCATATATATCATAAAAAAATTATATTGTACCAATTAAAAGAGAATATTTTGGAAATATTTGGAAGACTTGTGTATATAAATAGTGGTTGAAGGAGATGGAAAAAGGGCAGTTCAATTCTGACGGCCAAGAGCCGAGTCTGAGAGCCGATGAGTTTTAGGATTTTCTTCTTTAGTTTTTCTTTATTCTTTTCAATAACTGTAATGAATAACTAATCCTCCGCACTGGGGTTGAGGAAGAAGCCAAGTTATTATGTACGATATTCAAGTAATCTTTTAATAAAATATTCTTTTGAGAAATAAATTTTTAATTAATTTCTCTTCTAAATAAGCTTCGTTCTTTATTTGTTTTGAATAGCTTTCGGTTATTAATCTTTTATAAGCGAAGGAGATTATACTGTTTTGGTTAGAAAAAAAGTTGTAATATTAGTTTTAAAGTTATATTTTCCGAGATGTATGGGTTGGATATGGATAGTTTTGAGTTATAAAAATGGATATTTGTTAAAGATTGTATGGGTGATTTACATAATTAATCTGGTGGAATCCGGAAACTCCAGTTTCCTTTAATAAGGTTATTTATATATTTTTAGCGTTAGTTGATATTTTATTATTTAATATTTTTATCCTATAATTTAATATTAAACTGAAAGTAGCAATTAATTATTCCCAGTGGAACGACCCGTACTTGCATATTGTTCAATAAACAACCGTGCTCTTGCGGTATAATTAAAATCCCATCAGTTCGCGAACCGTTGCACCTTGACTTGTGAACTATTTCCTTACAGTTCACAGACCGTTTCACCAAATGGTTCCAGTAAACATTGGCAGATGCTTAAATACTTATTTTTCAAATATGTTTAGCATTGCTATGACTCTCATAAACACCTCTAGGACACCGTTGATCACTAAAACACTTGTGTATGTTCATCATGATTAAAATTGTAAACGTTTAAATGGACATCAAATTGCTTATAGTTCATAAGGTATATTTGCCAAAGAACGGTCATTGTACACGGTTCTGTAACCGGACTATTGTGTATATTCTTCTATGTGATTTCAATACTAATTATCACATGCTTAATTTAAACCCTAATTACAGTTTCGTCTAAATAGAGAAAATATTTGCTTGATTCTCAAGTTATCTTAGCTTGAAATCTAAGTAACTTTCAGTCTTGAACATCTATAAATAGAGATGCTCTTTCAACTGGAAAATATAATTCCTGACACTTTGTGTCGTAGTTGATAGATATAGTCATCCTATATTGACTTAGGTTTCCTTTAAAAAACATAATTAGGACTACGAGTAAAAAACTTCGCTTGGGGATTTGTAATCCAGGTCCGACTATCTTTTATCTTGATAGTTCGTGTATCCTGATCTTGTTTTTCTGTTATCGAGGTTTTCGTAATTTCTTTCAGGCAAGATAGATATAAATCACAAAGTTCTCTTTGTCTCAGACTTTGTGATTCCTCAAGATAGATATCTAAAAACTTTTCTTAATTGATTAGTTCAAGATTGTTCTTGAGAGGTGGTTAATAATCCAGGCTTCTCAGCTAACTAAGTGTAAGTGTTCCGGATGTGTGAGGTTTTCTAGCTTCACTTTGGCTGAAGCAACTCTTAGGCCTAAATGACGTCAGCTAAGGGAATCAATAGGGTAGAGCCTTGCGAGGTTCAAGAGACGTAAGGAGCGCGACTGTAACTGAATCGCTTGGAGGGTGGATTCGGTCTCAACTACATTCCAGACCAAAATATGATGGTAGGCTAGTGTCTGTAGTGGCTTAATACAGTTTGGTGTTCAAATTTGGACGAGGTCCCGGGGGTTTTCTGCTGTTGCAGTTTCCTGGTTAACAAAACTTCTGGTGTCTTGTGTTTTTCCCTTTCCGCATTATATTGTTTATATCTATAATTGGATTTACACAAATAGTATGTATTCAATCTTACTAGATACCTCCTTATTAATTGTGATCGATTATGAGACTTGCTCTTGTAGAATCCAAGTCCTGAAAGATACGGCTAGATAGATCTTGGATACCGATTTTTGAAATCATCCAATTACTCTTCTTAACAATCAAGTGTACGGACTCCATTGTCTAGACTTTCTGATTGAGAATAGATAAAGATATAAACTCTGTATACATATTTTCTAGGATCATGAAGTTGATCTACTTTTATTTGTATTATGTTTTGTCCATACAGGTTGCCAAACGAAAAAGTTGGTGGTGTACTTGGTACCCTTTCCTTTTCAACACTAACTATTATTAATGATATTTTAAAAATAAGGTACCCGACACTAAGGAAAAAAGAGAAACTTTAAAAAACCTCTCTCCTCAATAAATAACAATTTCTGGCAGAGAGAAGAAAAAAATCTACTAAAATCTTCTTGGATCTGAGCAGTACCAACCTTAATCTTCAAAGAATTAGATCATCTTAATCGTCTTTAGAAGGAAACTGAAAAAATAACCCCAACCTTTGACTCTATCTTCAGAATCACCTTTAAAACCCTAAATCATCTGCCATGGATTTAGCAAATATCATCGGCTAAATCCTCGATTCAGCGGCTCTTTGTTGTCTGTTGGTTTGATTGTTTGCTAATTGTTGTGATACCCACCTTATTCTTGGAGTTTTTAACCTAATTCAACCTGATGTTGCTGGACGAGATACACGTTTTCATCTGAGTTTTTTATCCGCTCCAGTTTACATCGACAACCTATCCAGCCATGGTTTCCAACTGCAATAACATCTTCATTATTCAAATACGAGGTAATTTCAGGTTGGTACCCGTTCAATTTCAGCATCAGATAAGTAAAAGGAACGTACCTTGGATATTATCCATATACCTATTAATTCATATCATGATGGTTGATCTTATCATTAAGCCTCAATCGTTCATTGTTATTCCCAGAGACTTTTAAAAAAAAAAAACTTTTTAAATTTCTTTATATCTGTGACACCTTATGATTGTGGTAGGTTTGTAAACAAGCCTACGACTATGTCTAACTGCAAGTGCACAACATTTATAGTATACAGAGCAAATATAGGTTGACACCACAAAGACTAGGGCGATGTATAGTTGAGTTATAAGTCTTTCTTTACTGATTTAGTGTAGAAGTAACCAAAGGGGGTTTGTTGTGTGTCGATAAGACTAAGATGATGGCAGAGATTACAACACTAAAACAAAGATGCAAATAACAACGATGTAAACACTGAGAATGAATACACTGGGATTGTTGAATCCACCACAAGCCTACACTAGAAATTCATCTATTAGTACTACTCTTGTCCTTATAACAGATAAGGGTGAAGATTCAAGTCTGCCCTATATCTAAGGTGTTTCTCCGATGGATAGTTCAATCGCAACTAAGGTATCTTTCCAAAGCATTAACTGTCTAGTTAAAGCACAACTAATCTAAGGATCAATAACATTCTGGTTAAGCATGAGTTGCAGCATAATCAACATAGTATTGTTCTAACTACAATGGATGCATGACATACACTGTGAGAGTAAAATGTTGACATAATAAGATTAATTATATCCTAAAAGTTTAAGCATTCAAGAATAACACAAATAGTATGAATAACATAACATCAAGCTAGGGATTCATCTAAACCCTAGCAAAGAAAATTAGAACATGATGAATATGATTAAAACAAAAATAATATTACTAAGCAATTGATCCGGCTAAAACTGGATGATCCGTTACAAATAAGCAAGCCTCTATTTATACACAAAATTTCTCAATTCATCTTTAATTCGTCAACTCATAGAGACCCACTCACCAAAATGCGTTTTCCTTCTTCAATTCCTCTGCAACTTCATTAATTTGATGTTTCCTCCACTGTAGAAGATAACCCTAACCCTATCCTTCTCAATCTTATCTTCTAGGTTTACTGTTCTTGATAAGGGAGGAGATAAGATTGAGAGAGATAAAGGTTAAGGTCATAATTGATGATGGTGGTTGCGAGAAGGGATGAAGTAATGAAAGGGGATGGTGGATTAATAGAGGAGGGCCGGTGGTTTTGTAGATAAATGAAGAGAAATGGAAGCAAAGGTTGAGTTCTGCTCGATTAGGGAAGGAAATAGGAGGCTAGGGTGTTAGGAGGATAGATCAAACTCTGATGAACCGAGTGGAGATGTTGTTGGATGCTGAGTATCTTTTGGGTGTTGAGATGTCGTATCGAGTTTGATATCTCGGGTATGGAAACCGGTTTGGGTCTTGGATTACCAAGCCCATGTCTTCGCAAACGGATTGCAACTAATGCACAAGCGGATTGGCAATGGTGCACAAACGGATTGTGGCAATTCTTTGCGTGATATTTCCTTTATGTTCTTCACTGCCTTCTAGCGAGAACTTTGATGTTTCTCTTCCGTTGTTACTGGTCACCATTTCTATGATCTTTTGGCTTCTTAATTCTATCCAAGCTTTATTTACTACCTAAAAAAACAAAATAAATTAGAAAAAATAATTATTCTTAAAAACAGTAAAAATCCTGAATCTGGGATAAAATGGAGAATTAAAACACAGAAGATGAGATAAATGCCAATAAAAGATGTAGATATATGCAATATTTGGCACTCATCAGATTGCTTGCTTATCTCACAGAACAAATCAAAATTTATATGCTTAATTTCATTAAACCTTGATTTATAAGTCTCTTTTATAATTGATTTATGATTCGCAATCCCCTTTTGGACGTTTGTATTAGGTTGCAAATCTTTTTAACTTTTGAGTTCGTTTCCTGTTATTCCTTCATAGCGTGAAGATCCCTTAGTTCCCATTTGCTTTCTTTTGAACCTGTTTTTGAAAATTGAAGGTATTTTTCAATCCACCAGGTTAATTTCAATTCAAAGTGTGGGTTTAGTTTTATTGGTGGTCTCTTGTTAATCCCCATGTTCTTTGCTCTGTTGTTGCAAAGTTCATTGTGTTTTTGGTGCTCAGGATTGTTTGCGTAGGTTTGGTTGATTTCGTTTGTTAGTTTTGATTGCCAAGGATCTGGTTCTTTTCTTGTAATTTATTTTTTGTTTTCTGATCGAGATCATGCTTTTTGAAGGTCATTTATGTTTCGGGTTTAACCTTTTTAGTCTCTGGGGCATCAATATTGAGTTTAACCTTTGCAACTATAGAAAACGTACAACATCATTGATTTCATGCTTCAGCATATTATCATCTCTGCGCTAATAATCAGGATAATCATCCAAATGATTTCATCCCCCTCTCTGCTAGACTGGTGGTACCTATCTACAACTTCACAATTAACCTCATTTGTTCATGTTTTAATAATTTTTGCCTTAGCGCATTATTTGTGAAACCTGAGGCGAGTCGTACTCGGTGACTCCCACTTGGGTCCGCTATAAGAATTTTAGTTCTTCTGTAAGTCTTGACCAAGGTGACATAACTTTCATAGCAAGCGACATATTTCAATATCTCTACATTTTGAATTTATTTACTCAAATCCCCCGAATGCGTCACAGCTTCAAATGTATTCATTTTTTCAGTAACAAGCTTTAATCCTAACTGGTATACGATTAGGCCGGTGAACCTGACACTTTACTCGACTAGTCTTTTCTCAGTTTTCTTGTTTTTTCTGTTCAAGAAAATTTGTAATCTTTTAGCTCTTTAGTTTACTTTAGTCTAAGTCTGTAATCTCCTCGCATTTTTTAGTTTTTAGTAATTGTAGTAGTTACTAGTAGTAGTGATTTATAGTACCTTAGTTTAATCTAATAGAGTTTGCAACTCCTCTTGTATTTATAATTTAGTTTTAGTAACCTTGTAATACCATTATTAGCACTATTAGCTTCTCTAGCCATGTACGAACGTAGAGATTAAAGTTCACCACGTATCCCCTGGCGGTTATGCAATCAAGGAAGTAAGTACTTCAAGACACAATCAAAGCTAAATACTCGATATGAAGTAATGGATCAAGCTGGAAATCAAAGGAGTAGACATATATCACCTGGGCAGTTTACCGCAACAACAAGATACCAAGGCATGACTAACAAGTTCAATCAATTGCATCGGACACCTATACCACCATCTAAGTTACTATGGACACTTCCGTATCCACCAAAAATACAACTTTTCTTGCGGAAAGCATTGACCGAAAGCCTTCCGACCTTTGACTCCAATATCCTCCACCGATGCAACTCTGATCCGAAGACTGATATTATGCTCCAAGATCATGTTAGATTCTTGGTATTGTAACCTACGAATCCTAGGGTTGAGGTGTTATATACCCTCGTATAATAGTCCCTTATTAGTTTATAAATAGCATGCTTAAAAAACTATTAATCATATTCATTAATCTAATTTAACCACTAATACCTAATTATCTAAACTAATTAAATTTAATAATACAAATTAATCGACGACAATTTAGCCATCCATTATTAAAAAAAATGAAAAATGTACGAATAAAAGAGCCCTCTAACCCATGATTTACAAGGAGAGTACCAATATTAGCAGGGGTGATAGGACAAACAAGCACATACCTAACAGTTGGAGCTTTCAAATGGTGGTATCGCCCGCTAATATTGGTATCCTTTTTGTAAACCGTGCTCTTACCCCGAAAACAGCTCTCTTTGAAAAATGGTTAAAAAGGCATTGGATCGGGTTATAAAAAAACCTCGATTTGTAAAAAGCCGTTTTGTTCTTCTTTGTTACAGTCTTACAGAGAAAAAGAGAGCTGAGTTTAGGCATCCATTCGACGGCAACTCACAAAACTACTCCATCTTTCTTCTTCTTCTTCTCCCTCCGAATAATTAAGACTTTCCATTAGTTCGTTAACAGTCTAACCAACTAACCAGCCAATCTTGTTGTGCTTATTAAAAATGAGAAACTTAGGGTTTCTTTGGAGAAGTATGGTTCAAAATTCAAATCATTTTGTCTCCTTTAAGAACTCAAGAAGGCATTTCCTTGGTTTCTCTTCTTTAATCCGTTCTTACTCTTCAGGTATATGTTTTTGTTTTCTCTTCTCATCTCTTCATTGTTTGTTATAGATTCACATTGTTCAATTAGAAATCTAATTCTTATACTTATTCCAGGATTAGATATACAATTATCGAGTGATATGATCAGAATCATGGAAAAAAGGCTAACAACAATTGAATATAAATCCAAGTATCTTGAGAACATACTAAATCAGGTAAGTTTGTTAAGGGGTTTGAAAGGTGCTTCACAAGTGTTTGATGAAATGTCTCAAAGAAAAGAAAGATTTTTTTATAGTAAGATTAAACTAGTTTATAGTGAGTTTAGTTTGTATCACTTTTGTGGATTATCTAGGCAAAAAATATTATACGTATCGCCCTTCTTTGTATGCACGCAACCTTTGTAGAAGTAATCCACAGTGTTGGATGCCAGGCATTCATCCAACTGACGCAGGGTTTCTAGGTCAGATGCGTGAATTCTAATGCACGATCCACAAATCAGTTAAATTGACGCATTTTATCTGTGTGGTGATTAATCATTTGACTTTGTTATCTTTGTGTATCATGGTCCAAGAGATTGCTAATTAAGGGTTGAATTTTGTTGAATTGTTTGGTGTAAACTGAAGTTAGCCAGAAGCCTCGCCGGCAGATTACTCACAAGCTAATAAGGAGCTTCGGAAGCTACGTGATTCCATGGACCTGATAAATGATTTGAGAGCCAAGCAAAAGGTAGTCATTTATCAGCAATCTTTGGAAGACATTTGGATTGTTCATTTTATGTTGGTTTATTCTGTGGTGAATATATTTGGATTGTTCATTTTATGTTGGTTTGTTCTGTTGACTGATTTAGTCGCTTTTTAGGAAATTGATGGCTTGAAATCGCTGATTGCTGAAAGTTCAGAAGATAAAGATATGTATGACATGGCAAATGCGGAGTTGGGTGAGGCTACAGAGGATGAGAAGAGAATTCAGCAACTCTTGCTTAAGTCAATGCTGCCTAAGGATGATGCTGATGAAAGGGATTGTATTTTGGAGGTGAGAGCAGGTAACCAAAAATGTGTTAATTCGCCCAATTTTTTTGCTTATCACTCAGTGTTTGTAGAGTTGCCCCGTTTTCCCCAGTGGATTCTCTTATTATTTTTACCATCATCTGATGCAGGGACTGGAGGTGAAGAGGCATCTTTGTTTGCTATGGATATTTTCAAAATGTATGTTTTTGACCCTGATTGAGTTACCTTCTTCGTTCTTACTTCTTGTTGGTGATCTTAATATTTATTTGGAGTTATAACAGGTACGAGAGATATGCACAAAAGAAAGGTTGGAAGTTTGAAGTTGTAGATATTACAGAGTCCGATCTTAAAGGATACAAGGTTCGCTTTCTATATTCTGTCTTTTTGTTAATGATATCTTTTTAGGTGCTATGGGTTTGTATCTTACTGCAGGCTGTGCTTCATTTTAGGAAGCCAGTGGATCAATTACTGGGGTTGGAGTGTATGGTACACTTAAATTTGAGAGTGGAGTTCACAGAGTGCAGGTGCTTCAAACTTTTTAACTGTCTCAAAATATTCACTCATTGTTGTTATTGAGGGAGAGGTTTGGAACCTAATGCTTTCTCTAATACTACAGCGAGTTCCGTTGACAGAGAAGTCTGGACGTGTGCATACTAGTGCTGTATCTGTTGCTATCCTCCCTCAAGCTGATCAGGTGCTTACATCCTTTCCATATCTCTTTCTTTATGCTGTTATGGCATTCTTTTTAAGAATGAGGAAGCTTAACTTTTTAAAATCGGTCTTCTCCAGGTGGATGTACAGTTGAAGAACGAAGATTTGAAGATAGATACTTACAGATCCGGTGGTGCAGGTGGTCAGCATGCAAATACAACGAACAGTGCTGTGAGAATGACACATATTCCATCAGGGATTACAGTTACCATGCAAGATGAACGATCTCAGCATATGGTAGTGGCCTCTTTAATCTCATCCCTATGAAATATACATTTGAGTCATAATTTTGTTATATTTGCCTTTCCTTGTTGAGCATGGCCGTGTCAGTTAGACTTAAGCTTTCTGTTTAGTTCCAATTTCCATAGTTGTGATAAAATATTTACTGGAGAAAATAACTTAATAGTCACATGAAAATAGAATTAGATCTTCATTTGTGTATCGTTTCTGCTTCACCCAATCTCTTCTTTATCTCTTTACCGTTCTCGAAAGATTTAAGGAAAAACTAGTGTAGCAAATATTATCCAGAACTTCGTTTAGGTTAGAACCCATGGCTGAAAATGGAACTAGAATAAATTTGTGATGATAACTATATTGACTTCCATCGCGCTGTGATCAATAGATCTTGGTGTTTCATTAGTATTCTGTATTTTTGTTGTCAATTCACAGAACAGGGCCAAAGCTCTTAAAGTCCTGTGCGCAAGGTTGTACGAAATAGAAAGGTTAAGAGCTCAAATGAGTCGGTCGCAGCTCAGAATGGAGCAGGTTAGTGAAGCTCTGGGGACCCCTTCATTTTTTTTTTCCTCCAATTTTCAGCTGTCTTTAAACTATGAAGGGCATTTAGTGATTGGTGGAATGTTTGAGCAGATTGGTAGTGGGGACAGGTCAGAACGCATTCGCACATATAACTTCCCTCAAGGACGTGTTACTGATCACCGTGTAGGGGTCACACACCACTCAATAAACGATATAATGCAGGGAGAAGGCTTGGATGTCTTTGTTGATGCCCTTCTTTTACGGCAAGAGATGGATGCAGTTGCTTCATTTAACTCTGATTAATGGAAGAAAATAATTCTCTGTCAAAGCAAAAAAAGTAAATTCTTGTTTGTCGCCTTTACTGATGCAAAATAATGTATCATCTTTGTTTTTGGAAAATAATGTATCTTAGCTTCATAAGCCATGTTCGTTATAACTATTTAAAAGAGCATTACAGCTTACAATAATTGTCTGTTAGAGGTCAAAACAAGATCCAGGAAAGAACTGAGATTGTTAATGGGATGTGGTATGCCCCAGGTTATTTTTGTCAGGACGTTCAAAAAAATAAAAAAATCACGACTTTGATTTGTTATTTTCTGACTCTTGCCCATGAGCTAACTAGACGAACGTATCTTTGTCTCTACTCTCTAGTCTTTTCTCAACAGATGTTGCAATCCTTGGAAAGGCAACTAAAACTTCATAGAACAAATTATCACCAGTTTTCTTCTTTCTTTTTCTTTCTAATACAAATTTTATCATCTGATTAACGGTAATCAATGTAGGCAATTAGCATAAAGTCCCAGTATTCAGGGCACAGAACAGAAACACAACAAGGTTCTCCCCCTTCCACAGCCATGTGAACAGTCCCGGTAATGTTAATTATCCTCAACATACGCAACCCAGTCAATATTGTTTCCAGAACCCCGGGGGCTCAACAGAACACCCTAAATGAAAACACTCGAAAGAGACCGCTCACCATCGACTTTACGCTCCTCATTCACTGAAAGCCTCAATCCGCAGACTGCTCACCTAGAAATCTCATGTTAACTGTAGGAATAATGTTGCTTCTGCATCCTTTAGAAGAGAGTCTGCAATTAAACTTTTCATCTTAATGTTGCATCATAACAGGCTTAACAGCAACTATACTAAAATTAAAACGCCTTGGCAAATTTGATAGTTCCAGTCTTAGTTTCCTTCTTTTCTGGGATTAACAAATTCAGATCTTCCCCTTCGAATATGAGAACAGTGTATTAAACAAGACGCTATAACGAGAGTAAATGGCATTACATTCAAATGATATAAGAAGCTATAATGTCGCGGGTTAATGAAGATTTGCTTGAACCAGATTTGTACCTCACCTAACGAAGCAGGAGCTGGTGCTGGTGTGCTGCAGAACAATCCTATTTAGATATGTTCAAACATAAGTGAGCTTCAATACCTAAGATAGAAGCTTCATGCAACTAAAATATCTAGCATACCCCCTACAGCCAAGGTGAATCTAAACAACTTACCTGGAACAAACAAGCCTACTTGAGTTCATTCCATGAAGAGTTTAATAGGTAAGGGAGCATATGATGTTGCTCAGAGATATGTAGATGAGTTACTACAAATTACGCAAGAAATGAAGATGTACTGTATAATTGCAGAGTCAACTACTAATTATCACGTCATTGGCAATGGAAACTTTTCACATTAAAAGAGAAGATTATGTAAGCTACACTTTTAAGTAGTTAAGATATCCAAATAAACGTATAATACAAGAAATGAACCTTCTTCATCACGAAGGTACAATTAGGCCAAGAGTATTATTATAAACCGTACCAAAACAAAGCTAGAGAACAAAAATAGGACAGCCTGAGACATCTCTACATGATTCCAAGCACAGATAACAGAAAAATGAAGAAGATTAATGTACCAAAACACTCTCGAACTTCATCTGGCAAACCCAGCTGACAAAATCTAGCTCAATCGAATCTGGTGCTTTGTACAACCCAAGAACTGTATTACTCAGAGCTACTGCATCTGCAACCCAAATCAGAAAAGTTAAGAACACAAAACAAGAAATCCCATACATGTCAATTAACATCCTTAAACCATATGAAGATTAAAAAATTCAAATCGATAACTAGGTGATACCCACCTCAACTTGATGTAAGTATCCTAGGCCCATCCTTAGAGTCAGCAATCAGTTTAGATTTGTCTTCCTCTTTTTCTACACCTTGTCTATTCTGAGGAGTATGTCTCGAAACTAATCCAAATCTATCAAATTCCGCTGGTTCTACACGGTTTAATACATCAAGCTTTTTCTCCTCCTTTACTGCATTAGACCCGCCATGTCTTACTTCACATCCCATAACCCCAGGAGCTCGATTCATCTTATTCATATCCGATACACCATTTTTCAAATCCTTCTGCAATACAACTGGTGTATAAAATTTCACATTATTCAAACCCCTTCCAGGTGTATCCTTTTTCATTGCCTTAAAATTATTCTGAATCAGTAATTGCGCTTCCAATGCGTGACTAATTGCAGCATTATTCACTTTCGCTTTCTTTTTCTGCTCCTTCACCAACCTCACCGCTGGAGCAGGACCCGGAAGTGCAACAGCAGGCGCTGCAGCAACAACAAGAGCAGAAGCTGCAGCAACAACAGGAGCAGGAGCTGGTGATGAATTGACAATTCCCTCACCCCCATTCTCGTTTTTCTCAAGTAAAATAACTTTCTCTAAAAACTCTTTGGCACGTTTCCTAGAAACTGTAGCTTCATTAACTCTTCTCTCAGCATCAACCCTAGCTAAACTTGCTGCTTTACTCATGGAATTGGATGATATCGTTGCAGCAGCAACAAGTACCTTTGCAGAATTCACATCTATAACCTTCCCCTTTTCACTCTTGGTGACATCGAAAAATACAAAATTAGGGTTTAAACAAGGTGGACATTGATAATGAGGATTGTTTTTTTCCCCTTTTGTTAAACTACTCGCACAAGATTTATGTGAAACGGAGGGGCAATTTTGGCACATAATACGATCGATGGCGAATGAAGATGATGATGAACCTAAATTATAAACTTGGAAACAAATTGGGCAAAACAAACCAGCATTGAATTTTAGAACACAAGATGTGCAGAGATGACGGTATATACCTCTTTGATGAACTTTGTGTAGTATCCATTGATTTTGTGAACCACAACCACCACATTCATTCGATTTACGATTCATTCTCTAAAAGGAAACCCTAACGATTTGGGCATAATGATTCTCTAAAGAGAGACAAGACAAGATCAATGGCGTTCGCAAGTCAATAAAACGTTTTCCGTTTTTGGTATATAAATAACGGCTGACTTAAAAGTAAGTGACGTAAGATATCACCGTTCTTTCGGTAACTGTTGTGCCCGTGTAGTTGCAGTAGAATAGAATTTGTTTTTAAGTCCAGTGGTACTTGCAACGAAAATGCTTTGCAAACCAAGAGTTTTGAACCAGAAATTGGTGTACCAATTGTGGACGATTAAAATCTAACTTGAATGTTGTTTTGGGATCCCATTCAGATTCTTAAAACCCCACCCTTATCAAATCTCTAGCAAGGTCGGTTTTGTACATTGCCAAAACCGAACGAGTGGTCCCTGCAAACCGCGAGGATATAGAACCTACCAACTAATTCTGTGGATGTTGGGTTTGGCTCAGTCCAAAACTCTCGATCTGTATAGAAGAGTTGAACAAGAAATTCGATTAATTTTTCTCGTTTAATTGGGCTGGGTGTTGGGAGCTTGCTTTTTGTGCATTTAATATTAAACTCATACTTATTTGTTAAATATTAAATACTTATTTGTTATTTCATTATTTGCACGTGTGGTATTTGGACGATGGTACATTAGTTGGGATACTTTGGAAGTAAGGCTGCACAAGAACCGGTCACTAGTACCTGTACCAGACTGGAACCGAAAGAACCGGACCGGAACCGAACCGGTTCCGGAGTAAACGGTATAGGGACAGGGACTAAAAGTTAAGAACCGAAGTAGACCGGTACAAGCACTGGTTCTGGGGGGAGTACCGGCTGGAACCGGACCAAAAGAACCGGTTAATATCAACCGTTGAGATCTTAATTATTTTTAATCATATCCGTCCATCCTAGGTTTAGAGAATCCTATTATCTAATCTCTGAGTAACTCTTTCACTCTCATTTTTTTTTTTCTTTTTTTTTTTCTCCGAAGAGCAGCCTACTGCCCTTCACTCTTCATCTGATTTCTCTGAACTACGCTCACCAATCACCATCATCATCAAGTCTTACTAGTTAGTAGTTACTAGTTACTACACAAAAGGTAAATCGATTCTCTAATCTTTTCGATTTCCTTTTTGTTTCTGTTTTAAAACCAAACCCTAGAAATTGAAAACGATTTTAAGTTTTTAACAGTATCGTTTGATTAATCAACTAACCCTAGTGTTTATACTTTATACTCAAGCAGGAGAAGTGCTGAGGCTACCAATTTCTTCTTCGTCTATCAATCTATCACTGATACTTCGATTTGTTCGTCTCTCAATCAATCTGTCACCGGTACTTTACTTATTCTTCTTCTTTATTCGTCTCATGGCTGATTAATGATTATAGATTTGATTATTGGAGTTTTCAGATTATGGGTATGATTTGATTTAAAATTTGTTGAGTTGTTGAAAAGTTTCTTCCCTGTTCAATGTTTCAATAGATGAGTCATTTTTTCTTATTCAGAAACTTGCTGAGTACACATGAGTGCGACTGTGTGGTGTCATGAATCATGAGGGTTTGATTAGGGAATTATAAAACATGATACTATGTCCTTAAATGATAAATGAATATACTGAACTATGTACTGGACTACAATGTACTTGCTTGCTAAAGGTTAAATAACTTATGTATTTGTTTGTTGTTTGTGGTTGTAAACTTGTAATACACACAGGTAACAGGTTGTGCTAGGATTGGGAAGGAATGTGCAGATTTGTGGCCTAGGATTGCAAGTGCAGGCTGTGCAGCCATCCTTTTTTGTTTGCAAGATGATTGCATTTCATTTCTTGTCGTAGACAGACTTATGGTTATGGTTATGGAAATGTTGTTTTTACTTTTTAGTATTTTGTAATGTTGAAGTTATGGAAATGTTGAACTTAAGTATGTAACACACTGAACTTATTTTGTAATGTTGAACATTGAACTTATGGAAATGTTGTTTTAGTATTTTGTAATGTTTTTCAGGTAAAAACCCGGTACCGGTCTTGTACCGGACCGATACCGGAGGTACAGGTACAACTCCAGGTACAAGTACAGGTACCGGTCCTCAAAATGAGGTACCGGTCAACACCAAGTACAGGAACCGGTTCCATAAGAAAACCGGGCCGTACCGGACCATGTGCAACCTTATTTGGAAGTGTCAAAAGCTTTGAGTATCATTTAGTCTGAAGGAGGTAATAGAGGGATCCATCTTAATATCAAGAAAATTGAGATTTTTTGACCGGTTGTTGACCCAAGCAGTGGAAATTTATTCCCTGTAGATATCAGTTGACCTTCCACATGTATCAAATTGTTGGGAGGACCAGTCAGCCTTGACCTTCAATTTTGTAGGAACCTGGTTCAAGCTAGGGTGGACAAGACTATCCTTCTAATGGATGCTGTCAAGAAGATACAAGACCCTCAGTATGAGTTCCTTCTACTGCGCTGATGTACCGATGTATCTAGGTTGTATTTTCCCATGCGAACCACTAACCTTCGTGCGTTGGATCAGGCTATACCATCTTTCGATCAACATTTGTTTCAGTTCTTGAGAAGTATAATTACAGGGGATGGTACGGGCTTTTGACCTCTTCAACAACACCTAGCATGATGAAGGATGGATGCCTCAGGGTTTATACTATGGTGGATGCAAGCCATTACTGTTACATTGCGTCATGTTTTCAGACTAAGGATCTCCAGGACACTATACTTGCTTCTTCCCCTACTGACGTTCCGAGAGTTTGTTTCTAACTAGCCCTTAGTAGCTTCAAGGAGGTATGTGGACTTTCTTCTTCTTTCATCCCTAATGATATTGCCCCTCATCCAATGCGTTCTTTGGCAGTGTTATATTTTGATGTGGTAAAGAAGAACATTATGACAAATTTCTTCATGTTGAATAGGGATTCTGTTTTATGGCAAAGTAACAGGCTTGCTCACACTCAGGATTTTCTTAAAGCTATACACATTAGCGGTTTAAATCAAAGTATTGGGCCTCGACATTTTAGGTTCATTTTAAGTTACAGACTGGGGAAACCCCTCTTCGGTGAAGATTGTACATGCTCAAGTTGTAACAAAAAGATGGATATTTTTGGTGACCATGCTTTGCATTGCACTAGTGACGTCGGTCTCAAATTTCGTCATGATCTTGTTAGGGATGTTTTTGTTGATATTTGCTACAAGGCTGGTATGCATGCAAGAAATGAAGTATACCTTTGTTTCTTATCGAATAATGATACTTCCTTGAGAGTTGCGGATATTCTTGGGAGAATTTTCAAGATGTCTGTTTCGACATCACCGGTGTTTCACCATTCACCGGCGGGGGAGTACGTACTTTTATACCTGGTCAAGCCATTTCTAGTGTTATTACTCAGAAACGCAACAAATACCTTGACAAGTGCTCCCTCCACGGTTATGGCCTTGGTGTTTCAGCTTTCTCGACTTTGGGTGAATTGGGTGAGGAAACTATTATTTTCTTGAAAAGGTTGAAAGAATTGTATCACAAACCATGGTGCTAATCACAAGATAGGTGGTGCACTTTTTCATAGAATAGGTCTTGCTATCCAAAAGGGTGTTGGTGCCCACCTTGTTGCCAGGCTACCCACCAGCTTATTGTAAATTTGCTTTCTATTTTTAAAAAATAGTTTATAGTTTCTAAAAAAAAATTATAGAAAATATTAATATAATAAGAATGAATTCATCATGATCAAATACATCAAAAATGAAGACAATAATAAAATATTATATTTTTTTTCAGAAAAGAAACTAATACTAGAAAGATGGCATATGAAATAATGTTTTTGTCATTCGAATTCGTATGCATTAAGATTAACATGTCCCAAAAAGGACTAATTTGTGCAATTCATTATTATCATCTCTACTAACCACTAACCACTGACCTTATACATAACCACGATAGCTTATGAGAATTGTCATCGATGATATTGTCGAGATAAATGCGCCATTCAAATAAAACACAATCACAGTTATAATAAACATCTAATTGGTATGAAGAAGCCATTTGACATGAACTCAACTAAAACTAAAATGAATACATAAACCCTAAAAGCCGCTTAAGAGTGATAGTTTTATTTAATAATATTGTTTAGTAAGTAACTGTGACCAAATAGTTCATAAAGATCAGTAAATTTCAGAACATGTATGTTAGATTTAGATTACAAATAAGGAGAACCAAAATATTTGGAATCAGATCAGAAAGAAGATAAAAAAGAGAGAGCAGACACTTTATGCAAAGATTTCATGACAATTTTACATTATTATGCTTGCATAATGGCCTTGTTAAGTAAAACATATATTCAGAAATTGATAAATGATTTTGATGTATTCATTTTTATAGTAAATTTTCACAAACGCTCTTTTCAAATAAGTGTTTATTTTAGAAAAGTTATCTCAAAAAGGAGAGGAAAGAACAATGATTTTGGATTTGTTTTAGTCTGTTGTTGTCTTTCTGTTGATGGCTTAGAGAAAATAAGAATAAAAAATCCAATTTATTTATTTTTAAATAATTGATTATAATATTTTTTAAAATCAATCTTTTTCAATTTATGAAAATAATGGAATTTTTCAACTATGATTTTTTTCTTCTCTTTTTTATACTGATTTTTTTTATTAAATAAACTAATTTCTTACATAGTGGAAATCATTTCCTAACCAGCTTATAATATCTGGTGGAAATAGATCATGGAATTCAAAATTATTATGCGAATGAGTTACATTGTTTGCTAACTGATTCACCTGTTTGCAAAACCAAAATTTATTTCTAGCCATACTATTCTTAATATCTAAATAGTACCATGTAATAACCAGTGTACACTGGGTTCTCCCTGATTAATTAATTAAACTGGTGTTTCACATCTGACTCAAACACAACATTCTCCAATCCCAAGCTAGATGCCCAAATAACTGGTTCCTCCAAAGCCCTGCACTCCAGTTGCTCAGCCCCAATCTCTGGGTTCAATCCTCCATCATAGTAGATTCCTTTTGCTCCTATGCATATCCCTTACAAAATTTCTAGAAATTAACCCAATACTACCTATACCCATATGTGGCAAAGTAGGGGTTGTCCACTGGTCTACAAACAGTATTATCGTCGACTACTTAGAATTACTTAAGTCTTTTGATAAGTGGGAATGTCACTATGTTCCTAGGGAGACCAATGAGGTAGCTGATTTACTAGCAAAGGAAGCTAGGAACATCCAAACCACTATGTATTGGTATCAAGAATTACCAGTCTGGGTAGAAACTCTTATAAGAGAGAAACTTAATGTAACTATCTAAGTTTTTAATCAATACATCATCCTTTCTTATTAAAAAACAAATATATATATATATATATATATAAAAGAAGCATCAACATTAATTTTGATAAAATCTTAGTCTGGAGGCGACCATTACTTCACAAAGATATTGTTATTCCCAAGTACAGTATTATGCTGAACAACATTAAGACATTGGGCAGTTATCATAAATATTCTTTTAATGCTAAATTTCCTATTAGGCTTAGAGTCTTCAAAGGTTAGAGAGCGCCTGTAAATAAAATCCTCATTATCAAACAGAGATGATGAGTTATTATTACCATTAACAAAAAACCAAGTGATCATCCAAGTCCTAAGGTTAGGAAAAGTGCCAATAATATCCATAATATTAATGTTGACACCAATTCAAATTGACCTAGCATAAGCACAATGTAAGAAAATGTGATTTACCGTTTCCTCACAAGAGTTGCAAAAAGGATGGAAAATATCAATATCCTGCTTGAATCTAGAAATTTTAGACTTAGTGGGAATAATGCCTTTAAGACCCTTCCAAATTAAAATTTGAATTATATGAGGAGTTTTATGTCGTGTTTGGTATACACTACACCAAAATCAGAATTTTATCACAGTGTAACATGTCACGGTTTATTTTTCAGTCACTGATACACCTGTAATAAGTCCTGTAACAATTATAACTGTTAATACTTGTGATAATTATTAGGAATATTAATTTTTTTTATTAGTAACAATAATATTTGTTGACAATTATCCAGACAATCACAATTATAATCTAAAATGATGTTTCCACCCAAAAATTTCACCACATCTAAAACAACCCCAAATTAATAACTCTTAGGATTTTTCTTGTCACTATTTTCGCAACATTTATACAAAATACAGTTTTATTTAATTTCTAAAAATCAATATTTTATTTTATTTTATTTTATTATTTTCTTAATATTAGAAAACAGGATCAAGACCAAGTCAACAAGTCATGACTTTGTAGGAAATTTGACTTGGACAAATACCAACCTTTTTTCTCGATTTTCTTGGCAAAACCACAACAAAAATATCTGTTTATTCCGAACACTGTGAAAATGACCAGACTATCCTTATCGGAATAAGTGCAATAAAAATTCTGAAAACTGTGAAAATGACCATATTACCCTTACTGGAAATAAGTGCAATGAATATTATGGACAATGTGAAAATGACCAGACTACCCTTATCGGAAATAAGTAAAGTAAATATTACAGACTGCGAAAATGACCATATTACCTTTAATGGAAATTTATGCAATAAATATTATGGAGAATGTGAAAATGACCAGACTACCCTTATCAAAAATAAATAAAATAAATATTGCAGACTGTGAAAATGATCATATTAGCTTTACTAAAAATGACCATATTACCCTGAGATGTTCAAATCTGATAATTTCATCTTTAGTCCACCCGAATGAGAAACCCAGGTCCAACTCTAGTAATCTTTAAACCTGAGATGTTAAAATATGATAAATTTCATCTTTAGCCCACCCGAATGAGAAACTCAGGTCAGACTTTAGTAATCTTTTAACCTGGGATGTTCAAATCTGATAAATTTCATCTTCAGTTCACCCGAGTGAGAAACTCGGGTCCAACTCTAGTAATCTTTGAACCTGGGATGTTCAAATCTGATAAATTTCATCCCCAGTTCACCCGAATGAGAAACTCAGATCTAACTCTAGTAATCTTAGAACCTGGGATATTCAAATCTGATAAATTTCATCTTTAGTTCACCGGAATGAGAAACTCGGGTCCAACTCAAGTAATCTTTGAACCTGGGATGTGAAAAACTCTTAAATTACATTTCCAGTTCATCAGAATGAGAAACTCAGGTCAAACTCTAGTAATCTTTGAACCTGGGATGTTCAAATCTGATAAATTTCATCTTCAGTTCACCCGAATTAGAAACTAAGGTCCAACTCTAGTAATCTTTGAACCTGGGATATTCAAATCTGATAAATTTCATCTTCAGTTCACCCGAATGAGAAACTAGGGTCTAACTCTAGTAATCTTTGAACCTGGGATGTCCAAATCTGATAAATTTCATCTTTAGTTCACTCGAATGAGAAACTCAGGTCCAACTCTAGTAATCTTTGAACCTGGGATGTTCAAATCTTAATTTCGTCACCAGTTCATCAGAATGAGAAACTCAGGTCCAACTCAAGTAATCTTTAAACCTGGGATTTTAAAATCTGATAAATTTCATCTTCAGTTCATCTGAATGAGAAACTCAGGTCCAACTCTAGTAATCTTTAAACCTGAGATGTTAAAATCTGATAAATTTCATCTCCAATTCATCAGAATGAGAAACTCAGGTCCAACTCTAGTAATCTTTGAACCTGGGATGTTCAAATCTAATAAATTTCATCTTCAGTTCATCAGAATGAAAAACTCAGGTCCAACTCTAGTAATCTTTGAACCTTGGATGTTCAAATCTGATAAATTTCATCTTCTGTTTATCAGAATGAGAAACTAGGGTCCAACTCTAGTAATCTTTGAACTTGGGATGTTAAAATCTGATAAATCTCATCTTCAGTTCATCCGAATAAGAAAATCAGGTCCAACTCTAGTAATCTTTGAACCTGGGATGTTCAAATCTGATAAATTTCATCTTTAGTTACCCGAATGAGAAACCTATGTCCAACTCTAGTAATCTTTGAACCATGGATGTTCAAATCTGATAAATTTCATCTTAGGTTCACCCGAATGAGACACTCATGTCCAACTATAGTAATCTTTGAACTTGGGATGTTCAAATCTGATAAATTTCATCTTCAGTTACCCGAATGACAAATTCAGATCCAAATCAAGTAATCGGGATGTTCAAATCTGAAAAATTTCATCTTTAGTTCATCAGAATGAAAAACTCAGGTCCAACTCTTGTAATCTTTAAACCTGGGATGTTCAAATCTGATAAATTTCATCTTCAGTTTATCCGAATGAGAAACTCAGGTCCAACTCTAGTAATCTTTGAACCTTGGATGTTCAAATCTGATAAATTTCATCTTCAGTTCACCTGAATCAGAAACCCAGGTCCAACTCTAGTAATCTTTGAACCTTTGATGTTCAAATCTGATAAATTTTATCTTAAGTTACCCGAATGAGAAACTCAGGTCCAACTCTAGTAATCTATGAAACTGGGATGTTCAAATCTAATAAATTTCATTTTCAGTTCATTCGAATGAGAAACCTAGGTCCAACTCTAGTAATATTTGAACCTGGGATTTTCAAATCTGATAAATTTCATCTTAGGTTCACGCGAATGAGAAACTCATGTCCAACTATAGTAATCTTTGAACTTGGGATGTTCAAATCTGATAAATTTCATCTTCAGTTACCCGAATGTTAAACCCATGTCAAACTCTAGTAATCTTTTAACCTGGGATGTTCAAATCTGATAAATTCATCTTCAGTTCACCCGAATGTGGAACCCAGGTCCAACTCTAGTAATCTTTGAACCTGGGATGTTCAAATCTGATAAATTTCATCTTCAGTTCATCAGAATGAGAAACTTAGGTCCAACTCTAGTAATCTTTGAACTTGGGATGTTCAAATCTAATAAATTTCATCTTAAGTTCATCCGAATAAGAAACTCAGGTCCAAACCTTGTAATTTTTGAACCTGGGATGTTCAAATCTAATAAATTTCATCTTCAGTTCACCCGAATGAGAAACTCATGTCCAACTATAGTAATCTTTGAACCTGGGATGTTAAAATCTAATAAATTTCATCTTCAGTTACTCGAATGAGAAACTAAGGTCAACCTCTAGTAATCTTTGAACTTGGGATGTTCAAATCTGATAAATTTCATCTTCAGTTCATCAGAATGAGAAACTCAGGTCCAACTCTAGTAATCTTTGATCCTGGGATGTTCAAATCTAA
>JAJJMB010017971.1:415035-426876 GCA_023531105.1 Papaver atlanticum | reverse complement strand
ATGAGAAACTCATGTCCAACTATAGTAATCTTTTAACCTGGGATGTTTAAATCTCATAAATTTTATCTTAAGTTACCCGAATGTGAAACTCAGGTCAAACTCTTGTAATTTTTTAACCTGGGATGTTAAAATCCGATAAATTTCATCTTCAGTTCATCATAATTAGAAACTCAGGTCCAACTCTAGTAATCTTTGAAACTGGGATTTTAAAATTAGATAAATTTAATCTTTAGTTCTACCAAATGAGAAACACATTTGTAACTATAGTAATCTTTGAACCTGGGATGTTAAAATCCGATAAATTTCATCTTCAGTTCATCATAATGAGAAACTCAGGTCCAACTCTAGTAATCTTTGAAACTGGGATTTTCAAATTAGATAAATTTAATCTTTTGTTCTACCAAATGAGAAACACATTTGTAACTATAGTAATCTTTGAACCTGGGATGTTAAAATCTGATAAATTTCATCTTCAGTTACCCGAATGAGAAACCCAGGTCCAACTCTAGTAATCTTTTAACCAGGGATGTTCAAATCTGATAAATTTAATCTTCAGTTAACCCAAATGAGAAACTCATGTAAAACTATAGTAATCTTTTAATCTGGGATGTTCAAATCTGATAAATTTCATCTTAACTTACCAGAATGAGAAACTCATGTCCAACTATAGTAATCTTTGAACCTGGGATGTTCAAATCTGATAAATTTCATCTTTAGTTCACCCGAATGGGAAACTCAGGTCAAACTCTAGTAATCTTTGAACCTTGGATGTTCAAATCTGATAAATTTCATCTTTAGTTCACCCGAATGAGAAACTCAGGTCAAACTCTAGTAATCTTTGAACCAGGGATTTTCAAATATGATAAATTTCATTTTCAGGTCACCAAAATGAGAAACTCAGGTCCAACTCTAGTAATCTTTGAACCTGGGATGTTCAAATCTGATAAATTTCATCTTTAATTCACCCGAATGATAAACTCGGGTCCAACTCTAATAATCTTTGAACCTAGGATTTTCAAATCTGATAAATTTAATCCTCAGTTCATCCGAATGAGAAACTCATGTCCAACTATAGAAATTTTTGAACCTGGGATGTTCAAATCTAATAAATTTCATCTTCAGTTACCCAAATGAGAAACCCAGGTTAAACTCTAATAATCTTTGAACCTGGGATGTTCAAATATGATAAATTTCATTTTCAGTTAACCCGAATGAGAAACCCAAGTCCAACTCTAGTAATCTTTTAACCTAGGATGTTCATATCTGATAAATTTCTTCTTTAGTTCACCCGAATGATAAACTCAGGTCCAACTCTAGTAATCTTTTAACTCGGGATTTTAAAATCTGATAAATTTCATCATCAGTTAATCAGTCTGAGAAACTCAAGTCAAACTCTAGAAATCTTTAAACCTGGGATGTTAGAATCTGATAAATTTAATCTTTAGTTCACCCGAATGAGAAACTCAGGTCCAAATCTAGTAATCTTTGAACCTGGGATGTTAAAATCTGATAAATTTCATCTTTAGTTCACAAAAATGAGAAACTCTTGTTTAACTATAGTAATCTTTAAACCTGGGATGTTCAAATCTGATAAATTTCATCTTCAGTTACCCGAATTAGAAACTCAGGTCCAACTCTAGTAATCTTTGAACCTGGGATGTTAAAATTCAATAAATTTCATCTTCGGTTCATCATAATGATAAACTCAGGTCAAACTCTAGTAATCATTTAACCTGGGATTTTAAAATCAGATAAATTTCATCTTTAGGTCACTCGAATGAGAAACACATTTGTAACTATAGTAATCTTTGAACCTGGGATGTTCAAATCTGATAAATTTCATCTTCAGTTACCCGAATGAGAAAACCAGGTCAAACTCTATTAATCTTTGAACGTGGGATGTTCAAATCCGATAAATTTTATCTTCAGTTCATCAGAATGAGAAACTCAAGTCAAACTCTAGTAATCTTTGAACCTGGGATGTTCGAATCTGACAAATTTCATCTTCAGTTGCCCCGAATGAGAAACTCATGTCTAACTATAGTAATCTTTGAACCTGAGATGTTCAAATCTGAAGAATTTCATCTTCAGTTCACCCGAATGAGAAACTAAGGTCCAACTCTAGTAATCTTTGAACCTGGGATGTTCAAATCTTATAAATTTCATCTTTATTTCACCCGAACGAGAAACTCAGGACAAACTCCAGTAATCTTTGAACAAGGGATGCTCAAATCTGATAAATTTCATCTTAAGGTCACCCGAATGAGAAACTCATGTCTAACTATAGTAATCTTTGAACATGAGATGTTCAAATCTGAAGAATTTCATCTTCAGTTCACCCGAATGAGAAACTCAGGTCCAACTCTAGTAATCTTTGAACCTGGGATGTTCAAATCCGATAAATTTCATCTTTATTTCACCCGAATGAGAAACTCAGGTCAAACTCTAGTAATCTTTGAACCAGGGATGTTCAAATCTGATAAATTTCATCTTCAGGTCACCCGAATGAGAAACTCAGGTCCAACTCTAGTAATCTTCGAACCTGGGATGTTCAAATCTGATAAATTTCATCTTTAGTTCACCCGAATGATAAACTCGGGTCCAACACTAATAATCTTTGAACCTAGGATTTTCAAATCTGATAAATTTAATCCTCAGTTCACCCGAATGAGAAACTCATGTCCAACTATAGTAATTTTTGAACCTGGGATGTTCAAATCTAATAAATTTCATCTTCAGTTACCCAAATGAGAAACCCAAGTTAAACTCTAATAATCTTTGAACCTGGGATGTTCAAATATGATAAATTTCATTTTCAGTTCACCCGAATGAGAAACCCAAGTCCAACTCTAGTAATCTTTTAACCTAGGATGTTCATATCTGATAAATTTCTTCTTTAGTTCACCCGAATGATAAACTCAGGTCCAACTCTAGTAATCTTTTAACTCGGGATTTTAAAATCTGATAAATTTCATCATCAGTTAATCAGAATGAGAAACTCAGGTCAAACTCTAGAAATCTTTTAACCTGGGATGTTAGAATCTGATAAATTTAATCTTTAGTTCACCCGAATGAGAAACTCAGGTCAAAATCTAGTACTCTTTGAACCTGGGATGTTAAAATCTGATAAATTTCATCTTTAGTTCACCCAAATGAGAAACTCTTGTTTAACTATAGTAATCTTTAAACCTGGGATGTTCAAATATGATAAATTTCATCTTCAGTTACCCGAATTAGAAACTCAGGTCCAACTCTAGTAATCTTTGAACCTGGGATGTTAAAATTCAATAAATTTCATCTTCGGTTCATCATAATGATAAACTCAGGTCAAACTCTAGTAATCATTTAACCTGGGATTTTCAAATCAGATAAATTTCATCTTTAGGTCACTCGAATGAGAAACACATTTGTAACTATAGTAATCTTCTGGATGTTAAAATCTGATAAATTTCATCTTCAGTTACCCGAATAAGAAAACCAGGTCAAACTCTATTAATCTTTGAACGTGGGATGTTCAAATCCGATAAATTTTATCTTCAGTTCATCAGAATGAGAAACTCAAGTCAAACTCTAGTAATCTTTGAACCTGGGATGTTCGAATCTGAAAAATTTCATCTTCAGTTACCCCGAATGAGAAACTCATGTCTAACTATAGTAATCTTTGAACCTGAGATGTTCAAATCTGAAGAATTTCATCTTCAGTTCACCCGAATGAGAAACTAAGGTCCAACTCTAGTAATCTTTGAACCTGGGATGTTCAAATCTTATAAATTTCATCTTTATTTCACCCGAATGAGAAATTCAGGTCAAACTCTAGTAATCTTTTAACCTGGGAGGTTCAAATCTGATAAATTTAATCTTCAGTTCATCAGAATGAAAAACTCCGGTCCAACTCTAGTAATCTTTGAACCTGGGATGTAAGAATCTGATAAATTTTATCTTCAGTTTACCCGAATGAGAAACTCATGTCCAACTATAGTAATCTTTGAACCTGGGATGTTCAAATCTGATAAATTTCATCTTCAGTTCATCAGAAGGAGAAACTCTGGTCCAACTCTAGTAATCTTTGAACCTGGGATGTTCAAATCTGATAAATTTAATCTTCAGTTCACCCGAATGAGAAATTCATGTCGCCCTATAGTAATCTTTGAACCTGGGATGTTAAAATCTGATAAATTTCATCTTCAGTTACCCGAATGAGAAGCCCAGTTCAACCTCTAGTAATCTTTGAACCTGTGATGTTCAAATCCGATAAATTTCATCTTCAGGTCACCCGAATGAGAAACTCATGTCCAATTCTAGTAATCTTTGAACCTGGGATGTTTAAATCTGATAAATTTAATCTTCAGTTCACACGAATGAGAAGATCTGGTCAAACTCTAGTAATCTTTGAACCAGGGATGTTCAAATCTTATAAATTTCATTTTTAGGTCACCCGAATGAGAAACTCAGGTCCAACTCTAGTAATCTTTTAACCTGGGATGTTCAAATCTGATAAATTTAATCTTCAGTTAAACATAATGAGAAACTCAGGTCCAACTCTAGTAATCTTTGAACCTGGGATGTTAAAATCTTATAAATTTTATCTTAAGTCCACCCGAATGAGAAACTCATGTCCAACTATAGTAATCTTTGAACCTGGGATGTTCAAATCAGATAAATTTCATCTTCAGTTCATCAGAATTAGAAATTAAAGTCCAACTCTAGTAATCTTTGAACCTGGGATGTTCAAATCTAATAAATTTCATCTTCAGTTCACCCGAATGAGAAACTCATGTCCAACTATAGTAATCTTTGAACCTGGGATGTTCAAATCTGATAAATTTCATCTTCAGTTACCCGAATGAGAAACCCATGTCAAACTCTAGTAATCTTTGAACCTGGGATGTTCAAATCCGATAAATTTCATCTTCAGTTCTCCCGAATGAGAAATTCATGTCGCCCTATAGTAATCTTCTAACCTTGGATGTTCAAATCTGATAAATTTCATCTTAAGTTCATCAGAATGAGAAACTCAAGTCCAAATCTAGTAATCTTTGAACCTGGGATGTTAAAATCTGATAAATTTCATCTTCAGTTCACCCAAATGAGAAACTCATGTCCAACTATAGTAATCTTTGAACCTGGGATGTTCAAATCTGATAAATTTCATCTTCAGTTACCCGAATGAAAAACTCAGGTCCAACTCTAGTAATCTTTAAACCTGGGATGTTCAAATCCGATAAATTTGATCTTCAGGTCACCCGAATGAGAAACTCAGGTCCGACTCTTATAATCGTTGAACCTTGGATGTTAAAATATGATAAATTTAATCTTCAGTTCATCAAAATGAGATACTCAGGTCCAACTCTAGTAATCTTTGAACCTGGGATGTTCAAATCTGATAAATTTCATCTTCATTTCACCCGAATGAGAAACACATGTCCAACTATAGTAATCTTTGAACCCGGGATGTTCAAATCTGATAAATTTCATTTTCAGTTCACCCGAATGAGAAACTAAGGTCCAACTCCAGTAATCTTTGAACCCGAAATGTTCAAATCTGATAAATTTAATCTTTAATTCACCCGAATGAGAAACGAAGGTCAAACTCTAGTAATCTTTGAACCTGGGATGCTCAAATCTGATAAATTTCATCATTTGTTCACCCGAATGAGAAACTCAGGTCCAAGTCTAGTAATCTTCGAACCTTGGATGTTCATATCTGATAAATTTCATCTTTAGTTCACCCGAATGAGAAACTCAGGTCCAACCTTAGTAAACTCTGAACCTGGGATGTTCAAATATGATAAATTTCATCCTCATTTCATCCGAATGTTAAACTCAGGTCTAACTCTAGTAATCTTTGAACCTGGGATGTTAAAATCTGATAAATTTAATCTTTAGTTCACCCGAATGAGAAACTCAGGTCAAACTCTAGTAATCTTTGAACCTGGGATGTTCAAATCTGATAAATTTCATTTTTAGTTCACCCGAAAGAGAAACTCAGGTCCAAGTCTAGTAATCATTGAACCTGGGATGTTCATATCTGATAAATTTCATCTTGAGTTCACCCGAATGAAAAACTCAGGTCCAACTCTAGTAATCTTTGAACCTGGGATGTTCAAATCTGATAAATTTCATCTTCAGTTCATCCGAATGAGAAACTAAGGTCCAACTCTAGTAATCTTCCAACCTGGGATGTTCAAATCTGATAAATTTCATCTTTAGTTCACCCGAATGATAAACTCAGTTCCAACTCTAATAATCTTTGAACCTAGGATTTTCAAATCTTATAAATTTCATCCTCAGTTCACCCGAATGAGAAACTAATGTCCAACTATAGTAATTTTTGAACCTGGGATGTTCAAATCTAATAAATTTCATCTTCAGTTACACAAATGAGAAACCCAGGTTAAACTCTAATAATCTTTGAACCTGGGATGTTCAAATATGATAAATTTAATCTTCAGTTCACCCGAATGAGAAACCCAGGTCCAACTCTAGTAATCTTTGAACCCATGATGTTCTTATCTGATAAATTTCTTCTTTAGTTCACCCGAATGAGAAACTCAGGTCCAACCTTAGTAATCTTTGAACCTGGGATGTTCAAATTTGATAAATTTCATCCTCAGTTCATCCGAATGTTAAACTCAGGTCTAACTCTAGTAATCTTTGAACCTGGGATGTTAGAATCTGATAAATTTAATCTTTAGTTCACCCGAATGAGAAACTCAGGTCTAACTCTAGTAATCTTTTAACCTGGGATGTTAAAATTTTATAAATTTCATCCTCAGTTCACCAAAATGGGAAACTCAAGTCAAAATCTAGCAACTTTGAATATGGTAAATCTAGTAATCTTTGAATCTGGGATGTATAAATCAGATAAATTTCATCTTTAGTTCACCCGAATGATAAACTCATGTCCAACTATAGTAATCATTGAACCTGGGATGTTCAAATCTGATAAATGTCATCTTCAGTTACCCGAATGAGAAACACATTTCAAAATCTAGTAATCTTTGAACCTGGGATGTTCAAATCCGATAAATTTAATCTTCAGTTCACCAGAATGAGAAACCCAGGTCCAATTCTAGTAATCTTTAAACCTGGGATGTTCATATCTGATAAATTTCATCTGTAGTTCTCCCGAATGAGAAACTAAGGTCAAACTCTAGTAATCTTTGAACCTGGGATGTTCAAATCTGATAAATTTAATCTTCAGTTCACCAGAATGAGAAACCCAGGTCCAATTCTAGTAATCTTTGAACATGGGATGTTCATATCTGATAAATTTCATCTGTAGTTCTCCCGAATGAGAAACTAAGGTCAAACTCTAGTAATCTTTGAACCTAGGATGTTCAAATCTGATAAATTTCATCTTTAGTACACCCGAATGAGAAACTCAGGATAAACTCTAGTAATCATTGAACCTGGGATGTTCATATCTGATAAATTTTATCTTTAGTTCACCCGAATGAGAAACAAAGGTCAGACTCTAGTAATCTTTGAACTTGGGATGTTTAAATCTTATAAATTTCATATTTTGTTACCCGAATGAGAAATTCAGGTCCAACTCTAGTAATCTTTTAACCTGGGATGTTCAAATCTGATAAATTTCATCTTAAGTTCACCCGAATGAGAAACTAAGGTCCAACTCTAGTAATCTTCGAACCTGGGATGTTCAAATCTTATAAATTTCATCTTTAGTTCACCCGAATATGAAACTCAGGTCCAGCTCTAGTAATCTTTGAACCTAGGATATTCAATTCTGATAAATTTCATTTTCAGTTCACCCGAATGAGAAACTCATGTCCAACTATAGTAATCTTTGAACCTGGGATGTTAAAATCTGATAAATTTCACCTTTAGTTACCCAAATGAGAAACCCAGGTAAAACTCTAATAATCTTTGAACCTAGGATGTTCAAATCTTATAAATTTCATCTTTAGTTCACCCGAATGAGAAACACAGGTCCAACTCTAGTAATATTTGAACCTATTATGTTCATATCTTATAAATTTCATCTTTAGTTCACCCGAATGGGAAACTCAGGTCCAACCTTAGTAATCTTTGAACCTGGGATGTTCAAATTTTATAAATTTCATCCTCCGATTATCCGAATGTAAAACTCAGGTCTAACTCTAGTAATCTTTTAACCTGTGATGTTCAAATCTGATAAATTTAATCCTCAGTTTACCCGAATGAGAAACTCAGGTCCAATTCAAGTAATCTTTGAACCTGGGATTTTAATATTTAATAAATTTTATCTTTAGTTCACCCGAATGAGAAACTCAGATCCAACTCTAGTAATCTTTGAACCTGGGATGTTCAAATCTGATAAATTTCATCTTAAGTTCACCCGAATGAGAAACCCAGGTCAACCTCTAGTAATCTTTGAACCTGGGATGTTAAAATTTGATAAATTTCATCCTCAGTTCACCCGAATGAGAAACTCAGGTAAAAATCTAGTAATCTTTGAACTTGGGATGTTCAAATCAGATAAATTTCATCTTTAGTTCACCCGAATGAGAAACTCATGTCCAACTATAGTAATCTTTGAACTTGGGATGTTAAAATCTGATAAATTTCATCTTCAGTTACCCGAATGAGAAACCCCGGTTAAAATCTAATAATCTTTGAACCCGGGATGCTAAATTCTGATAAATTTAATCTTCAGTTCGCCAGAATTAGAAACCAGGTCCAACTCTAGTAATCTTTGAACCTAGGATGTTCATATCTGATAAATTTAATCTTTAGATCTCCCGAATGAGAAACTCAAGTCAAACTATAGTAATCTTTGATCCTGGGATGTTAAAATCTGATAAATTTCATCTTTAGTTCACCTTAATGAGAAACTCAAGTCAAACTCTAGGAATCTTTGAAACTGAGATGTTAAAATCTGATAAATTTCATCCTCAGTTCACCCGAATGAGAAACTCAGGTCAAACTCTAGTAATATTTGAACCTAGGATGTTATAATTTTATAAATTTCATCTTTAGTTTCCCCGAATGAGAAACTCAGGTAAAACTCTAGTAATCTTTGAACCCGGGATGTTAAAATTTGATAAATTTCATCCTCAGTTCATCCGAATGTTAAACTCAGGTCTAACTCTAGTAATCTTTGAACCTGGGACGTTTAAATCTGATAAATTTCATCTTTAGTTCTCCCTAATGAGAAACTCAGGTCCAACTCTAGTTATCTTTGAACCTTGGAAATTAAAATCTGATAAATTTCATCTTCAGTTCACCCGAATGAGAAACTCTGGTCCAACTCTAGTAATCTTTGAACCTGGGATGTTCATATCTGATAAATTTCATCTTTAGTTCACCCGAATGAGAAACTAAGGTCCAACTCTAGTAATCTTTGAACCTGGGATATTCATATTTGATAAATTTCATCTGTAATTCTCCCGAATGTGAAACTCAGGTCTAACTCTAGTAATCTTTGAACCTGTGATGTTTAAATCTAATAAATTTCATCTTTAGTTCACCCAAATGAGAAACTAAGGTCCAACTCTAGTAATCTTTGAACCTGGGATGTTCAAATCTGAAAAATTTCATCTTAAGTTCACCCGAATGAGAAACTCTGGTCCAACTCTAGTAAACTTTGAACCTGGGAAATTCATATCTTATAAATTTCATCTTCAGTTCACCAGAATGAGAAACCCAGGTCCAACCCTAGTAATCTTTGAACCTATGATCTTCAAATATGATAAATTTATTCTTTAGTACCCCCGATTGAGAAACTCAGGTCAAACTCTAGTAATCTTTGAACCTGGGATGTTAAAATATGATAAATTTCATCCTCAGTTCATCCAAATGAGAAACTCAGGTCCAACTCTAGTAATCTTAGAACTTGGGATATTCAAATAAGATAAATTTCATATTTAATTCTCCCGAAATAGAAACTCATGTCCAACTATAGTAATCTTTGAACCTGGGATGTTCAAATCTTATAAATTTAATCTTTAGTTACCCGAATGAGAAACCCAGGTAAAACTCTAGTAATCTTTTAACCTGGGATGTTCAAATCTTATAAATTTAGTCTTCAGTTTACAAGAATGAGAAACCCAGGTCCAACTCTAGCAATCTTTGACCCTAGGATGTTCAAATCTGATAAATTTCATCTTTAGTTCACCCGAATGAGAAACTTGGGTCAAACTCTAGTAATATTTGAACTTGGGATGTTCAAATCTGATAAATTTCATCTTTAGTTCACCCGAATGAGAAACTTAGGTCCAACTCTAGTAATCTTTGAACCTGGGATGTTCAAATCTGATAAATTTCATCTTTAGTTCACCCGAATGAGAAACTAAGGTCAAACTCTAGTAATATTTTTACCTGGATGTTCAAATCTGATAAATTTCATCTTTAGTTCACCCGAATGAGAAACTCAGTACAAACTCTTGTAATCTTTGAACCTAGGATGTTCATACCTGATAAATTTAATCTTTAGTTCTCCCGAACGAGAAACTCAGGTCCGACTCTAGTAATCTTTTAAACTTGGATGTTCAAATCTGATAAATTTAATCTTTAGTTCTCCCGAATGAGAAACTCAGGTCCAACTCTAGTTATCTTTGAACCTGGGATGTTCATAACTGATAAATTTCATCTTTAGTTCCCCCGAATGAGAAACTCGGGTCCAACTCTAGTAATCTTTGAACCTGGGATGTTCAAATCTGATAAATTTAATCTTTAGTTCACCCGAATGAGAAACTCGAGTCCAACTCTAGTAATATTTGAACTTGGGATGTTCAAATCTGATAAATTTCAACTTTAGTTCACCCGAATGAGAAACTTAGGTCCAACTCTAGTAAACTTTGAACCTGGGATATTTAAATCTTATAAATTTCATATTCATTTCACCCAAATGAGAAACTCATGTCCAACTCTAGTAATCTTGGAACCTAGGATGTTCATACCTGATAAATTTCATCTTTAGTTACCCAAATGAGAAACTCAGGTAGAATTCTAGTAATCTTTGAACCTAGGATGTTCAAATCGGATAAAAATTTCATCTTAAGTTCACCCGAATGAAAAACACAGGTCAAACTCTAGTAATCTTTGAACCAAGGATGTTCATACCTGATAAATTTAATCTTTAGTTCTCAAGAACGAGAAACTCAGGTCCGACTCTAGTAATCTTTGAACCTTGGATGTTCAAATTTTATAAATATCATCTTTAGTTCACCCGAATGAGAAACTCATATCCAACTATAGTAATCTTTAAACCTGAGATGTTCAAATCTGATAAATTTCATCTTCAGTTCACCCGAATGAGAAACTAAGGTCCAACTCTAGTAATCTTTGAACCTTGGATGTTAAAATCTGATAAATTTCCTCCTAAGTTCACCCGAATGAGAAACTCAGGTCAAATTCTAGTAATCTTTGAACTTTGAATATTCAAATCTGATAAATTTAATCTTTATTTCTCCCGAATGAGAAACTCAGGTCCAACTCTAGTAATCTTTGAACCTGGGATGTTCAAATCTGATAAATTTCATCTTTAGTTCACCTGAATGAGAAACTCAAGTCCAACTCTAGTAATCTTTGAACCTGAGATGTTTAAATCTTATAAATTTCATCCTTAGTTCACCCAAATGAGAAACTCAGGTCAAACTCTAGTAATCTTTGAACCTGGGATGTTAATATTTTATAAATTTCATCTTCAGTTCACCTGAATGAGAAACTCAGGTCAAATTCTAGTAATCTTTGAACCTTAGATGTTCAAATCTGATAAATTTAATCTTTAGTTCACCCGAATGAGAAACTTTGGTCCAACTCTAGTAATCTTTGAACCTGGGATGTTCATATCTGATAAATTTCATCTTTAGTTCACCCGAATGAGAATCTCAGTTC
>JAJJMB010017971.1:404874-415025 GCA_023531105.1 Papaver atlanticum | reverse complement strand
ATCTTTGAACCTGGGATGTTCATATCTGATAAATTTCATCTTTAGTTAACCAAAATGAGAAACTCAGGTCCAACTCTAGTAATCTTTGAACCTGGGATGTTAAAATTTGATAAATTTCCTCTTTAGTTCACCCGAATGGGAAACTCATGTCCAACTATAGTAATCTTTTAACCTGGGATATTCAAATCTGATAAATTTCATCCTCAGGTCACCCGAATGAGAAACTCAGGTCCAACTCTAGAAATGTTTGAACCTAAGATGTTCATATCTGATAAATTTAATCTTTAGTTCACCCTAATGAGAAACTCAGGTCAAACTCTAGTAATCTTTGAACCTGGGATGTTCATATCTGATAAATTTCATCTTTAGTTCACCCGAATGAGAAACTAAGGTCCAACTCTAGTAATCTTTGAATCTAGGATGTTCAAATTTAATAAATTTCATCCTCAGTTCATCCGAATGAGAAATTCAGGTCTAACTCTAGTAATCTTTGAACCTGGGATGTTCAAATCTTATAAATTTCATCTTTAGTTAACCAGAATGAGTAACTCAGGTCTCGTTTAACCTGGGATGTTCAAATCTGATAAATTTCATCCTCAGTTCACCCGAATGAGAAACTCAGGTCCAACTCTAGTAATCTTTGAACCTGGGATGTTCAAATATGATAAATTTCATCTTTAGTCCACTCAAATGAGAAACTCAAGTCTAACTCTATTAATCTTTGAACTTGGGATGTTCAAATCTGATAAATTTTATATTTAGTCCACCCAAATGAGAAACTAAAGTCCAACTCTAGTAATCTTTAAACGTGGGATGTTCAAATCTGATAAATTTCATCTTTAGTTCATCAGAATGAGAAACTCAGGTCCAACTCTTGTAATCTTTGAACTTTGGATGTTCAAATCTTATAAATTTCATCTCCAGTTCACCTGAATGAGAAACTCAGGTCCAACCTTAGTAATCTTTGAACCTGGGATGTTCAAATCTTATAAATTTCATCTTCAGTTCATCCGAATGAGAAACTCAGGTCCAACTCTAGTAATTTTTGAACTTGGAATGTTCAAATCTGATAAATTTCATCTTCCGTTCATAAGAATGAAAAACTCAGGTCCAACTCTAGTAATCTTTGAACCTGGGATGTTCAAATCTGATAAATTTAATCTTCAGTTCACCCGAATGAGAAACTCATGTCCAACCTTTGTAATCTTTGAACCTGGGATGTTCAAATCTGATAAATTTCATCTTAAGTTACCCAAATGAGAAACTCAGGTCCAACAATAGTAATCTTCTAACCTGGGATGCTCATATCTTATAAATTTCATCTTCAGTTCACCCGAATGAGAAACTCAGGTCCAACTCTAGTAATCTTTGAACCTGGGATGTTAAAATCTTATAAATTTCATCTTCAGTTCATCAGAATGAGAAACCCAGGTCCAACTCTAGTAATCTTTGAACCTGGGATGTTAAAATCTGATAAATTTCATCTTCCGTTAATCAGAATGAGGAACTCAGGTCTAACTCTAGTAATCTTTGAACATGTGATGTTCATATCTGATAAATTTCATATTCAGTTCACCGATTGAGAAACTCAGGTCCAACTCTAGTAATCTTTGAACCTGAGATGTTCAAATCTGATAAATTTCATCTTCTGTGCACCCAAATTAGAAACTCAGGTCCAACTCTAGTAATCTTTTAACCTGGGATTTTCAAATCTTATAAATTTCATCTTCAGTTCACCCGAATGAGAAACTCATGTCCAACTATAGTAATCTTTTAACCTGGGATGTTCAAATCTTATAAATTTCATCTTCAGTTACCCGAATGAGAAACCCAGGTCTAATTCTAGTAATCTGTGAACCTGAGATGTTCAAATTTGATAAATTTCATCTTCAGTTCACCCGAATTAGAAACCCAGGTCCAACTCTAGTAATCTTTGAACCTGAAATTTTCATATCTGATAAATTTCATCTTTAATTCACCCGAATGAGAAACTCAGGTCCAACTCTAGTAATCTTTGAACCTGCGATGTTCAAATCTGATAAATTTCATCCTCAGTTCACCCGAATGAGAAACCCAGGTCCAACTCTAGTAATCTTTGAACCTGGGATGTTCAAATATGATAAATATCATCTTTAGTCCACCCGAATGAGAAACTCAGGTCCAACTCTAGTAATCTTTAAACCTGGGATGTTCAAATCTGATAAATTTTATCTTCAGTTCATCAGAATGAGAAACTCAGGTCCAACTCTAGTAATCTTTGAACCTGGGATGTTTAAATCTGATAAATTTCATCTTTAGTCTACCCGAATGAGAAACTCAGGTCCAACTCTATTAATCTTTGAACTTGGGATGTTCAAATCTGATAAATTTCATCTTCAGTCCATCCGAATGAGAAACTCATGTCCAACTATAGTAATCTTTGAACCTGGGATGTTCAAATCTTATAAATTTCATCTTCAGTCCACCCTAATTAGAAACTCAGGTCCAACTCTAGTAATCTTTGAACCTGTGATGTTAAAATCTGATAAATTTCATCTTCAGTCCACCCGAATGAGAAACTCATGTCCAACTCTAGTAATCTTTGAACCTGGTATGTTCAAATCTGATAAATTTCATCTTCAGTGCACCCGAATGAGAAACTCAGGTCCAACTCTAGTAATCTTTTAACCTGGGATGTTCAAATCTAATAAATTTCATCTTCAGTCCACCCAAATGAGAAACTCAGGTCCAACTCTAGTAATCTTTGAACCTGGGATGTTCAAATCTTATAAATTTCATCCTCAGTTCATCCGAATGCGAAACTCAGGTCTAACTCTAGTAATCTTTGACCTGGGATGTTCAAATCTGAAATATTTCGTCTTCAGTTCATCTGAACCAGTGTAAACCAATTCTACTTCACTACTCCATGACATCTAAAATGGTGATTAGATTCTACATTGTGACCTTCGGATAATCAAATTCTATTTGTGATTCTCTAAATGTTATTCCGAATCTACATCATGACCTCTTACTGATCGAAAATCGAAAGAGAAACACACTTGTCTTGATCCGTATGATATTCCCAAGCTAAATCTCTTCCTTCCAAGATTTCAAGACAATATCTTATCACCATCCAAAATATTTTACATAAAACTCGATTTTTTTTTTCTCTCACTTCTATTCATTCTCTTTCTCTCGTCACTTTTCTTTTCCCTTCCTCGCAGAAAAAAACCTAACTGCGGCTACCTTCTTCACTTACTCATCCTTCTTTACTCACCAAATCTACTTGATGATTCTTCAGTTTACTCTCAGAAATTACAGCTAAACCTTCTCATTAATAATAAAAATTCATTAGATCTACTAGATGCATCCATATTCGACTTAAGATAGTAGATCTGATGATTGTTTTTGTTAATAGAGAATAGAAACCTATATTTCGTCTTTCTTTTCAGAGCATCTCGATTTTCCGTTCGATTCTCCCATCAAGATAAGTTTCTTTGTCTTTTGATTCTATTTTGGCGATTTACTGATTTGATTTTGATTTGGTTCTATATTTTCCAGCCTTTCCATAAGTATATAAATCAGATTAGAAGGGCTAGTGATGATAAATTTTATGTATTAGCCGATTTCAGTGAGAATTTTTTTATGATCTTAATGGTACACATTGAAGCCTGAATCTGCTTTCATGATTTGAACCTATCAATATTATTAATCTTTTAAAACCTAGGGTTTTGTTCATCCTTTTGATATTTAGGGGTTTTGAGAACCATCTTCTTTTCCCATTTCTCTATTTTCATAGTCTTTTATTTCCATATTTTTCATTACTGATTTTTCCTTCTTATTTTTGTTTTTGTTTGGATCTGAATTTTTCTTTTTATTATTTTTGTTGGGATCTGATTTTGTGAATGAATGTTACAATTTTTATTTATAATTTTTTTGTTTGGTGGGTTGTTGTTACATTTTGCAGCCTCTTCTTCAAACAAGAAATTGAGCTCTCTTTGATTGGACTTCGCTTTAACATAATACTGAGCTTTTTTGAACAACAACAGATATCTGTTGGTGGCTTGGACTCTAATGTCACTGAGGAAAACTTGTTTTTTTAGCCAATTTGGAGAGTTATCCCATGTGAAAATACTGTAGGAAAACGTTGTGGGTTTGTTCAGTTCGATAATAGGTAAAAGGATTTAGTCTTACTTAGTCCATTTGTAACATCTAACCGGAAGCTTTGCGGTCCCTCTAATTTGCTGTTTTAATTGCACATGGTGGCTTTAGGACTTGTGCAGAGGAGGCTTTGCTGATGTTAAATGGAAGTCAATTGGCTGAGAAAGTTGAGTTGATGGTTTGAATGGGTTCTTGTATGGATTGTAAGTTGAGGTTATAGGGAATTAAAGCTGCAAGAGAAGCTGCAACTGTGGAATTATGCACCGCAGAAGGACAAGATGGTGCTGAGATAGTACAATTGAAGTGGATGCTGTTAGATGCGGCTTGGTTGTGAAAATCAATGCAAGCGAGAATGTCTGGCCATGGTCTGCCACTGTGCTATATTGACTTTGGCTGTTCTGTTTTTGTGGTCGAATGCATCTACCTTCATCCAAAAGTGAGCCAGGACATGATTTGAAGAAGTTTCTTGATGTAAGTTCATTGGTTGGTTTTACTTGTTTATTAACTTATTATATTTGCTTAGTGTAAAACCAATTATGTTAGGTATTTATAAGTTTAGCATCTTCGCTTGGTAATTTTGGCATGAGGAACTACATTTAATGGAACAGGGAATTCTATTTGGAGTAATTTTGCTTGCTTAGATGAAATTAACTCTGTATGTGTTATTTTATTGGCATCTCTGTTTATGGATCTCAGCACTATTTTACTGATGTTGACGAACTAGCAATTGGATGTCATTGAATATGTGAACTTCTTTCAGTTACTTTGTTCTTTTCGGACTAAACATAGTCGGATTATTATGTGTATAATGTATTGTAGTTGTCATGAATATTATATTTAGAAGTTTGTTAAAGTTGATATTTGTATTAAATTTTGAAAATTGCTCTGGCTCCGTCATTTATCAACTTGTTGATTTGTTAAGGTTTGTGCTTTCTATTAGGTGATTGCTGGATTATGGGTACTATCCATTGTCGGAGCTAGGTGTAATTTCTTGAACTTGTCCTACATTGGTAAGATTAGTTACATTACTATACAAGTTTCTTGGTCACATTATTATGTCTTATGTTGTTCAGCTCATTGACTTCATATTTGAATAATCACAGCGTTTGTTGCTGCACACTGTTCCTGCACTCTATGAGAAATACGAGGATCTATTTATGTTCTTTACTTATTCCCATCAGGACTTTCTAATTCATGTGTGATATGCAAACAAGTCTCAGATTTGCAGTCTCGTGCTCAAGCTACATCTTTGCCTTTTTACTGCGTTTTAGGTCTACTCTCAGCTGTGATTGCTTCTACAATGGGTAAGTCGTTGCTGAACTTCTTGTGACCTTTCATCTCATCATGCAACCTACGAAGTACAACTTCATTTTCCTCAGGGGGTTAAAAGACAAAACTGCTTTGTGTTTATAGAACTCTTAATATGTGAGGAAAATCTGGTGTAATTAAGACATATTAGATTTTTTATGTTTTCTAGAACTGTTAATTTGTGCAGAGTTTTCTTATATCTCTTAAGATATAATTTATAATTGTTATGGGATCATGTCGTACCAAATGGGATCATGTCGTACCTAGTGACAGAGCCAAGTATGAGACAACAGCCAGATCCTGGACCCAGAAATATGCTATGGGATCTGTCGTACCTAATGCTACTTGGTCTCTATATTGCCAACTAAAATTATTTTTTCGCTACTTTGTATTATCATCTCATTGGCATCTTAGGTACCCAGTGATTTACAAAAGAGAGCTATGATAAACTCAGTTTTAGATTGGCATCACTCCAGTTAACGCCATAGTGGAGGTGTTTAAACCTCAATTTCTTATCGTTTCTTAGATTTTGTTCTTCTTTTAGCTATATACATGTTCCAACTTTTTTTTCTTCATGGTGGGTATTTCCTTTAGTTGGCTTTATCATATATACAATACTAGGACCTTTAATAGGCGTTGATGTATAACTGCAGGTACATAGAGACTTGGCTGGGGAATCTATTATACGGCGTAGGCATCAACCTGCTTACATTCAAATGCTTCCTGTACAATTACCAAAGGTAATTTCACTCTTAATTACATGTTATTTTGTTTTCATAATTTTCTTTCTGCACTTTCATAAATTTAATATGCGCTATGCGTATTGCCTTTTTGAATTTTGCTTATCATCGTCTATTGTACTAATTCTTTTCCACTTTGGATTACAGGCTCTGAAGATTGGTCTCGAATACATGGAGAAAATAAGAAAACCAACAAGAACAAGAAATTCATATATGATTGATTTCTTTTATCAAGTAAGCATAATGGATCTCTACACAATGGAAGATTGGACTTGTTCTGGATATAATTTTTATCCTTTATAGTGTAACTTGTTCTCTATTGCTTTCTTTTATCTACGGGGATTACAATGCCAATATCTAGAGGGGGATTAGTTCACAGACCAGGGAAAGATGATTCCTTGTGCCATTCTCTGCCGGATAGATGTACAACTGTAAAACAGAAATGACAACAAAAGGCAAGCATGATATTACCGTGGCGATTTGTGTTGATGCTTTGTGTTAAGCTGTACTGCGAAAATGTAATTCTCCTTCTTTACTTTTTCTTTCTTCAACTGTTAGCTTCAGTGTCTAGCTTTTCTATTTTTGTTCTTGTTTATAACTTCTTACAGTTGTAGTCTTTTTTTCTTATGTGAGGTTTTATGTGCCTATTGGTATTCATTGTTGCAAGCTTTGTTGATTCTTTTTATTCTTTTCTTGTGAAGATTCCTGGATGTAAAGAGCTGCATCTGGAATAAGCTGCTGATAGGATTACAAGTTCAAATTGCTTGTATGGTATTGGCTGCACTCTTCTGCTGATAGATACATTGTCATCTAGTATCTCATATTGAACATTGTCTATTGAACTTTGTTTTTTGTGTTTCCTTGAAGAATGTATGGATGTTTATGGAGATTGGGAATGTATGGATTATGTTTCAATTTCAATTGTATTGCGGGCCTGTGAACGGGAAGTCCAGGTTTATGATGGTGACCTGTATCCTGTAAATTGGAAGCCCAGGTCCATTGTAATGACTTGGGCTATCCATTTTTTATAGTTGTGATTAAACAATTGTCACAGGTATAACTGTTACAACAATTGTTTTAGAAAATAACACGTGTCACCATCTCTGTGTCGTTACAAATGAAACCTAACAGTTAAAACGTTGCAGTTGTCGTGACAGAAAATTGACACGTGGCTTTTAATTATTCGTTACAAAATTGTACGTAACACTTATAAGTGTACTTTGGCCGTAACAAAAGTGACACGTGTCCTCTAAAGAATTGTTGCAAATTATTCATCCACAGTTATAACTGTTGTTGTATATGTGACATTATGAGACACGTGTCGTCGCCATAATTGTTGTAATTATAGAATAACAATTAAAATCGTTGGATTAGTTGTTGCAAATACGACACGTGTCGCTTTATAAAAATTAGTTCAATTGTTGCTATTAATTTTGGTAACGGTAAACAAATGTGACTTTAATTAATAATTGTCACAGAAAAAACCGTTGCAATAAATTACAACAATATTAATCACAACATTTCTGTAACGGCGTATATGTGTTACAAATTTAATCAATAACAGATATACCCTGTGACAAAATCCTGGATTTGGCGTAGTGATAACTGTTTTTAAAAACAGAAAAAACAAAAAACAAGAGAAAACACTTTTGGTAGAGGTATTTTGAGAAAACGTTTTCCATTTGTTATCTGTTTTTAAAAACAGAAAAAATGAAAACAACAAATAATCGTTTTCTGTGTTTTTTCTTTTTTCTTTCTTTTTCCTTCTTCTTCTTTTCAGAACAAAGTAAGAGCTTGCGGAAAGAATTGCATGTGCAAGAATTGTTTTTTATCATTTCGACGAGTCTTTACATTTGATTTAGTTTAGTTGATTTTCCTTGATTTTCAAAACAGTTTTTAAATTTCCTACCAAATAGCTTTTAGAAAATGAAAACAAGGAAAAAGGGTATGTTTTTAAAACAGTAGAAACTATTTTTAAAAATCGTACCAAACAGGCCCTTAGTTTTCCATAAGGTTTTCCAGAATTCCTTAAGTAAAGAAAAATGAGAGTTAGGGACTCCACTCTCAAAATTAATAATGGCATTGTAGGCACTTTTCATTGTGAATTTCCCTTTTTTATCAGGTTTCCATATGAGGGTATCAACACCAGAAGAAGGGACACTCATATCCATAATCTTAGCAGCACTATCAGAAGAAAACAAACTGTTAACTAGGTCCACATTCCAATTCCTAGTTCCTAAAACAAACAATTCACAAACATAAATAAACTGACAAGAGTTAGATGAACCAACAACTAGTTCAGGTGGGCTATCTAAGTTGATTACGCAACAATCTAACCAAATTTTAATTTCGAGACACATCTAACAACCCAAAAGGAGAATTGCTTCACAATTTCTAGACCCATAAAAACACTTCTCCAAATCCAAGAACACTTGTCCTTAAGTTTATCTAAATGAAGAAATTCTCCATCTTTAGAGTACTTAGCTTTATGAATTTTCACCCAAAGATCATCAGGATTGTTGCAGGCTTTCCAAGCAAGTTTGCTTAGCAAAGAAAGATTAAAGTTTATAAATCCCTAAATCCTAAACCCCCTAATTCTTTAGGTAAAATCAACCGATTCGAACCAATAAACTTGAGACCTTTACCTTGGTAGTGACCCCACCAGAAGTTTCTTTATAAAGAGTCAATTTGATCAATCAAAGATGTAGGAATTTTAAAACAACTCATTTGGTATGAGGGAAGAGAGTTAAGAACATGTCTGATAATAGTTGTTCTACCAGCAATATCTATTGTCTTACCTTTCCAGTTTTTAAGCTTATAACCAAAAGATTGGAGCATTGGCTTAATAGACTCATTCTTGTTTCTGCTTAACAAAGAGGAACTCCTAAGTACTTTTCAGTATCTTTTATAATCGACATATTCAGAGCTTTAGCTAAATCTAAACAGGTCCCCTCACTAAGATTGCTACTGAAATAAACAAAGGATTTATTAAGGTTCAGTAATTGACCTGAGTGCTGACCAAAGTTATGCAGAATATCCAAAATATTTCTAACATTGTGCATATCCTCTTTAGCAAAGATCAATATGTCATCTGCAAAAAGTAGATGAGAAACAACGAGCTCGCAGCCTTTATGCCATAGATTTGATGAGTACTTTCAGCATGTAAGAAATCTCTGGACAGAAAATCCATCGCAAGAATAAACATGTAAGGGATAGAGGATCCCTTTGTCTTAACCCTCTTGAGGGAGAAAATTCCTCACAAGGAGAACCATTTAGCAGAATTGATACCTTAGTAGTAGCAATACATTGAAAAATTAAGTCACAAAACTTTGTATCAAAACCTAATTTCCTAAGGATTCTTATAAGAAAAGACCAGTCAAGTCTATCAAAAGCCTTAGAGAGATCTAATTTGATGGCCATGCTACCACTAAATCCTTCTTTATGTTTCATAGTATGGATCAGTTCATGAGCAATAATGATGTTATCATGAATTGATCTCTAAGGAACAAATGCAGATTGATTAGGAGATATCAAATGTTTCAGGTGGGGCTTAATTCTATTGTCCAAAATGTTAGAGCACTGCTCGGTCGAACTCGCAAGCGTTGTTATCTCAAGCTTGTTTGTCAATGTTAGTGATCAAAACTATAAGTCTTGATTTCTAGTGTACTTATAGCGATGTCTCGGACTAGGATAGATTGTGTAGTTGAGCATTAGACTTCACGGCGTTCATCATTTAAAGACGAAGAACTACTAAGGAGATCTTGTGGAACTTCATCAACAAAAGGTATATGGAGACTGAAACTCATCCATCACTTGGAAAGTATATTTCTACTATATCTCCTATATTGAGACAAAAGTCGTATTGCTATATAGTATTCGATTATGCACATTTGAGATTTCGAGTTGAGTTTAACTCGCTTACATATTTCTTGAAATATGTGTTGGTAAGCTTTCACTTTGACC
>JAJJMB010017971.1:376906-404864 GCA_023531105.1 Papaver atlanticum | reverse complement strand
TTCGTGAAAACAGCTATTGTCATCCTCTAAGAATGTTTCAATGATTGAAATAAAATTTAGAACACTTAACCATTATTGGAATATGAACATAGTACGTGTTCTTGCATATATGTAATCCATGTCCGGGAACCATAATATGCATACCCGTATGCGTACCTGTTGGTTTGTGAAAGTCCGGGTACCTAAGTACACATACCGGTACGCGTACTGGCGTAGGTTTAGGTCCGAGAATTTCTGCTGAGTTTGGAGGTATGCGTACCCGTTCGCATACTGGCGAACCTAAACTTGGTCCGGCTACTTAAGTATGCATATCCGTTTGCATACTTGAGTGGTTAAAGTTCTAGAATCGGTTTTGACACGAACTAATACATTTATATAATAAGGAATTCAATATTTTGCAAACCGTGGCTATGATGTTCATCAATTGATTCAAGTGAATCAAACCGATTTTGCTTCAATTGTGTTCTTGTATACTTCTATGAGAATATAGCAATTGAACAACTCTATAACTAGTTTCATTTGAGTCATTTGAACTAGTTGTGGTTAATATGAATAAGGTTGATATGAAAGTGTTCATATAGCTAACTTTGGTTAACTACTGTGGAGCCAACCTAGTGTACACGTTTAGGTACGGTTACTCAAAACTAAATGAAGGTACATTTCATTTGTGTATAACAAGCTAAGTTCGATCTAACGGTTGAAAGATATTAGCTTGAGTCTAATCAGGTTTTCATCTAACAGTGAATATTGAATGCTTTGTTAACAAGGTAACTTAGATTGTATACCCTGATTTGAAAACTATATAAGGGAGAACTCTAGCAACTGGGAAACCTAATACCCACACCTTCTGTGTGATACTAGTTACGACTAGAGTCGATTCTCCTTTAACCTTAGGTTTTTCACGAAACCCTGTAGGTTAACGATTGGAAGACTTCATTGGGATTGTGAAGCCAGACCCAACTATTTTCTCTGTAGTTGCGTGTTCTGATCTTACTTCTACTATCGTGATTGAGTATTATCTTTGCTAAGATTTGCTTGAGATTTATCTCCGATAGGTAAGATTTAAAGTAGTCACAAACATCTTCTCTCATCGTTTGTGATTCCACAATATCTTGTTTCGCTTCCATACGATTAAGATTATTATGAGGTGATTGATAATACTAGGTTGTTCTTCGGGAATACAAGTTCGGTTTATCAATTGGTTCATGTGCACCTTGATTTATCAAAAGACGAAACAAAACTCATAGGTATTTCTGTGGGAGACAGATTTATCTATTCCAATAGACTTTTCTGTGTGAGACAGATTTGTTTATCAAGTCTTCGACTTTGGGTCGTAGCAACTCTTAGTTGTGGGTGAGATCAGCTAAGGGAATCAAGTGCGTAGAATCCTGCTGGGGTTCAAAGACGTAAGGAGCGTAACTGTACCTTGATCAGTGTGAGATTGATTAGGGATCAACTACATTCCAGTCCGAAGTTCATTGGTAATAGGCTAGTGTCTGTAGCGGCTTAATACAGTGTGGTGTTCAAAGCTGGACTAGGTCCCGGGGGTTTTCTGCATTTGCGGTTTCCTCGTTAACAAAATTTCTGGTGTCTGTGTTATTTCTTTTCCGCATTATATTTTGTTATATAATAGAAATATCACAGGTTGTGCATTAAGTTCAATCAGTTCTTGAATCCGACCTTTGGGTTGTTGATTGAATTGATTGACACTTGGATATTGGTTTGTGATACCATCCAAGTTATTTCTCTTATTCAATGGGGCTCGCAAATTCCTATTTGTTTGATTGCAAATTAAATTGAGAAATAGAGATATAACTCTTTGATATACTTTTCTATAGATTGAGTCTGACTGTCTAGTTGATTCTCTTGAAAGTTTATTGGAGTTTGTCCATTCAGATTGCCGAACGAAATATTGGGTGTGGTTGTTAGACCCCCGCTTTTTCAAAAAAAATTAGACACAACTTTATAAGTTGTGTTACATAAACCAATTGGTCTAAGGTCAACAGGAGTCTTAGGAACATCATTCTTCGGTATAAGAGAGATGTAGGTCTTGTTAATTTGCCCAGGCATGTAACTAGTAAAGATTTTTTTTTAAACTGTGTCAATTAAATCCTTACCCACACACTCCCATTGAGCCTTATAGAAGCCAGCCTGGAAACCATCTGGTCCAGGTGAACTCCAAGATGACATTTCCTACACCACAGACTTGATTTCCTCACCAGAAGGAATTCTCAACAAATCAATATTGTTTGGAACAGTGATAGTAGAAGGAATGTTAGCAAAAATGTCATCGGAAAAACTAGGACTAGTAGTACTACTCACTCTCCTAAAATGATGTGTCAATAACCGGTCCGTAGCATCTCTTTCATTATGCCAAACACCCTGATCATCACACAAAGCATTAATCTTGTTTCTATATTTTCTCCTATTAGCAAGAGTATGAAAATATCTTGAATTATTTTCCATATCGGTAATGAGTCTATCACTCTATTTCTGTTTATAAAACTCACTTTGAATGTTAAACCACTTTTCTAATTCCTTAGTAAGATAAACTATCCTATCATGTTGAGAAGTAGAGAGAGTGGCATTCTGAGTTTCTAGTAATTCATTTTCAAGATTTCTGATATTGGTGGATATGTCTCCAAATTCAAATTTATTCCATTGTGACAATCTTATTCTAGCGTTTCTGTGTTTTTGTATGAGTTTATAAGCAGGAGAACCATGTACTTCAACATTCCAAGCAATATTAAGTTGGTTAGCAAAACCATCATGCAACATCCAAGAACCAAAAAATTTAAAAGGTATTAGTAATAAGCATTATAGGGCAATGATCAGACAATTGAGCAAGATGTAAGAGTTTAGCATTTTCAAAATATAAGCACCAATCATTATTTCCTAGAGACATATCGATTTTAGCTTGGGATAATTGGACTTTGGTACCCAGGTTTAGACCAACACTAGCCTTTGGTCTAACATTTGTCCAACGTTAGGGCTTGGTACCTGGACCAGTTCACCCAAATTGACTAGTTAACTCATGACGTGGCTAAAATTTCAGTTAATTAATACATATTTACGAAAATATATTTACCTTTAGTAACAATGACTGACCATATCCTTAACCCATTAAACACGAGGACGATCTACAGTATACACCTAAGAGATTAACGGCTAAGATTTCAACCTTGTTTCACTTAATTCATCCGTCACACTTTGAATGGAAACCCCATTTGCTTCTTAAAATCCATATACATACACAGAGAAACCAGGTCTCTCAATTCATCTCCGTTCTCTTCTTTAAATCCCATATCAACATGAAATTATTTCCCCTCTCCTTTTCTCTTTCTCATATGTGATTGAAGATATCAAAATATCAGATTAAACTTAATAGTCTGCCCTAAAATTTCAGATTTAATTCATCTGTGATTAAATCCCATATCGAAATTCATTTTCTTCAAAAAAAAATTCAAACCCTAAATCATAACCCTTAAACCCATTAATCTCCTGCCCTAAAGTTTTGTCTAAGAATTACACAAGGAAAAACCCTAACCTTTACCTGTGTACTACAAGCTCCGATGCAAAACCTTAATCGAATTGTCTCTCGAATCTCTTCGATATCACCATTCACTACCAGATCTTCGATTCCATGGAAATTGCTCAACAATTTCTTCTGGTAACCCTAAATTGATACTGCTAACGGGCATGATTCATGGGAAAATTTTGGATCGTCAAATGACCCAAATTTCGATTCTCATTTTGATTCCGAACTCTGATTTTTGGTATTTGATTTGTGGGTTTGGAGGAATTTTAAGGATTTTGGTGTGTTCAATTTTGGTTTGGGAGGTGTAAATTGAGGTTGGAGATGAAATCAGGGTTATCTGGTTGAAGTTTAAGAGTGCCCTAAGATTGAAAAATTGGGGTTTTTTGGATTTGTTATACAACGGTGAGAAAATTTATTTTGATGATGAATCTTCTCTGGATGTTAAAACGAGATCAGCTAATGGGGGTGTTTCTCAGTGAAGATATATAGCAGAGAGTTTGAATCTCTCTCAAGAACTGAATATTGATGATCAACGATTAATGATAATTTATTTCTTTATTTGTCTGTGTGATTGTTTGAGGGTTTCACTCAATTTTTTTGTGTAGATTTTTGGATGATGATGTATAGATTTGAATGGTGGTGGTCTTAGACCTTGGTAGTGGTTCTGGATGAAGATGAATGAGGCGTTCAACAGACGCCGAAATAATGAACAATTCGGATTTTCGATTTCGTTTTTTTCTCCTAACGGTGCCGTTAAGGGCGTTATATAATTACATTTTATTAAATTTTTTAAATAATTATTACACAAAAGTGTAGACTTAACTGGTCAACTTGAGTCAACGTCTAGTCCAGGTACCAAGTCCTAACGTTGGACAAATGTAAGACCAAAGCCTAGTGTTGGTCTAAACCTGAGTACCAAAGTCAAATTATCCCTTTTAGCTTTCCTAACACATGTCTCATACTTATTACTAGACCAAGTAAAGTCCCTACCCTTATATCCTATATCCACAAGTCCATAAAGATTAACCTTATCTTGAACCCATTTATCGGAATCATTAGTATTATCAGAATTTTCAAGGTGGAAATTTGGAAATTTAAATCACCTATGACTAGCCATGGTTGTTGTGTATTGGTACTTAAATTATGAAGAAAATTATATTGGTTGTTTTCATGTCATTATATGTAAAGCCATACATGAATGGAATTAAAACTTCAGGCTTAGCAGGATGAAGTTTAACCACCACATGAATCATATTGTCAAATGCAGCAGTATCACAAACAAAACTATCTTTCCACATTAAAATTAACCCTCCAGCTAATCCAATTCTGTTGATACAAACATGATTATATTAGATTGGGCTATATTAACCATTCTATCCTCATCAATTTTAGTCTCACAAAGGAAAATAATATATGGATCCTGAAGATTAACAAGACTATGCAGTTGTTGTTTTGTGATATTATTTAGCAATTCCTTGGACATTCCAAGATAAAATTTTCATTTTAGGAAAATTTTTGAGGAGAAAAACAGGATATTTTGCAACACCAACAATGATATAAACAAAATTAGGGAAATTGAAAAATCACGAAAAAAATAGAAGACAAAATTGAAATCAGGGCAAGAGTTTCAATTGGAGCAGAAGTCTTCTGTTGATTCAGTGTGTTTGAGCTTTCAGTAAGAACTCCTGAGTTATTCGTTGCATTCACCTATCTTTCACTAGCAAAAGTTCTCATTTGATTTCCTCTCAACTAGACAAACGAAGAAAGCTCTTCGTGTTGAGAAAACCCATCCCCATGGTCAACAAACTCTTGAAAATTAGGATTCATATATGGGTATTGAGATTAGATTGGAAAACTTGAGAAATACCCCCTTTATAATCATCACCTCTCGGTCGTTTTCCCTTTATGCTCTCTTCTTCTGCTAAATCTTCTCCACATTCTCGTTGTTGTCCACAATGTTATTACCCAAGTCTTCAAAATTGTTAAAGGCACCCTGAGGTAATATATAGGAAGCTAGAATGGCTTTTCCTCCTTCAATATTACTATAAGCTATGTATTCATCTTCAACCATTGCTTTAACCTTCAACTCCTGAGCTATTCTACCACATTGGTCTTTGTTATGGTCCATCACAAATAGTCCTTATAGATTTGGCGATGACGTTTTTCGAAATGATAAATGACCCATACCTTCTCACCCATGCCAGTGATGATCCATCCCCCTTTTCTTAATGGTTCATTAAGGTTTACTTCAACAAAAACTGTATTAGTAACACTGCCTATTGGAAGACGATTCTTAGAATTTAGTATAACCCTCTTACCAATATCATTACAGATATCCTCAGTGAGTTGTTCTGTCAAGAGAACCAAATCAAGATTTCTCAGCTTCACACTCCAAGTTTGAGTAGTAAAGAATGCTCTTTAATTCATATCCTAGAATTATATTTATGTAAAGCTAATAAGAAACCATCAACAGTCCAATGAGATCTTTGAAGCACATCAATCATAGACTTTTCCTCTTTAAACTTGAAAACATAGAGGTTGGTACCTTTGATGATGATTTCAACTTTTTTATTCTTCTTCCAGATAATATTAATTACATCTTCACATCATCAAAATCTAACGGATCTGGAGCAAAAATATTACCAAGAAGACTTGTTGACCAATCATCAGCATCACATCTACAGTATGAGCAGATATAATAGTTTTCCTTAGTAGTTGACTAGAGCTTTGACTAATGAAAGCATCTTGCATTCTTGTAGACAATAAACCAACTTGAGAGTTTTTGGTATTTGCCATGTTACTGTGAAGATGAATGGAGATATTGAGGTTAGGATGCAGAATAGATTTAGGATTACGATGTTTGTGAGGATAGCGAATAAAATTATAAAGCTCATAAAGTTATTGTATATATTTTCCTTTCCTAATGTGAAGGAAAAATCTCAAAAATGACTCAATTTTCGGAGGGAAAGTTTTACCATTTTTTGAAATTCAAAAGTGTAGAAAACTTGGCTATAATGACTGTGTGAATTACGAGCTTGATTGATAACGTAAATTCTGAAAGTATTCCACTGAGTTGAAGAGACGAATCGAGAGAAAACCATGATAATGGATCAAGACAAAGCAAATCTCAATAGTAAGAGACAATCAAATCTTTTAGAAGATCTGTCCAAACTATTTTGATTAGGAACATTTGTCGCAAGAGTAACACCACTGCTTATGAAAAACAATCTTCACTTAAATAATATTCAGGAGTTTAAATTTACTGATAGACCTACCACGACTTAGTCACCACTTATAACACACAAGAATCAACAAGAAGACCTACAAGATTAAAAAGACATTTAGATAAAATATAACATCAATCTGATGGAAACATATTAAAAAACTTTGAAAATATGAGAAAGAAAATTAATCAATTAGAACCATAAACTTTGAATCCAACTAAAATATTTTGAACGCCATTGCAGACAATCGTGAAGATGTCATCTTGAAAATATTAACACAAGTTTTTAATGGAGGAGAAGGAAGCTCATCCCAAGAGATGAATAAGATTGTATTGTATTGATAGCTATAGCTTAATTATGGCCGGGAGATTCGAAATAATGTATTGATTGAAATAATGTATATAATCTATTATTATATAAGGGACAATGGTGTTTTTCTATTTGGACGGAGATCTACAGTTTGGACACATAAAAGACGGCCCAGATTAAGGTAAATATTTAAGTTATTCAGTTACATTTCGTGCATATAAAGAATGGTCCAGATTGAGCTACATATTTAAGATTTTCAATCTATATTTTAGGCATATAAAGAAGGGTCCAGATTAAATCACATATTAATTTTGCCTAAGACAATGAATTTAGACTTTTAATGTGCATTGGTCACTCATTTATTTGGGAGTTATTCCTCCCATTTAATGTCAAACCGTTTCTTTTATTCTAAATTAAATTAATCCCTTTTATAATCAAATTCCTTTGCCAGACGTTCATCCTTTGCACAACTCTATTCTCAAGGTATGATTCACTGATGTTTTGGTTGATTAAGATAATTGTTGTTAGCTTTTCCCTTTAATTTTTTGTTTAACATCAATGGATTCATGGTGCCTCACGCCTAATTTTTGTTCATTTATGCAGTTTGATTTCTCTTTGTTTCTTTTTATTAATATTGTATTTTGTTATTTTAATTTTGTTTTTTCATTTGGAGTCAAAATATACTGATCAGATATGATTGCCATCTATTAATTTTCCCTTTAACTTAACTGTTAACTTAATCCCTTTTATAATCAAATTGCTTTGTCAGACGTTCATCCTTTGCACAACTCTATTCTCAAAGTATGATTCACAGATGTTTTGGTTGATTGTGATAATTGTTGTTAGCTTTTCCCTTTATTTTTTTGTTCAACATCAATGGATTCATGGTGCCCCGCGCCTAATTTTTGTTCATTTATGCAGTTTGATTTCTGTTTGTTTCTTTTCATTAATATTGTATTTTGTTATTTTAATTTTGTTTTTTTTCATTTGGAGTCAAAATATACGGATCAGATATGATTGCCATCTATTAATTTTCCCTTTAACTTAACTCTTAACTTAATCCCCTTTTTAATCAAATTCCTTTGTCAGACGTTCATCCCACAACTGTATTCTCAAGGTATGATTCACTGATGTTTTGGTTGATTGAGATAATTGTTGGTAGCTTTTCCCTTTATTTTTTTAACATCAATAGATTCATGGTGCCTCACGCCTAATTTTTGTTAATTTATGCAGTTTGATTTCTCTTTGTTTATTTTCATTAATATTGTATTTTGTTATCTTAATTTTGTTTTTTCATTTGCAATCAAAAGATATTGATCAGATATGATTGCCATATATTCATTTTTATTCTTATGTTAGTGTTTTCTTTACTACCATACCAATTTGTTATCTTATTTTTTATTTTTTTATTCTAATTGTTTAATTAGACTTTGATTTCTTCGGGAAAAAAATCAGAGGATTTACATGGAGTGAAAATAAATGACGAAGAAAACGATGGTTTCATTGCTATGCCCTTAACTTGGGTCGGTAAATAACATTTTTTAACTGTATTGCTACTGCTGTTGGAGAGTTCAAACTCTTAGTGGGATTAGAGTCATGTACATGTTGGTATCAAATGGATTGAAGTTTCTTGATTATATTTGTTATTCTTCTAATTCTTTGTATCATATGAACCTTGAAATTACATCACTTCATAAGAATAACGTTTTGATGGTTTACAAAGTGAGTATTTGTTTATCTTAAATTCTTCATGCATAGTCAAATAACGGTTATCTTAAATTTTTCTATTTGTACGGTGATCTATAGTATGGACACATAAAAGGCACATATTTAAGTTATTCAATTACATTTCTGGCATATAAAAAATGGTCCAGATTGAGCTACATATTTAAGATTTTGAATTTATATTTTAGGCATATAAAGTGATTTTCAATCTATATTTTATGCATATAAAGAAGGGTCCAGATTAATTCACATATTAATTTGAACGCGCGATTGGGGATATAAATTACTTCCCCCAACTAATAGTGTCTACTAAGGGGTGTTTTTTGGGGGGGAAAATACTAAAATACCCTTCCCTCAAAACTTAAAATCAAAAAACAAAATCATATCCCCCATTTCCATCTTCACTTCTTATTAATCTCTTTTAGGGTTAGGGGTTTGAAACCTAAGTATTCCCCACTCCCTTTCAAATTCTCTTCTCCTTCTCTGCCGGCTCCTCACTTTGAAAACGATTTTTTTTTTTTACATTTGGAAGTGATGAAGACCATGCCGTTATAGATGAAGACCATGCCGGAAGTGATGAAGACCGTGCCGGTATAGATGAAGACCATGCCGGTAGTGATGAAGACCTGAAGACCATGCTGGAAGTGATGAAGACCATGCTGGTAGTGATGAAGACCATCTCGGATTATTTTTTTTACATCGCCGGAAGTGATGAAGACCATGCCGGAATTGATGAGACCATGCCGTCACTAAATGTCGGCATGCTCGATAGAAATCTATCAATGCCGGTAGTCAAGTGAAAAAAAATTCAATTTTCTGGATACTTTACATCATGTGCCGGCATAGAAATTTAAGCAACATACTATGCCGTTAGCAGTACCGGCTTGCTCGAAAATTAACTAATTGTGCCGGAAGTGGACTGATTAAAACCAGAAAAAAAATTCAAAACAGAATAGGTTTTGAATTTCAAAACCAGAAAAATTTCTACTGGATAAGGGTAGGTAAAAAACAACTTTTGTACAGGCATAGTTTTTTGGTAGAATACTATGCCAGCTTGAATTTCAAAATGGGGGATAAGCTCGGTGCCGGCATGGACGTGGTATGAATACCATGCCGGTATTGCTGCTTCCGGCATTGTATTCATACCACGTCCATGCCGGCACCGAGCTCTTTCAGCTGCAAAAATGGTGGATTCAAAGAAAAAAAATAAAAATTTCAACATCTTAGCAGCAATTCTCTCTTCATAATCATCCTCCATTTTCACCAAAAAAAGTTCTCTCTCAATTTTCCCCCTCCTTCTACTCTCACCTCACTCACCCAAATACAAATAAAAATACACACTAATCATTTATCAAATAATCTTATGAATTTACTAATTATAATTAATCACTAAACCTGATTAGTGAGGGGTAGATTAGGTATTAGGTAAAATACTTAGATAAAGAGTGACCCTGATTTGATATTTGGATCCGGTTTTTGTTCTTTTCCTCTATCCCCCAATTAGTTTTACTATCCCCCAATCGCGCGTTCATTAATTTTACATAAGACAATGAATTTATACTTTTAATGTGCATTGGTCACTCATTTATTTGGGAGTTATTCCTCCCATTTAATGTCAAACCGTTTCTTTTATTCTAAGTTAAACTCCCTTTAACTTAACTCTTAACTTAATTCCTTTTATAATCAAATTCCTTTGTCAAACGTTCATCCTTTGCACAACTCTATTCTCAAGGTATGGTTCACTGTTGTTTTGGTTAATTGAGATAATTGTTGTTAGCTTTTCCCTTTAAATTTTTGTTTAACATCAATGGATCCATGGTGCCTCGCTCCTAATTTTTGTTCATTTATGCAGTTTGATTTCTCTTTGTTTCTTTTCATTATTGTATTTTGTTATCTTAATTTTGTTTTTTCATTTGCGGTCAAAAGATACTGATCAGATATGATTGTCATCTATTCATTTTTATTCTTATGTTAGTGTTTTTTTACTACCATACCATTTAATTTCTCTTTGTTTCTATTTTTTATTTTCTATGGACAAGAAATTGTCCAATTAGACTTTGACTTCTTCAGGCCAAAATCAGAGGATTTACATGGAGTGAAAATAAATGACGAAGAAAACGATGGTTTCATTGTTATTACCTTAACTTGGGTCGGTAAATAACATTTTTTAACTGTATTGCTACTGTTGTTGGAGAGTTCAAACTCTTAGTTGGATTAGAGTCGTGTACATGCTGGTATCAAATGGATTGAAGTTTTTTTTTATTATATTTGTTACTCTTCTAATTCTTTGTATCATCTGAACCTTCAAATTACATCACCTCATAAGAATAACCTTTTGATGGTTTACAAAGTGAGTATTTGTTTATCTTAAATAATGGTTGTATGCAGTTGACATCAAAAAATGGTTAGCAGACCATTTTTTAATTTCAGGAGATTGTTTTTAATCAACGAAGAAAACGGTGTAGGGAGCAATGCAGTGATGCAAAATGTATTTTTGTGGGATGCATCACTACCTATATGTTGGGACTACACAAATTGTCATTCCATGTATTTTATCATTGACGCAGATAAAGAAGTTTGGTATTCCAGAAAGGTACAAGTCTAATTTTTGCTGGAAGATGTGGTTCATATGCACATATGTGATTGCCATGACCAAATTGTCGATTTTTCTAAAGACTATCTTGGTTTAAGAGAGCTTAGTGCATGTGAACCCATCTAGATCTCGCATCTTAAGATACCATGACTAATACTTGATCCATCGCCTATCTTTTATTCCAAGCATATCATTTAGTACTTGAGCTTCTTCCATTTCATTGAAGATACCAACTAGCTAGCCAAACTCTTATAAATATCTTACACTTAGTAGAAGTCAATTTAAGAAATATTTTAATATTCAGCTGTAATGTCATGTTCGTTTTGTGCTAGCAATTATAAAATTATGGTTGTTTTAGGTCTCTTATGTACTCTTAGGACAAGGTGTAATATCAGTTCCATTTGCAAGTTTTCATATCGTTGGTATTTAGACTAAGTCTCTTATTTACTTTTAGGTCTCAAACGCATATGCTGACAAAGAACAACTTTCCTAAACATGTATCTTTTATTGATTCATGTATTGGAGGGGGGGATTTCTTTTGTTTGGATCTGCCATTTTATTTAATGCTAGTCTTTCACTATTTAGTAAGACAATAAAATTGTGTTATTAATTTGCAAGGAAAAACATACTGGATATATGATGTATGCAATTTCATCACACGCATTATTTCTCACCGCTAAGAAAGATTCAAGGACTCTTCACATCACTAATCCAAAGGGATTCTGTAGGATTCAATGTTTTACATTTTTATCGTTTTTTTTTGTATTCTTTTTTTGTGACGCTGCAAGCTGGGCGTTTTTCAGATGTTAATTTAAACCATAAATGTATAGTTATCATTCTTTATCAAGAGGCTTCATGGTATAGTGTAACGTCTCCCAAACCTAGAACATTGTAGGGAATGATGATTGTTAATTATCATATTTATGCAAATAACAAGTTTAATGGTCGTAGAATGGCTGGCCGTAAATTATATTAACCCAACCGATTAAATTTTTTTTACCATAGATTTGAGTATTACTAATGTGTAACCAGGCCAATTATACATTGATACAAGAACACAGTCAATATTTTTTTTTGAAAAAAGTCAGCGATTCCAAGAATTAATGCAGATATAACACTTTTTAGGATATGAAAGAATGGTTCCCAACTCTGATTCAACTTTCCAAAATTTCGAAAAAAATTGCACTAATTTTTTTTTAGCACAGAATGACAATCAATTTAAACGATAGGTCATATATAACCAACACCAAAAAAAACTCATAACCCCGTGCCATTACGGCACGGGTCATATCCTAGTCTATTATAAGCTGCATATAATGGATTATGAGCTGATAATCAACTATAATAACGGTCACCAAACAGCCCCTATGAGAACATATGATTAAAAGCTACCTTCTGTCATTTTGATGAATACTAGAAAATCGTTTAATGCTAAAACAAATCATACTTTACATGCCCTCTTTCTATTTTGGAAAAACATAAAATTTATTCGGTCAACATTGTTTGATTAAGAAGGATTCTTAAAATCATTCATTTATGTAATGGAACTCAATTATATCAGTATCTCGAAGTTAACTCACTTCATTGTCTCTATATTATAAGGGACAATAGTATTTTTTCCTACGGATGGTTGTCTACATTTTAGACATATAATGGACGGTCACGATTCATCTAAATGGGGATACAGTTTGGCATGATAAAATGCTATCGAGATTGTGCCACGTGGTTGCCTATTCCACTCTCTCCCTCTTCCTGAATAAAATCCGGAGGGAAAAAACGCACAGACGAAATCAATGTCCAACCGATCAATTTACGTTTCAAATTGAAGCTCTAAAAACGTAACGGAATGGACTCTCATAAGCCTACGAGTATTTGGAAATCAGTCCAACCGATCGACACATTCCAGGTAAGACTCAAATTAAGGTTCTTATATCTTACTCCCAATTTTGGGTTTTGATTTTTTCTATTAATCCCTAGATTTCTTATTTGCATTTCTTTTTTACAGCTATTGATTCTCAATTCGTTGTTGTTATCTTGATTCTTAAGTAGCGAAATTAGGGTTTGCAAATTTGGTGCGGTTCCAGTGTTGCTTCACCAGTGCAAGATCATTTCTTTCAACCTTTATTCGGTTGATTATTAGGGTTTGGTGCATAGATATTCCCCTTTTCGTTTACATTTCATCAGTTCCTCTAAGTATTATTGTTGTTTTTCTTGGGTGTTTAAGGTGCCTTTTGATCATTTCAATTATAGGTAACTTATCTGATTATGTTCATCCATGAAATTATGTTTGTTTAACTAGATTGTGGTGCACGTATATCATGGATCGCGGTGTGGTTTTATATGTTCCATTTTGATTGTATATTTCAGTTTCATGTATTACCTTCATATTGGTGTTCAGATTATCGAAGCATTACGAATGGAAATTGAAGTACAAAGAAGATTGAGTGATCAAGCTGAGGTAATCTTTCTAAAATCTTAAGGATACATGCCTTTGAATGAATGAGATTCTAGCTGACATTGGTTTATGAGCTTCCTATAACAATTGGGTTTGGGTCTTTCATTTTCTTACGACCATTTTAAGTCAATTTAGGTACTGACGGTAGCTTGGTGAATTGTTAAACCTACACTAAACTTATTTCTGTAAAGATGGTTTTGTTCTATTTTACATTTGTTTGTTTTATAGTACCAACTTTTTTACTAAGGATGACTTTGTTAAAGTTTTATATTCAATAGGTAATTCAATGTGCTCTTTTTCTCTTTAGTTTTTTTCCTTTCCATCAAAATGAGATTTGTCATACTTCATGGGCAATTTCACAGGAAGCATGGTTTTTCTTTGCGAGGTTCTGTACTACTGATCCTTCTGTGAGTTCAACACAGAAAGCTATCTTGCTTACTTTTGGCTGCAAACATCTAATAGGCAGTTAATATGTAATATCTAATATGCTTTTAAACCCCTGTTTTTAATTCCTGTGAGATGAGTTTGTTAAAGTTGATTTAATTAGTATAGAGAGTGTTTAGTTATGTGCGTAAGAGAAATGTTATTGCTTGGAACACCATGCTTCGTGGTATACAATAACGGGTAGATATATATTTAGAAGCGTTGAAGTTGTTCAAAACTATGATGAATATGGACATTAAACCCATTGTTAGTTTTATTAATGTCTTTCCCGCAATTGTGGAATATCGGAAGAGTTCTGTTGTTATTTATCAGTTGCTTCTTAAATTGATTACTGATCAATTTAGTAATTTGTTTGTTGTGAGTATGTCGATTTCATGTTTTCTGGGCTAGGTGACTTTGATATCACTAGATAAGTTTCTAATTTTTCTAGAGCGAGGAATATTGAGATTAGGAATACCATGATTGATGGGGTATGCACAAGATGACCTTTATGGTGAAGTTCCCGAGATGTGATTGATAGTTAATATATCTCAATAGCCATTATTTTAAAAGCATAAGAGATCGCACGTACAAGGCTAATGTTTCTGATTTCATTTTATTTTTTTCTGTTGTTGGGAAAGGTATTGACTCACTTCCTTTCATGGTTTATCGCCTTTCATCATTAGTTTGTGTGTGTTAAGGTGGCGGACTTAAAGTGACTGTTGTTGCAGGCCCCTCTCGGACTAACTGGTAAGTCCAATAGACTGAGTAGTGGTCTGTAAATGTGGAAAAATGGCAAGTACTTGGGTGGATTAAAATTGTGATGACCTAATAAGTTAGACTGAGCATTACTTAATGATTTTGGTAAATGTTTGAGATAAATTAATAATTTGACATAATAGTTTATCCGGAACGTTATTGGAATCATTTAATAGTTTTTCCAGAAATAATTAGATTGTAACTGCAAAAGAATAAAAATAATTTGGCATTAGTACATTACCATAATATTCATTTATCTCTTTCCTTTGCCATTCCTATTTACATGACTATTGTTGTTCCCTACTCGACTCAGATCCAAATCCCTGCTTCCCTCAAAAGGGTCTAAAAAATTTATATCTGTTTAACCTAACTTTGTTGACTTAATGGTTAAGTGCACGTTAGTAGTACCATTTTGGAGAGTTTGGGTAGTAGACGTATGCACGTTAGTACTACTAAAAAGGAACAAGGTAAGCGACCCTTAGATTAGAGTCTGATTGTCGGTTTCCTCTTAGTTCTCGACGTCAGTCTGGTGGATGTTCACTTTCGGATTTAACCTCATGGATTTCTATGCCAAAATAGAAAGTTCGCTAACTCATAGATGTCTAGAAGTTCAAACTAAGATGCGGAGAAGAAAATAGGTGATTCACAAACTAGAACTAAAGTTAGTACAGGACAGTACATGTCGGCATCTAATTCTGCATTAGGTGCATGCAATCTCACCTGTTACATTACAAGTTTAAAAACAATGGTTTATTTAATAAATGTAAGCGATTGCAAAAATTTACTTTACACTGTCTAAGTTAAAGAGATGTGTTGTTTCTGTACTCTAGCGTTGAATAATAAACTTTATCTATACTTTTGTAGTTTGTGGCCGAGAAGGTTCAACGGATCCACATGGACATGGCAGACCTGTTAGGCATGAAAAGAAGATGGTGAGCAGATTGCCACTACAGCAGTCCAGGAGAAATAGAGTATACAAAGTTGTCACTACAAGTAACTAAAATATCCTACCCAACATTTAAAATCACAATAACTCGGCTGATCTACAAACACCAATTTGTGTAGATTGGGACTGATCCATTGCCAACTGTTTCATTTTGTCTATACAAAAATCGTCCTCTACATCCTACAGGTAAACCATGTTACACGTGTTGTTTGCAAAGGTATTTAGTATTACATTTCCTTACTTTCCCAACATGTTGAATGCAGATGTATCGGGTTTCCTAAGATATACCCATCGCCAACATCCAGCTGCTTCAAAGGCACGGTGGCCAGCCTTGCCGAATGCTTGAACTCACAATTGAGATGTTAGTTATGCATTATCTGCCGTTAACATCGTTATATTCGAAAGTTTACTGCATCGCTCTATCTATGTATTCTATGTTTTGCAATGTAGGGTATCATGGAAATGATTATGCCCAACCTGTTGTGCATTATTACTGAGAAATTCACTCCATCCTCCACAAATGCTTACTTGACAGAGAGGGCGAGTCTGTCGGCATCAAATGAGGAATGAGGATATGAGTACCATCACAACACCATCTTGGACGTTCTCCAGGGAGGCTTGACAAGGTATCTTAATGCAGTTAAAATGCATTAAGTTACATATGGAGACTCAGTTGCTCGGGTCTATCCATCTGAGGTTCAAAATCATTTAAGTTTTGATGGGGATCTCCTTCAAGAGTTAGAATCGATCGCCAGTTTTCTGACTTTGTTCGGATATCAAAATTGTGAAGTCAAACTGCTCTCTACTCAAAGAATTACTATAAAAATGCTCTGTAATAGTCCTGCTTATTTGTTTCTTTGACAAGAAATTTACACTGCACCTTACAGTATATAGATAAAAAAATATATGAGATGTAAACCCAACGGACTATCCAAATGTCTGCTGGCAAATTCCATTTCTTTTCTTCTTATCAGGATAGAAATATGAGCTTATCAAAATTTTGATGGAACAATAGTCAAAGCACTAATCGAAAGTATTCTCTTTTAGTTCTTGGTCGAACTTCCATAATGTTGTTGCATCAATATCTTCGCTAGATACTAGTATTTATGATAACTGATTATGGGTAGATAAATATCGAACAGACCAAAGCCGTCACACTTCACAAGAGCAATAACAATCCAGTGATGTCTAGTAGAATATCATTCTAATAAATTTTAAAACAAAATCTATGAAAATAAAAATTATTAATGATGATTATAGGGTATCGATCGGCTGGTTTGGTTGTTCAACCAATAACCGAATCGACCTGGTTCGACTGATAACCAAACCGATTTATATCGATTACCATATTTTTCAATAGTCACAACCACTGGATGGATGAATTTGGCTCGGGTTTGTTACTTGCCGCTATACTCATGCGCGCAACTGCATTTTTAAATTCATAAGGCCTATAAGAGATATTATTGAGTTAGTTTTATCATTTACAAGCAAATATAGAGAAATTTATTTAGAAGCACTTTATTCTCTCTCTTCTCTCTCACTTCTCAAAACTAGAGAAAAACCCATCAACTTCTTCTTCATACTTTGCTTAGATCTAGTCCTTTAGGGGCTAGATCTGACCAAATATATCTTGTTTTAAGTAATATTAGATACAATTGATTACGATTTAGGAGTTACTTTTGTTGTTTTCAAAAATTTCTTCGCTATTAGAGCGATTTTTATCTTCGTTATTGGACGATTTTATCTACTCTTTTATAGCGTTTCTTTCTAACGATTTGTTTGTCCTTGGTTTTCTTGATAAAAGTACATCGGCGATTCGGCACAAGCAAAGATCAAATTTTTCTTCGTCGGAAAAATAGATCTAGGATTTCGGGTTAGTCGCTGCACATGATTTTTTTTTGGAGAAATCACTCCTATGTCATATGAGCATCTCTCTTCCAAGAAGAAAAGCTATCAAAATGGTCGAATTATAATTTCGAGTACCATTTCTTCTCCAATCTCAAAGTACAAGATTTGGGTGTTATCATGGTAGATCGCTGTTTCTCTTCGCGACTTATTTGCGTTATGTATCTTTCTTTGTCTTTGTTTCATGTTATGACGTACTTGCTTCTCTTTAAAACCATCATGTAAACGTTTCTTGTGAAATGAAATACTTATTGATTCATGATCAAAAAAAAAAAGAGAGAGAGAGAGAAATTTATTTATTGATTTTCCTAATAATTTTATCATAAAAAATAAATTCTTATTCCCCAACAATTCTATTTCGAGATAAAGTTTTAAAAATAGTGGCTCTTATTTCCAGGTGAACCATTCAAAAAACTGTACACCTTCGAAAAGATAAATAAAATATTTTTGGGGAACAATTGGGTTCCATTTGAATGCCATAGGACCCAAAAAAAAATTATACTTCATTTGTTTCTCAAAAATAGTATTTTTTGGTGTTTGCACATTAATGCTAATGAAAAAAGGAATCCCGAATTTTTTTAAGTATTCTTTCCAATTATATCCTTATGAACAACAAAATATTAAACTTTATAAATGACATATCTACCAAACTATGCTATGGTGATTTGTAAATTTCATATAGTCGAAAAGCTTTTCAAAACACCTATACAACGAATATAAACATGACTATCAATTATACATATATTTCTTAGACTAAAATTTAGTAACAATAATTAAGCAAAAGAATAATTTTAGAAATATGACCTTGTTTAATACTAAGTACCAACTTTTTTGGGACAAATTTTTAAATTGAAAAGACCCTTTTTTGAGTGACAAAGGGAGTATGTGTTAAGGCGGTTTTCAGCGTAAATGACATATCATATTTATTTGCCGAGGATATATTTTCATAGGACAAAAATGAAAATGGAAGCACTGCTCGGTCGGACTCTTAAATTTTGCTATCTCAAGCTTGTTTTCAATGTTAGATGCGCAAAATTATATCTTGATTACTACTAAAATCAAGTGTCGGACAAGGATTAGTGTATGGTACTTGAGTATCAGACATCACTGAATAACTCTCGGAGATTGAAGACTGAAGATCAAACGAAGACATTTGGAGAAATTCATGACAACTAGATATGTGAAGACTGAACCATTCTATTTACTCACGGCACTACCATTCGATATTTATGACACCATGTCGTATGACTTTTAGTAGATTCAATGTTTCAAAGAAGAAGTTTCGAGTCAAGCTTGTCTTGTTTCATGTTAATCGTTTGGAGATTGCCCAAGCAATGATATTGCATATCTATGGCGATTGTGAATATTTCAAATCATTGAAAGAGAGTTTTTAGAACTACAGAAATATGAACACATGGTAGGTTCACGTACATCTACCCAGTACACGTACCCTAGACATCTGAGTTCCTAAACGTAGGTAGGTATGCGTACCCCGAGGTTATAAATTCGTATAGGGGGTACGCATACCCAGTATGTGTACCCAAAGAGCCTGAGTTCGAGAATAGCTTAGGGTATGCATACCCAGTACGCGCACCCTAGCTCAACGAATTCGCGAACTGGTACATAGATACGTGTACCGCTACCTACCCAATATGAATTAAGCAGATGCTCATAAACTATTTTCACAAATATGTTTGGCATTGTTATAATTCTCATGAACACTTCCAAGACATCTTTGATCAATAAATCACTATGTGTTTGTTAATCATGATTTAAGTCTTGAGTGTTAGAACACGATTATGCTTATATGTTAATATGACATATTTGCCATGAACTATCATTGTACACGGTTCTAGTACCATGGACCATAGTGTATATTCTTCTGTGTAATTTCAATACACACTTCTCACATGCTTACATGAATACTAATTAGAATTTCATCTAAACCGAGAAAGTGTTTGATTGAATCTCAAGTTATCTTATCTTGAATTCAACGCTACCTACAATCTTGAAAGTCTATAAATAGAAAGACTCAAAGAACTAGTGTTGATACATGAAAATTGTTACCCCTTGGTGTGGGTAGAGAGCCCCTAAAGGGGAGCCAAGCCCAACATAAAACATGGGGACTTGGGGACTAAAGCCCAAGTCCACTAAGAAGTGTTCACAAAGAAAGAAGGATAAGGAGGGAATTAATGGAGAAGGAGGATGATATATTAGAAAGAATGACATTAGTGGTAATTAAGGAGGTTTAGGACATGTGGCATGATGTCATAAAAGGAAGGGCTTTTGGAAAAGTCTATAAAAGGAGGTACAAAGTACAATGGAAAGCAAGTTCTCTCTCATACCATTCCTAGAAAGTGGAGGTATTTGGTGTAGCTGGGACGGATATGACCAAAATCATATTCACCCCTCAACATTTGGCGACCACACCCGGAGGCTCGTGCCTAGCTCACCATGACGCATCCAGGAAGCACTAGCACAGGCGTGCTAACGAACCAATCGACTAATCAAACCGCTGATCCCGACCAGGTAATAATAGAGGAGGAAAATGAAGATAGCAAAGAAGAAGCGTTAGCACAAGGCGCGGATAGGCAACAGATAACACATGAACCCCAGAATAAGGAAGTGGGAGTGATACAAGGAAAGCGCACACATCAAATAACTCAACCACCGCAGCTCTCGCCTCTAAAGCTGCAAGACATACGAAAAGAGTTGGAAACACGCGCACAAAGGAAATAGGAGTTGGAAAAATGGATAGAACAGTCTACAATAACAAACCAAGATATCCCCGAAGGAATGACAGCGAGTGAAGGACACAAGGGTGGAGAGACGATGACAATGTCACAAGAAGCCATGGAGAGATACCTAGAGTCAAATTACCGTGTGGTGAGACAAGACGACTACGACGCCAGGAGCAGCACCTACCCGGCAAGTATCAGCGAGTATCAATACCCGGAGGATTATATATCACCAAAATTCAGAACATATGATGGGCAAGGGAATGCACGAGAACACCTTAGTCGATTTCCGTCGGCAATGAATGATAGGGCCTCCTATGGAAAGCTATGCTTAAGAGAATTCCCTAAATCACTCACAGGGACAGCGTTTACTTGGTACGATAACTTAAAAGCAGAAAGCGTGGACTCATGGAAAACCATGTTCGCTATTTTCCTCAGGAAATTTTATTCAGCCAAAAGAAATATCATATCAATAGACTTGAGCAGGTGTAGCCAACGAGTAGGAGAAGAAATAGGGAAATACATCTTTCGATTTCGGCATCTCGCGCTGGACTGCCACGAGGACATCAGTGAAGGAGCGCTAGTTGATATTTGCATACGCGGGATGACGTCTTCCTTTAAGAGGAGCATGATCAACTTCAGATTCCAAACGTTCCTCGAGTTGGAAGAAGCAGCAGAGAGGATCACCGACTGTGTTGAAGAAACACATACAGACCACCCCTGGCAATACACAATCAATGTCGTCTATGAAGCACCACGTAACGTAAGAATCAACATCGGCAAAGGATGGAAGGATTCGTTTCAGACCACTGAGGGAAACCCATGGGGACTCAGAGGAACGAGGCGAGACAACCGTCCACCTCTTCTACCTTGCAGCCGGGAGAAGATAATCGAACTCTTGGAACAATGGGTAAGGAACAAGGAAATAAATCTACCTCCGACGGTGCTAGATGTCAACAAAATGGACAAGGGCGCGGCCATATACTGCCATTATCATCGAAGGTTAGGCCACCCAACAATAGAGTGCTTCGCCATTAGGAGCATTTTCGACCGCAAACGCGCAGTTGGAGAAATCGAAATAGCAGAGCAAGCAATTGGACACGACCCTCTCCCTTGCCATTAAACCAAAAACGGGCACGACATACGTAAAGCAAGCTTACCAGTGAAGAACCGCGACCCTCCGCTTGAAAACCCAGCAATGGACAACGGCGTCCAGCAAGCTGTATTCCCCTTTTGTCCCTATGAATAATAATTCATAATAATAAATATGAAGCGTTTGCAAAAAGAGAAAGAAAAAGAAAAAGTCTACGGGATGCATAGACACCCGGACAGTTGACGAATTTACAAAAGGCCACGGGATGCATAGACACCCGGTCGACTGACAAATTTACGATAGGCTACGGGATGCATAGACACCCGGTCGGCCGATGAATTTACAAAAGGCTATGGGATGCATAAACACCAGGATAACTGAAAAGTTTACAAAAGGCCACGGGATGCATAGACACCCGGTCGGCTAACGAATTTACGAAAGGCTACAGGATGCATAGACACCCGGTCGGCTGATGAATCTACAAAGGATACGGGATGCATATACAACCGATCAGCTAGAAACACGGATAGCTGACGAATTTACAAAAGGCCACGAGTTGCATAGACACCCGATCGGCTAACGAATTTACGAAAAACGACGGGATGCATAGACGCCCGGACAGCTGACGAGTTTACAAAAGCTACGAGATGCATATACACCCAATTGGCCGGAAAGATTACAGAAGTTATGGGACGCCTAAGGGTACCCAAACGAGCCATGGATTTACGAAAAGCTAGGAGGCGTTGGAAATACCTGGCCAACCAAGGCAAACCACGTCACTACTTAAAAGAAAGAAGGAGATATACGCGTATTACGCCCTATCTGAACCCACCAAGGCAAAGCATAATGGCGCCTCCTTCCCAAGGATAAGCGCGTTTAAGTATATGCCGTGCTCTAATCATGCTCTATTAAAAAAGAAGGGGGATATGCGCGTTCAAGCATGCGCTCTATCCAAACCCACAGGTAAAAATACAACACATTCTATATAAGAAATAGGCGCGTTTCAGACATACACTCTATCCAAACCTGCTAAGGAAAAAATACGCCACTACTTCTACATAGAACAAGAATAGGCGTGTTTTACGTCCTATCTGAACCCACCAAGGAAAAGCAGAGTGATGCTCCATTCCTAAGGATAGGCGCGTTTAAGTATACACCGTACCCTATCACACTTTATTCAAAAAGAAAGGGGGATATGCGCGTTCGAACATACGCTCTACCCGAACCCACTAAGACAAAAGCACGATGCCACTTTCTATCAAAGAAACAAGCACGTTCAAACATACCTCGTGCTCCATCTAAAAAAGAAGGGGGAATAGGCGCGTTTTGACATACGCTCCATCCAAACCCGCTAAGACAAAAATACGCCATCACTTCTATACAGAATAAGAATAGGCGCGAAATATCGCCTATTCAAACCCGTCAAGGAAAAACATAATGCCACGGTCCAAACATGAACCTAACCTAAATTTTGACAGACGTTAAATTAGCACATTCTACACAGAGGGCATGGGATACCCCTCCACGCAGATCAGAGGACTTTTACACACAACATAGCAAGACAGAATTAACAGTAACAAACTTAGGATTAATCAAAGAGAGCGTAAGATGCAAAGTCCAAACTTAAAATAACATAACATCCCACATAGTTAAAATGTCTACAAACAACTAGACATAAATTGTTCAAAGGGAAGAAGGCACGAAGTAAATAAAAGGAAGGAAGAGGAAATGGAAGCAGAAGCGCATCAGGTGGATTGGAACACGGACCACTCCTGTCTTTTCTTTTCGAGATCCGCGCAAACTTTCTCCTATGCAACCTCCGCCTGCTGAGATGTACGGCCGCCGCACCCACGCTGGCGGTAAGCTGGTTCAGCGCCACCTTCTTATCAGAAGTAACTTTGGAAAGATGGTCTAGCTCCTCCTCGAGCTTAGCAATCTGGCCAGGGAGATGCATGCGCGGGTCATTGCGATCCTTCACCTTCGTCAACAACTCGTCCAACCATTTTACCCGAAATTCGAGGTTAGGTGCGGCACGAATAGTAGTCTCCCAACCGCGCAAAACACTAGTATCAATGGGACCATCCTCCACCCATGCAAGATGGTCAGCAACCTCGAGGAGATTCTTGTTCATATAATACAACATCCTCATATCGAGGAGGCCCTCCTTCACCATATGACCGTCGCCGCGCTCCATGATATCCCTGTAAGTGATAGTAAGAGCAGATGGCACCCAAAAGCCATGAGCCAATTTATAAATGGAAGGATCGATGCCAGCCTCAGCGGCATCTACCACTTTCGAAAAGCGAAACTGTGCATCCTCAGGATTCGACAATGGGTCAGAAGTGTTGGGGCGTCTCTCCGGAGGCCCAACTAGCGTAGATCCACTTCCATCTAATCGAGCACGTTTCACAGACCCTTCGTCAGGAATCACGCACCTCCCACCCTCGATGCTAGAGCTCTCATGCTTACCGGTGACTTTACACTTGTGACCCATATCCTAGAAAGTGGTATACGCGCGAATGAAATAAAAATGGTGATGAGTAAGCACTAATAAACGTATAAAAGAGTAATGTATAAGGAGAGCTCTAAGGTATAAAAAAAATTGGGGGGGGGGGGGGGGGGCAGGAAAAGAAGAGACCAACCTTGGGAGTGAGCGGAAAATCGTGAGGTTTCTGATGAGACGCGGAAGAGGCATAAGAAGACTCAGAGTCACTCGTAGAACCTACAAAACAAAGAATAAGTGACATTGCGAAGAGGAACTCGAATATATATATATATATATATATATATATATATATAAAAGAGTGCGAAGACAAAAGATGCCATTAAATAAAAGAACACATGTCAATGAGTTGTCACCTTCAGAATGATCTGGATGGGGTGCCACGTGAGCTGTGGACCCACCTGGAATCGACCGATTCGACTCGGAAGGACTCAGCGAATATAACACATCACTAGGGGACTCCAAATCTTGTCCCTTAACACGAAGGGTCTCTTCCCGCAAAGGATTGACAGATGATATGTGAAGACGTGGAGACACCCAACCATCCCCTTTAGACAATTTAACGCCAAGATTTTGCACAAGATCCACGAATGAAGGGGTTGGGCTACCACCAGTACCATGCCGAGATCGTGATGGGCTATTTGGCCGAGCCTGTAGGGGACGCATAGACAAGACATCAGCAGAAGAGCATGGGTGGGGAATAGCCAACTTAGCTGATTCCCGTTTGGCTTTTTTGGCAAGACTCTTCTCGGACCAATCACTCATAGGCATGTTGAGGTACTCCTCCATCAAATAAGAAGGCGCCTTCCATCCCACGGGATTGGACAAAGAAGCTTCCTGAGACTGCAGGTTTCACCCGCCTCTTTTTACAAAAAAAAAAAAAAAATCTTTTTTTGACAAAAACGATGAAGACGTGAACAAGAGAACTGTCTGGGGCGCCGGTGAACTAGCAGCGGGCTTAGGGATATGAAGTCTTACGATTAGAAGATGGCTTCGTACCTTTCTTCTTCCTTATGGGCTCGTGACCCTCAGGAGGGTCCCAGGAAGTTACCAACGGATCTATAGGGCGACCCTTAGTACCCGAGGTAAAGCCGTTTTGCTCGGCTATCCCCTCATCAAGCTTGATCCGACCAGACGCATGTAAAATACGGAGATCCGCAGAAGACAAATCAGGAAGGGGAGATGCATCACGTAAAAGAAAGTTCAAGGCTCGACGGCGAATGAGAAGATGATATCCGTGAGCCAACTCAGTTAACACCATAGGACGCTCGGGAAAAGGCTACCGGAAAGAGAAATTAATTCCTCGATCGCTCAGGCGCGTTGGTCCTTTAAAAACAAAACAATCAAAGCTGGCAACAATGTCTGCAATCTCGGAGCCACTCCAAGGTGGGAAACTAGCAGGAGCCCCCTGATCGAACCCAACCTTCCGAGCCGCACGGTCAGGATTATAAGACATAGAAATGAACTTACCATCATAAAAGCCAGGAAGATAACTGGGCAGCACCGCCATCACCGAATCAAAATCAGATTTTGATAAGGATTGCGTCGAATCCAATTCCGTGCCCTCCAGCGGCGAAGTGAAATCATAATGCCCCGGACCTGAAGGACCATCATGGTAAGGGAAGGGTTTGAAGTCCTTGGCTACATCCATAAATTTAGCTATATCGCCCTTGGGTACCTTCCCTTTACCATTCCAGAGAGTCATCCACGGATAACCATAAGTGATGGTGGTTTTCTTAATAATACCATCGCCTTGTTCAACATTCTCTTCTGGATGAACTGCCAAAATGTGAGGATTAGGAGCATACCCGGGGAGATCATAATCACTGCGGTGAATGCCTGCACGTGGAACCTTCTTAAATGAAAAAGTGTCTAAGGTATTTACCTGGAGATACATAAGCCATCCAGGAGACGCAGGATAGGGTAATACAGAGGGATTGAGAAGGCATGGAACTAGGATGTCGTCTAGGGGAAAACGCGCTGACCATCAAGGAGGCCTCTCAATTTCAACGCGCTCTTCAGAATGGGGGTTCCCGTGATCTCGCTAATTGTGTATGATACTTTGTATGCTGGCTGTGGTAAGTGTAATTCTTCTTGAGCCGCGTACTCAGTCTCCTCGGATGGAGCGCTCATCACCTCCTCGGACTCCACCTCTTCATCCTCGGATGAACTGTTGCTTGAAGAATCGCTGGACATGGCGCGTATAAGAGTATGTTCAAAGATGAAGTGAAAAATAAATGACGGGGTAAAACGAGAGAAAGGAATAACCCAGCAAGTCTATATATATGCGATCTTGAGACTTGAACGTGGCGGTTATAATGGGCAGGAAAAAACTGAAGGAAATTGTTACCCTTTGGTATGGGTAGAGAGCCCCTAAAGGGGAGCCAAGCCCAACATAAAACATGGGGACTAAAGCCCAAGTCCACTAAGAAGTGTTCACAAAGAAAAGAGGATAAGGAGGGAATTAATGGAAAAAGATGAGGATATATTAGAAAGAATGGCATTAGTGGTAATTAAGGAGGTTTAGGACAAGTGGCATGATGCTATAAAAGGAAAGGCTTTTGGGAAAGTCTATAAAAGGAGGTACAAAGCACAATGGAAAGCAAGTTATCTCTCATACCATTCCTAGAAAGTGGAGGTATTTGGTGTAGCTAGGACGGGTAGGACCAAAATCATATTCACCCCTCAACAACTAGGAATTTCAATCTCTGACACTTATGTGTCCTAATTGCTTGCTAGATTCGTTTTCTATTAACATTGGTTTCTTCTAAAAAAAAACATAATCAGGCTTATGACTTAAAGACTTCACTTAGAGATCCGTGAAGCCGGTCCGACTATCTTTACCTTGATAGTTTGTGTATCCCGATCGTGTTCTTATTGATTGTTGATGAAGTTTTGTAGTTGTAGTGGTAAAAAGATTCGAACTCTAAGACTTGTGAAGGATTTTTTAGACTCAAATTAAACTCAATAATTAAATAAAGTTGTATCAAAAATAGAAAGAAAACACCGAGATTCTGGATTCCACCATTAACCAAATAAGTGATATAATCTAATCAATATTCATGCAACTCTTTACGTTTAAAGTGATTCTAATATTTTGCAAAAGTAGATTTTTGGAATAACAAGTGTATTTCGAAAGCATAGAATATCAAAAACATAGGTCTAAGCATAATCTATCAAGAGAAATCACAATTGTTTAAGAAAAATCATTCAATCAATTCTCAATCAAAGTAAATAATCATATAAGAAATTGCAAAAATAATTAAAATAGAATTATACCACTTTTCATGGAACAATGGATTCCTCCGTCACCTCGGCTAAGGGGGTTTAGCTCCTCATATTAATCACTTGCTCAAAGTACATATTTATAGCTCAAAAGTTGATTAAAAGAGTAAAAGAATACACTGTAGTCGCTGAAGGTCTAAAACAAAAGACAGAATCGTCGCTGAAAGGTTTTGGTAACTGCAGACAGGAACGATAGGAGTTTATTGTCACTGAAATAAGTCTGCTCCTACAACTGTTGCATGTGCGTCTTATGTTCTTCGTGTCTTCTTTTTCGCAGCAGCAGAACAGAATTTTGTCTTTGATTTTCTTTACTTCTCTAGTGCTCTCAACCTCCCCTAACTTCTTCCTCCTTTCCATGGGACTCGTACAAGCCTTTATATACACAATAGGCCCCTTTAATCTCGTAGAAATCTTTTTTTTTTCTTTGACAGGAAGTTTCGAACTTTCCTCTTCAAGCCACAA